>JANRMT010062791.1:34163087-34195061 GCA_026402145.1 Polypterus bichir lapradei
AACGGTCATAACGGTCGATAACGGTCGACAACGTCCGCCATGTTGAACTTTCTTATTTATGGCCCCATCTTCACGAAATTTGGTAGGTAGCTTCCCTGCGCTAACCGAAACCGATGTGCTTACTTATTTCGATGGTATGACGCCACTGTCGGCCGCCATATTGAACTTTCCAACGTCACCAATTTTCCAACTTCCCGTGTAGGTAGAAGAATGACCCCATCTTCATGAAATTTGGTAGGTGGCTTCCCTGCGCTAACCAAAACCGATGTACGTACTTATTTCGGTGATATGACGCCACTGTCGGCCGCCATATTGAATTTTCCAAACATCACAAATTCTCCAACTTCCCATGTAGGTAGAAGGCTGAAATTTGGCAGGCCCATTCCTTACAGCTTGCTTACAAAAGTTAAGCAGGTTTCATTTCGAAATTCTACGCGTAATGATCATAACGGTCAACGACGTCCGCCATATTGAACTTTCTTATTCATGGCCCCATCTTCACGAAATTTGGTAGGCGGCTTTCCTGCGCTAACTGAAACCAATGTACATACTTATTTCGGTGGTATGACGCCACTGTCAGCCGCCATATTGAACTTTCCAACGTCACTAATTCTCCAACTTCCCGTGTAGGTAGAAGGCTGAAATTTGGTACTTATTTCGGTGGTATGATGCCACTGTCGGCCGCCATATTAAACTTTTAACGGAAACCGATGTACGTACTCATTTCGTTGGTATGACACCACTGTCGGCCGCCATATTGAACTTTCCAACGTCACTAATTCTCAAACTTCCCGTGCAGGTGGAAGGCTGAAATTTGGCAGGCTCATTCCTTACAGCTTACTTACAAAAGTTTAGCAGGTTTCATTTAGAAATTCTACGCGTAACGGTCATAACGGTCAACAACGTCCGCCATGTTGAACTTTCTTATTTACGGCCCCATCTTCACGAAATTTGGTAGGTGGCTTCCCTGAGCTAACCGAAACCAATGTACGTACTTATTTCGGTGGTATGACGCCACTGTCAGTCGCCATATTGAACTTTCCAACGTCACTAATTCTCCAACTTCCCGTGTAGGTAGAAGGCTGAAATTTAGCAGGCTCATTCCTTACAGCTTACTTACAAAAGTTAAGCAGGTTTCATTTCGAAATTCTACGCGTAATGGTCATAATGGTCAACAACGTCCGCCATGTTGAACTTTCTTATTTATGGCCCGATCTTCTCGAAATTTTATAGGCGGCTTCCCTGCACTAACCGAAACCAATGTACGTACTTATTTCGGTGGTATGATGCCACTGTCGGCCACCATATTGAACTTTTCAACAGTCTTTGTTACTTATGGGCCCATCTTCAAGAAATTTGGTACATGGGTTCCCAACGCTAACTGAATCCTACTTACGTACATATATACGTCCATAGCCTGCAGCTCAGTCACTGTGTGAGGTGGCGTTGGGTCCCCCATCCCAACGCCTCCCACGTTGTTGGCTGCCTGCCTATATAAGACCGTCCGTCGCTCCGGTCTCTACATTCCCTTCCTTGCTTCGCCACGGGATTCACGTCTCCCTACTGATAACTACAGCCTTTTTATTTAATCCACGGCTTCTCAGCTGTTTTATTGTTTGTTTATTACAATTATAGTTATTGTATAGGTATTTTAGACTTACTTTACATTACTCAGGTACCCATTTCCTTCATCATTCCAACCCCATTACCATGTCTATCGAGGTGATCACTATCGATCAAAGAACTGTCACTTACTGAGTGGTTTCCATGCCCGGAGATGGCACCTACATTTTCCATTCTCTTTGTTACATATTGCACGGCCATATCAGGCTCACTCTTGATATCCGGAGGAACATTGTGTCTTATGTATTGAATGACTGGGACAGGTTCAAGGTGTGGACTGATGACGGTACAGGAGATAATTATACTACACAGGAGCACTAGAAGAGTGAAATGCTTAAGCCCTTCACCTATGGTTCTGCAGGTGAGTTGATGGCTGCCGCTGAATTGTTCAGTTGTCGCTTTCAAGTGTACCGAAATGGCCAAATATTTTACACCTTTCGACAACCGCCAATGCCTCTTAAACATCTTAGATTCACAGGTCACGATTTCAGTAGTGGACACTTTGATGTTTATGAGTGTTTAAACTCTCAAAAGCTGGATGTGATTTTATCGATGAAACCGGTTGTGTGCTTACAATGCTTGACAGATGCCGAATGTCACTTCAACACAACAAATCCTGCAAATACTATCGTAATTGAAACAAACCATTAAACTCAAACCGATTATGACAGCAGCAATCCAAGCTGTGAGATTTGAGACAAGATTACTGTTCACATGGCCAACTGTAAGTTACATGCTCAAGAGTAAGCTCAGCACACAGCTTGGTCATGTTACAACCGGAGGGCCGAACTGACAACATGGTATACAAAGAGATCCTTAACAAATAATTATTGGCATATTTTCCCTCAGTTTAAAAAGGTAAAATTTTCTTCTTAATAAAAATTTTAAGGCAGTACTTTGCCGCTGCGAAGCGCGGGTATTTTGCTAGTTTAATAGATAAGAGAAAGCCAGGTAATGTATTATGGTATTGATGTAACTCTTACTAAAGATTATAATCTTAAAAAGGATAAGTTTAAGCCCTGTGTTATAAATTTCTTCCTAAACCAGTCAGAAAATGCAGTATCTAAAAGTGTGAGACACCTATATATATATATATACTAGCAAAATACCCACGCTTCGCAGCACCAAAGTACTGCATTAAAATTTTTATTAAGAAGAAAATTAAACCTTTTTAAACTGAGGGAAAATATGCCAATAATTATTTGTTAAGGATCTCTTTGTATACCACATTGTCATTTCGGCCCTCCGGTTGTAATATGACCAAGCTGTGCGCTGAGCTTACTCTTGAGCATGCAAATTACAGTTGGCCATGTGAACAGTAATCTTGTCTCAGTCTCACAGCTTGGATTGCTGCTGTCATAATCGGTTTGAGTTTCATGGTTTGTTTCAATTACGACAGTATTTGCAGGACTTGTGTTGAAGTGACATTCGGCATCTGTCAAGCGTTGTAAGCACACAACCGGATTCATCGATAACTTCACATCCAGCTTTTGAGAGTTTAAAAATTCATAAACATCAAAGTGTCCACTGCTGAAATCGTCACCTGTGAATCTAAGATGTTTAAGAGGTATTGGCGGTTGTCGAAAGGTGTAAAATATTTGGCCATTTCGGTACACTTGAAAGCGACAACCGAACAATTCAGCGGCAGCCATCAACTCACATGCAGAACCATAGGTGAAGGGGTTAAGCATTTCACTCTTATAGTGCTCCTGTGTAGTCTAATTATTTCCTGTACCGTCATCAGTCCACACCTTAACCCTGTCCCAGTCATTCAATACATAAGACACAATGTTCCTCCAGATATCAAGAGTCAGCCTGATATGGCCGTGCAATATGTAACAAAGAGAATGGAAAAGGTAGGTGCCATCTCCGGGCATGGAAACCACTCGGTAAGTGACAGTTCTTTGATCGATGGTGATCACCTCAATAGACATGGTAATGGGGGTACGGTTGGAATGATAAAGGAAATGGGTACTTGAGCAATGTAAAGCAAGTCTAAAATACCAACACAATAACTATAATCGTAATAACCGAACAATAAAACAGCGGAGAAGCCGTGGATTAAATAAAAAGGCTGTAGTTATCAGTAGGGAGACGTGAATCCCGTGGCGAAGCAAGGAAGGGAATGTAGAGACCGGAACGACAGACGGCCTTATATAGGCAGGCAGCCAACAACGTGGAAGGCGTTGGGATGGGGGACCCAACGCCGCCTCACACGGTGACCGAGCTGCAGGCTATGGACTTATATATGTACGCAAGTAGGATTTAGTTAGCGTTGGGAACCCGTGTACCAAGGGGCCGTTCAGGAAAAAACACTGTTTCATAAATATATACATTGGTTCAGATATATATATCGGTTCAGATACATTGGTTTGAATATATACATTGGTTTTAATACATCCCTTCAGATATATATTTCGGTTCAGATATATACATTGGTTGGGATATATTGGTTGAGATATATACATCGGTTTGAATACATCCGGTCAGATATATATATATTGGTTTAGACACATTGGTTGAGATATATATAAATTGGTTTGCATAGATCCTTTCTAATATATATTGTCACGCACGTGCGAGTAGGGGCCGCGGACGGACCTAAATAAGATCGGAAAGTCATACGCCAGGAGGGAGTGGCGGGGTACTAACCTTTCTCTCTTTGTTTCCTACAGAAAGAAAGACACACCGCTGCCATAAGTCTACCTTCACCAGTTCCCGCAGTACGCTACTTCCGCCCTTCCTCTGTCTGCTCCCTATGACGTCATCAATCCCATCATCCATCTCGGCTCCTACCCAGCATACCTCTGCTTCCGGCCCCTCCTCCATAAATATTCCTCTGCCGCCATCTTTGGACTGTCAAACACTGCATGGAGTTCATGTATTTGACCGTGGCAATAATTTGCTATATTTCATTGATTTTGTACAGTATACGGGGCCAGAAACCCCAAACCTTTATGATTGTTTGTCTCTTTCTTTACAATATACATTGGTTGAGATACATCCGTTCAGATACTTTGTATATACATTGGTTTGAATACATCCGTTCAAATATATACATTGGTTGATATACATTGGTTTAAATATATATATATTGGTTAAAATAGATTGGTTTAGATATATACATCGGTTCAGATACATCCGTTCTGATATATATATTGGTTCAGATAGATCCGTTCAGATATATACATTGGTTGGGATTTATGGGCAGGCACAATGCGGCCACCCATGTTTAGCATCTCCCTTTCGCTTTGTCATTGCTTCAACACTGTTGTAATTATTGTGCACATTTTATACAAGCAGCATACGCCTGTCTGTTTTGTTTCATAAGTCCTCTTGGTTGGGGGTCCTCGATTTCAAAGCACTTTTATTCCTTTCATTAATTAACACTCTCACACAAATACCCGCCTCTTCGCCTCGCTCCGTCCCGCCCCGATCTGTTTCAGCAAGGAACTTAGTCCTGTTTGCTGAAAGGATGTTATGGAGGAAAACACTGGAATAGCGCTGTTTCTTCTGAATGTTTATCAGTGATCAGGGACCAGAATGATCAGAATATTCCTGCTTCACAAATAACTGATGTCTGTTTTTATTGTAAAACTGAGAAAACCACACACGCGTGTACACAACACAAACACTCAAACTCACAAATCGTGGGTCGCACACACTACTGATTAAGTGTATCCGTCACGGACGATCATTTTTTTCACCCAATAAAACTTTAGTTCGTCAAAGTTAGAAAGCAGCGCGGTGATTTCTATTATTCCTTATTGGCAGCATTTAATTTAAAGATGATTCACGTCAACAAGGTAAAAGAGTCTCTTATTTTGACAGGGCGATCTTTTTTTAGGCTTAAGCATTTTTGATTGACTAACAAAAGAAAATAGTTATTACTTACCCTCTTTGCTTCAAATTGGCTTTTTAAAAAACTTTTTGATATAATTTGTTTATGACAGTATAAAATAACAAAAGTAGTGCTCAAAATTATAATGCGCGTATCTAACAGGAAGAGGTGGTGGTAAGAGTAAGATTGCTGACTCGCAGTTAAATGATCACTGGTTTGTGTCCGGGGGGCTTCCTTTCTATTTTTTTTATTTATTTATTTATTTTTACAAATTGCTTTGAGTAGTAAGAAAGGCGCTATAAAAATGTAAGGAATTAATAACAATAATAATAATAGTAGTAATAATATTATTATTATTATTATTATTATTATTTATTATACAGGTGAATGCATGATCAAATTCAGCCGCTGCGCAGTGGGGTATGAATAGGGACAATAACACGAGTTCATTGAAATAATTACACAACAAGGTGCACACGCAATGCAAACATAATGTGTATATTATTGAAGTAAAGGTTCATATAAATTAATTATGTACAACTTTTTAACAAGTTGAGAGATGTCAACTGGTTAAAATGCATGAAATTATACATGTATTGCTTTATAGTCCACATATAGTGTATGTGTATTATTAAAATAATGATATAAAAATCCTATAAAGTGGTATAGAATCTGCATCATAGACTTATTTTGTGTCAAATTGTTCAAAGAAGTTTTTATTTAGTTTGCTTTAAAAAATCTTACGGCAAACATGTGAATCGTTGAAAATCGCTAATCTTAATCAATTGTTTTAACGCATGCTCCGTGCAAAATGCTGTCATATCTGTTAGTAAACATGCACACGCAGTGATG
This sequence comes from Polypterus bichir lapradei, assembly GCA_026402145.1. Classification (NCBI taxonomy): domain Eukaryota; kingdom Metazoa; phylum Chordata; class Cladistia; order Polypteriformes; family Polypteridae; genus Polypterus; species Polypterus bichir. The sequence continues at coordinate 34,169,404 of JANRMT010062791.1, forward strand.
TCCTGATGTCTGCGTTCTAAGGCTGCAGGTATATTAAACGCTATTGACGTTTTACTGGGGTGCTCTGTGATTGAGGGAGGACAGTAAACTTTGTTAAAATGATATCGAAAAATACCAGTCGTCAGTTGTGTTTTCAGTCGTTTTGGCGTGTTTACTGTTCTGTTACCAAAAAATTCTTCAATGGGGCTCATCAACAAAGAAACGTGGATAGTAAGATTTAGTAAAATATCAGTAATAATAATACATTGCTCGACACCCAGTATCACTTTACAAAGACATTTAAAAGACAGCTCGTTAAAATAAATGTAGCAATCCATTGTCATGCTATAAGTGACAGCTTGCTCTTAAACATTTACACAGGTGGTTTTTCCTAGGAATAAAAAAGGGGGAAAAAATCCACGGGAAAGGTTTTGTTGTTGAACTCAAATTTCACCTCCGCCATGTGAGTCATTAAAATTATTGGAATGAAAACGCATGTCTCATCCACTGGTCGGGACGCTCGTTTTCCATGGCTGCTGTAGAGCTGTAAAATGTGTGCCCTCTGACTGCTGATTACAAAATGAACACCGGAGAGGTAAAAATATGTAAAATTGATTTTAAAAGGTTGTAGATATAGTTTTCTATATAATCTTCTCCACTATGTGTCTGCATCCTATCCCCTACAGGGAACACTCATTTCCATGGCTGGAGCTGATCCATGGGCTTGTGTGCACCCTGTCTGCTGCTTTCAAAATGAACCCTGGATAACTAATATTATCTGAAATCCATGGTAAAAGATTGGTGAAAGTCTTCTACATCATTTTCAAGTCTACTGTGTCCCATTGTCCTCTCCACTCAAAGGGACACTCACTTCTACAGCTGAGCTTTTGCGTCAGAGTTGTGAGCCCCAACTGTTGCTTGCAGAATGAACATTAGACAATTGTTATTGGATTGGCTGTTTTTTTCATTATATTAATATTAATTTATTTATTTATTCAGCCTCTGTTAAAAAAAAGAAGCACATTTTCCCTTAGAGGACAAGTAAAGTTCTATCTATCTATCTATCTGAAATATATGAGAATTGGAAAAATTAATATTATTTGTCAAATGAAGTACCAAATATCCACTGATACACATTTGTAGGACAAGTCAATTAAAGAGTCCGACAAACAGCAACTGAGATATTAAAACATTTTATTGAATCTGTTCTGACAATTATAGTCTTTTAATTAAAATAATGATTATAATTATCTGAAAACATAGCCATTTTAATGTCAGCATAAAACCAGGCCAGTAACATCTTTGTGAAATAATATCAGCAGTTTTATAAATTCCAGAATGTACACCGATAGCACTGGCATGAACTTCCTTACAAGTATCCTTTGTCTCCTAAACTCAACAAATAACTTTCATATTCCTCCTGTTCCCCTGCTTGTCTTTTTTGACAATAGTAAAGGTCACCCCCTTGAAAAAATTATATTCACACGGCAATTAATAATATGGTTATAATGTAAAACACTTCAAACAAACCTGCAAAATGTACATTTTCTTTGTTTAAGTTGACTTCTTCAATGGATCTAACACTTACAACATGGGACACTACAACACACATACACAAATATCCTTTAGTATTGTTTTAATATAGCCTTGAAAATTATTAGTATCTGTCCTTTATCCAAGCCACCCATTTACAAAAGAGATTTACAGGTTTGGGCCAGAAGACAAAAAATGAAACGGAAAGAAATGCCAATCTAGTGCTTGCCACACTGATGCTCGCTCATACTACTGCAATTTAAAAGTGCCACCCAACCTGATGCCAACTCTTTCAGATGGGTAGTGAAACCCGGAAAATGTATCAATTAATACAGGAAAAAAGTTGAAAGACTTATTCTGACAGTGACCAAGTTGGGGATTGTTGATCTGTGAAGTGGCAGTAAAAATAAAAAAAAATGTAAAAATCTGATTACAAAATTTATCAAGAAACCTCAAAAGGTATATAATGATTAATTTATGAAAACTCCATAGAATACTTTCTAATACATGTTTTTCCTTTAACAGTCATGCTAATGTTAGAATTTGTGTGTTTTATCACCTACACTTTGTGCACATATTGAAGCTGTTTTATAGAAAACTCAAGCCCACGAGTAAATAATTGTCAGCGGTTACAATTTAAATGTATATTTGCAGTATATACTGTATCCTGAAATGCCAAATTAGAAATGAGAAGATGATGAAAAGTTATTTTTTGCTTAATATACTTTAAACAAACTGATCACAAAATTTCCTAATCAGTTTGACGTTGTTGGTACCTTAGAGTGGCACATATCATGGAAGAAGTCCTTTCAGGTTTATTTGGATTTTAAAAAACCTAAATAATAATAATAATAATAATATCTTACTTTTATATAGCATTTTTCTGGCTACTCACAGCGATTTTCATAGACATATTTAAAAAAAGACAGTGTAAGCCCTTGATTTTTTTTTTTTTTAATTAGTGGATGAGTAAGGACATAGTAGACAAAAAAGTGATATAGAAGACTTCCTTCAATCTCTTTAAATAAACTGTGGACAGTTTTGTAATTCCAGTAATTCCAGTATTCCAGTATTCACACTCGATATGAAAGTGCTATAGACTGTCTGATAGGCTTATTAAAGAAACTGTGCACAATTTTAACTGCCTGTTGTTCATTTTGTAATGGACAACTGCAGATGAGGAATGCCACAGGCTGCTAAAAGTTTTTTAAATACATTTGATGAGTTTTAATCTCCCATGAAAAACGGTGCACAGAACTCCTATGTGTTTTATAGGATAATTGCACCTGCTGTGAAAATGAGATTCCTCTCCAATGTACAGGGGTGAAAGGGTGGGTGTGATTGGAAATTTATTTATTTATATAGAACTATACTTCATTACAATAGTTTTAATGACTCACATGGCGGAAGTGAAATTTGAGTTCAACAATCCACCTTTCCTGTGGATTTTTTCCCCCTTTTTTATTCCCAGGAAAAACCACCTGTGTAAATGTTTAAGAGCAAGCTGTCACTTATAGCATGGCATCCTTCCCCACCATCGAAGATAACTCACCACCATGTGATGATCAGTTGACAGCTACCTTCTCGTCTACTAGGGGTGAACCCCAATGAACAGGCTCCAAGTCGGGGGTAATAAGTATGCCCATACCCGCTCTGCGCCTCTCACCGGGGGCAACTCCAGAGTGGTAGAGAGTCCAGCCCCTCTCAAGGAGATTGGTTCCAGAGTCCACGCTGTGCGTTGAGGTGAGCCCGACTATATCTAGCAGGAACCTCTCAACCTCACGCACTTGCTCAGGCTCCTTCCTCTTCAGTGAGGTGACACTCCACGTCCCAAGAGCCAACTTCTGTAGCCAAGGATCAGACCACCAAGGTCCCTGTCTTCGACCACCTCCCGACTCGCACTGCACCCAACCTCCTTGGCCCCTCCTACAGGTGGTGAGTCCATGGGAAGGGGGACCCACATTGCTTCTTCAGGCTGTACCTGGCCGAGCCCCATGGGTGCAGGCCTGGCCACCAGGCACTCGCCATCTAGCCCCACCTCCAGGCATGGCTCCAGAGGGGCATCCCGGTGACCCGTGTCCAGGCAAGGGAAAATGCCATCCAAAGTTTTTCTTTGTCACAGGAGGTTTTCTGAACCGCTCTTTGTCTCATCCCTCACCTAGGACCTGTTTGCCTTGGGTGGCCTTACCACCCAACAACAGAGCTCCTAGGATCATTGGGACACGCAAACCCCTCCACCATGATAAGGTGGCAGCTCGTGGACAAGTAGCCATTCTTTAACACTAACTTGCATATTGGTTGATTTGTATGTAATATGGTGTTGTACCACCTGCAGCACGCAATCAAAACTTGAAAGTAACATCCAAAAGTATTTGTAGAACTTATGCAGAAATCATCACACTTCTTCATAGATTACACACATTCTGTGCTGTCAGATGGTGTACCCAGTAGTGGCAGTGATGTTTTCTCTGCCAACGTCGCCGTATCAGGAGGATTTTAAATACAAGGATGTCTTTGTTCAGGTCTAATAAAGCCAACTGATCCATATTTTGTGAATCCAATGAAGGATGAACATCAAACTCCACAGGTTAAAAACACTCTGGACTGCCCACCACAGGTAAACACACAAAACTACAATCTGGGCTGCTGGTTGGTGTTTACCAGAGGCAAGAGAATGCAAATGTAACATATTGAAGTCAATTAAGCACCACTACAAAATGTAACTTAAACGTCTAGGTAGTTCAGAGCGCATTCATTTAACCCAGATTTGAATGCTCATGTGGACAAGACCTAACTCACATCAGAGTCATCATGAGCATGGAGACAAGGCCTTAGAACATCTTACCTAAACAAGTACATAATGATGAAGTTCACAGTGCAATCAATAATAGAGATGAATAATGTGACAGGGGAAAACCTTAAGGAATACAAAAGAAACAGGGAATATAATAACTGTTTATATTTTTCTAAATGTAAAGAAGGTGAGGCTCAAGCTATGGGTTTTTTTTTTGGTAAAATACAAATACCAAATACACTCTCGCTGCTGAAGAGCTTCAGAAACCTTTCAGAAATATAAGATGCCATAAATGGACTACTGAGTGGAATAACTGCTGGCCCCCGATGGCCATCCAGTGGGATTTTACAAAAATATCTCAGCTTCATTAGTCTTGTTAGTATTAACTGTTTATAGAAGCCAGAGAAAATGAAAACTCCACCCAAAACATTGCGGCAACTGTCGGTTACAGCCTTCCCTAAAAAATGCTTACTACAGTGTGTTGTGATTTAGGCACACTTTTAAGAGTTTATTTTGTTTCAGATATTTTTCTTAATTTATCAGATTTTACTTTTTTGAACACTAACATTTCAGGCTTTATTTATATGTATGAATTTGAATTTAATTTTGTTTTGTTAGAGAAAGTTTTTTTTTTTTATTATTAAAATTCACATATAGAAAGCCGCTACAGGCAGATACAGTGGAACCTCGGTTCACGAACGTCTCGGTTCACGTACAACTCGGTTCACGACCAAAAAGCTCGCCAAACTTTTGCCTCGGTTCACAACCACACACTCGGTATACGAACAAGCCAGTTTCCCTTGCCTGCCTGCCTGCCTGCCTGAGCTGAGCTGAGAGAGAGAGAGAGAGCAAGAGCGAGTGAGCACGTGCCTGCTGGGGAGGGGGAGGAGGAAATTGCTGCACGTGTTTGCCTTACAAGCCAGTTTCCCTTGCCTGCCTGAGCTGAGAGAGAGAGAGAGAGAGAGAGCAAGAGCGAGCGAGCACGTGCCTGCTGGGGAGGGGGAGGAGGAGATTGCTGCACGTGTTTGCCTGCCTATCTGTAGGCTGTAGTGCACGCGAACCATCCCCCCCACCACAGGCAGGCTGAGAGAGAAAGAGAGCTGCCTGGCTTTTTCATTTAAGCAAAGCCGCTCCTTGTTCATTGTTTTCAATAAGACTTGCACTCTCTTTGTGCTCTACAGTATTTCGTGTGCTTTTGCAGTTAACTATGGCTTCTAAGCAAGTGAAGAGTGGTGAGAAGAAAGTTTTGAAGAAAATTGAAATCGAAGTAAAGAAAGAAATTACAAGAGGTGGAAAAACTGTTTACCAGTTTACTCATTTACCAATCTGAGAACCCTCGTGCTTTCAAGCAGCACAATGTAAACAAAGCCAGACTGCCAGTAATGTGGGGGGCAAACATGAAGGGTTGGGTCACAAGAAATTTGTTTTTGGAATGGCTGCATGAGGCTTTCACTCCCACCAGCTAAAAGCACCATAAACCCAAGAAATCACAAGAGAGAAAACACCTGAAGGAAAACACTTCATGCCAGAACTCGACTCATGCAAGGTTAATTTTCTTGGTGGTTTTTATATTACGGATTTTTCAAAAGTTAAGTTTTCAGTTCATAACGCGATTTGTTGCAATGCTACTTTTCTCTTTTTTCAAATGTTCGCTTTTTTCCCTGTGCTTAAAACTCATGAAAGTGTTTACAAATGGAGTTTTTCATAGCATGATTTGTTGCAATGTTACTTTTCTCTTTTTTTCAAATGTTCGCTTTTTTCCTTGTGCTTAAAACTCATGGAAGTGTTTACAGATGGAGTTTTTCATAGCGCGATTAGGTGCAATGTTACTTTTCTCTTTTTTTCAAATGTTCCTTTTTTTCCGCTGTGCTTAAAACTCATTTTAAAAACATTGTTTACAGCGATCAGGCTTTAAGTTTAATAGCGTGATCTCCTGCAATCTTACTTTTTTGGTTGCTTGTGAGTTGGTTTTTGCATGCACTTCGGATTTGTTCTGTTCCTTTTTTCCGCTGTGCTTAACACTCATTTTAAAAAAAATGCTGCGCGAGCACGTGCTACAGAGAGATTAGAGAGCGTGGGCAGCTGACGGGAAGGAATGGGGGGGAGAATAGTGGGTGGGTGGTGTGTGTGTGTGCGCGCGCACGCACTACAGAGAGAGAGAGAGAGAGAGAGAGCGAGCGAGCCAGCTCGTGTAGCTAAGCAGGGAGCCTGGCTGTTTTGTGTCAATGTTATTCAATGTTTTTACATTAGTTTACTATTACACTGTGCATTCTATGGTGTAATTAACTATATTTGTGCTTAATCTTTACATATATTTACATATTTACATACAGTTTGTACGGTCTGGAACGGATTAATTGTATTTACATACAATCCTATGGGTGAAACTGCTTCGGTTCACGACCAACTCGGTTTACGACCAAAGTTCTGGAACAAATTATGGTCATGAACCGAGGTTCCACTGTAATGGCTTTTAGGGAATATTACCTGGTTTCTGGAGACAGCCTTTCTGACTTACAACATGAATACTGCCTGTGTGGACTATGGCCAGCCATTCATCCTGGCCAATACCCCCAGGCCGCCAGAGGGAGCCCTCCCTGCGACATGGAGATGCCCCGAATTCCAGCAGGGCATCATGGACTATGGAGTTTTAGTGCACAGCCCTGCTGGATAAAGTCAGGGCTGCCAGGGGATGCTGCAGGGAGGCACAGAGACGTCTATTTTCCATATAGCCCAGAAGTACTTCCATGTCACGAGGACGGAAGAAATAAAGTGCTTCCGGGCTGACGAAGAAAAGGAGTTTTTCACCTGACCCGGAAGTGCTGGGTAATCACATGACCTGAGGGATCAGAAGCACTTCTGGGTCATGGACTATAAAAGTCTGTGGGAGTTTCCAGACGGGCGAGCTGAGTTGGGAGGAAGGGAACAATGCGTCTGGAAGTAGGAGGATTGATTATTGTATTGATTATTAGTGTATTGTATGAGTATTGTGGAGTGGAGGGTGCTTTGTTTACTGTTTAATCCGATTAAAAAAACTTTTACCTGGTGTCTGGTGTCTGGTCTGAGGGTTCAAGGGGACGACAGCACCCCCTATCTGTCACACCTGATAAATTACAATGTAACAACACAAGCTGTTATGTAAAACAGACCACTATGTCCCACCAGTGAAAGCACCACCTAAGAATTGAATTGGGTCAGAGATGGACTGGAAGTATTTAGATATCAGGAAGTGTAAAGACATGACTATTAGGATGGATGATTTGAAAGTAAGGAGCTGAACACAAGGGCAAGGATATCAGTTGAAGCCATAAAAACAATTAATCTTTTAAATGCTGCAGAAAATCTTGAACTTTTGAATAAAGGTGCAGTATTACTCAAGTATTATCCACTTAAATAATCAACTTGATTTTTTAAACATAACAATTCTTTTTTAGATAATATTAAGTGTGATAAATGTTAGTGATAATAGAATAAGAAATAAGACTCAATAAAATGAAATTGTTCACTTTAAACGGCATATTTCAGCTCCTTGAAAGGGAAAGTCTGGATCAGAACAAAAAAGTTACTTAGGAAGCAGTGCCATGGAACATTACTTTTAAAAGTAACTTAGTTACCCACAAACAAAAGGAACTAAATATGTTATATAGTTACTTATTACAAAATGTAATGTATTACAAACAGTTACTTTGTCTTCATTTCACTGGCAAAAACTTATTAAATTCTAAGCCCATATATGAACGTTCATAAAACTGACCAGAAGCATAGCCAAATTTGATCATTTTCCTGTGTTTTATAAACATGTTTAGTTCTTCCAGTGCTCTGAAGTAAATAACATCCATATACTTTTCCATCCTCACCTCAAGACCCCAAAGATTCGAGATATGAACAACAGCTACTGCCACCAAATGATCACACAATGCAAAATATCTACTGCAAATAACTACATTAAAAATAAACTAAGATAGACTTCTGTTACTTGATGACACAGAGCACAGTCTTTTCATCTTGGCCTCTGCGATCAAATCATGCAAAGGAATAGGGTTCCATTCACCAATTAGCTTCTTGCTTTACACCCATTGGAGATGGAATGATTGCTGGCTCCTTGTGACCATAAACTGGGCTGATTAAATATACTCTTCATCACATGCAGGATTTAATGTATACTGATAACTTTTGTTCAGTTATTTTCATTTGATTGCATGCTACACATGTGTTTAACCTTTTCCTTTGTTGACACCAGATGGCTGGAGTATGCGTGTTGTGATAGTAATGAGACTTCAGACATCATAAAGGTTTGGAGCAGCCACCCATATATTATTTTCCAGCTGCAAAAGTTTTTAGTAATATTTGGTCAGAGATGTTCACAAGACAGAGTCCAAAACAGAACTGATTATTTGGAGTTAAGATGGTGGTTTTAAGGGCTGGGGAAGGAAATGATGTCATCTAGTCCAGAACCAGAAGTGACATCATCAGAGGCGCCGGAGCCAGAAGTGATGTCATCAGAGGTGCCCGAACCTGGTGAGATTTCCCGGGAATGGTCTGCAAGAAACTGAGAGAGACAGTCAGCACACTCTGCCACCTCCTGGTCTGATGTAGTATTACAGTTCCCTAGGCTCTTTAGCTGTCTCCTAAATGCACGTGTGTGACAAGGCCCACCCCTTAGCCCAGACCCACCGGATTGGGCAACCTGCACTGAGAGGTTGTGAGAACGAGATAGGGCATCGGCATTGGAGTGAACAGAGCCCTTACAATGAATAAGCGAATACTTAAACGGTTGAAGTTCAAGAAACCACCTGGTGACCCGAGGATTCGACTCTTGATGATCCGTCACAAGAGTAAATTCCCGACCCAAGAGGTAGTACCTCAACTGTGTAATCGCCCATTTAATCGCAAGTGCTTCCTGCTCCACTGCCGCATACCTGGTCTGCCGATCCAACAGTTTCTGGCTGAGGTACATGACAGGGTGTTCTACACCATCGACGTTTTGGTTCAACATGGCACCGAGACCTGTGTCCGAAGCGTCGGTCTGGAGAATGAAAGGAAGAGAGAAATCAGGAGCTTTCAAAATTGGTGTAGACGTAAGAGCCTGTTTTAAGTCACTAAATGCAGCCTCCGTTGTATCATCCCAAACCACATTGTTAGGAACCCTCTTTGTCAAGTCAGTCAAGGGTGCCGCTCTCTCTGAAAACCAGGGTACAAACCAGCGGTAGTACCCGGCTAGTCCGAGAAAGGCTTGGACCTGCCGCTTGGTTCGCAGATGGGGCTATCGTATTATGGCTTCTATCTTTGAACACTATGGTTTGACGGTACCCCGACCCACCAGGTAGCTCCAATATTTAGCTTCCTTTAATTCAAAGAAACATTTCTTTGGATTAATTTGAAGCCCAGCTTTTCCTAGCGTCCGTCACACCATAGTGACCTGCTGTACGTGGTCCTTCCATGTGCTGGAATAGATGACAATGTCATCCAGATAGGCAGCACTGTACGCATTATGGGGGCAGAGCACTCTATCCACCAGATGCTGAAAAGTTGCAGGTGCCCTGTGTAACGCGAATGGAAGGACACAATACTGCCAGTGTCCACTAGGGGTACTAAATGCGGTCTTAACCTTTGCTGAGTCCGTTAAAGGAATTTGCCAGTACCCCTTAGTCATGTCAAGCGTGGTCAAAAACTTAGCTTGGCCAAGCCTCTTGATGAGGTCGTCCATTTTGGGCATTGGATAAGCATCAAATTGGGATACTTGATTAAGCCAATGGAAGTCATTGCAAAACCTCTAACTCCCATCAGGCTTATTAACCAATACAATTGGGCTGGACCAGGGACTATAACTTTCCTCTATTACTCCTAGTTTCAGCATAGGCTTGATTTCAAGTTCCACCTCTATTTTCTTTGCCCCGGGAAGTCGATAGGGCCTCTCTCTAGTGATAACCCCGGGCGCTGTCACTATGTCATGTGCAATCAGAGAGGTTCTTCCGGGTTTTTCACTCACCACCTCGGGTATGGACAGGATAGCTGCTTCCAGCTCCCGTCTCTGTTTAGAGTTTAACTCTGTACCGAAATTAAGGTTGATGGTGTGAGCAAAGAATGAACTGGACTGAGCAGAGATGGGATAAGAATCCCTTTTCTTCCAGGTTTTCAGCAAGTTCACATGATAGATCCTCTTACTCGGTTGACGATTGGGTTGTTTCACCAAATAATCGACGAGTCCTTTCCTCTCCTTAATTTCATAATGTCCTTGCCAGTGGGCAAGTAATTTTGAGTGGGAGGTGGGAACTAAGACCATGACACGATCTCCCGGGTGAAATTCTCGGAGAATCGTACTGCGATCATAATAACGGGCGTCTGCTGCTTGCGCTTTGTCTAAGTGAATTTTTAGAACAAGTCTAATTTTTCCAAATCAATCGCGTAACTGCGCGATATACTGCAATATATTGATAGAGGGAAGGGCCTCTCCTTCCCATCCTTCTTTCAAAATATCTAATAATCCCCGAGGTTGTCGTCCATATAATAATTCAAAAGTCGAAAACCTCGTAGAGGTTTGTGGGACTTCCCGATAGGCAAAGAGTATAAGGGGGAGGAGGTGATCCCAGTTCATCCCGTCCTCGCTGACCACCTTGCGAAGCATTTGTTTGAGAGTCTGATTAAACCTCTCCACTAGACCATCGGTTTGAGGATGATACACCACGGATTTTAAGTGCTTTATTTTATGTAACTTGGCAACTTCCCTGAACGTCTCCAAGGTGAATGGCGTCCCTTGATTCATAAGGACCTCTTTAGGAATGCCGACATACACAAAGACCCATACAAGTTCCCGTGCGATTATTTTCGACATGGCTGAGCGCAGGGGAACAGCCTCAGGATATCGAGTAGCATAATCAATGAGGACTAATATATATTTATGTCCTTGTGCTGAGGGCTCTAAGGGTGCTACAATGTCGACCCCGATTCTCTCAAAGGGAACATTAATTAAGGGAAGGGGAATGAGAGGAGCATGGTCCCTCCTAGGAATTTGCCGTAATTGACAGTCTGGACAAGAGACGCAAAAATGGCGAACCTCCTCATTAATTCCTGGCCAAAAAAATCGGAGCTTAATCCGCTCTAATGTTTTTTTGGTGCCCAAATGGCCTCCTAGGAGGTGGGCGAGTGCTAATTCACAGACTTGCCTCCAGTAAGTCCGTGGTATTAACAGCAGCTTTCTCACATCCCCCTCATGCTCAGCTATTTGATATAATAGGTCGTTTTCTATCACAAAGTGAGGACCCTGTGGCATGGGCTGATGAGTGTGTTGGCCATTTACATCTACCCTGTATTGCTGCATTTTTAGCATGTTTTAGGGAGTCATCTTTCCATTGCTCCCTTATGAATGAAGCTGGCGTTTCTCTGAACTGAAAGTGTATTTCAGAGAGAGAGTCCGGTCTGACCTCAAGGGGCGGGGATTCCTCCCGGCTTGTCGAGGCACGGGTTGATGACGTGTCCACCTGCGACGGCCCAGGAATCTCCCTGTCTGCCGCTTGGCCTTCCATGTCTCTCTCCGCTGGCTGTTTATACAGCATGGAGACAGCTGGAGTCGAGTCATCCTCGTCTATAGCTAGGCCCAAGGTTTTTTCTGGAGGAGTAATGGGTACACCGCTTTTATTATCCGACCAGTCCCGCCCGAGAATCACAGCGAAAGGTGGATGCTGGAGGACTGCCATGGTAATTTTTTTCAGCGATCCTCCATAGCTAATGAAACATCAGGCGGTTTTATATTTACGGGTTTCCCCATGTACACATGTAATACTGGTTGTTGTTTTTATCCACGGTAGTACATATCAGTGAGCAACAATAGAAATGTTACTAACGGTATCGAGGAGTGCTTCTACTTTATATCCATTAACTATTACCACTCCTGTATGTGTTAGCATTAGGGAGTTGACAAGTGCACATAAACCGCCTCTCCCCGTCCACCTGCATCCCTCCTCGTCCCCCGGCAGTTTATCCACCCCGAGGTCTGGGAGCTTTGGAACAGGCTCCAGTTTATATGAAAAAGACCTAGTTTGTGTGACGGCTGGGCAACATTTTTTGGAAGTCCTTTTAATAGCAAAAAACAGGCAACCAGTTGCACTATTTGAAAAGGTGTTAGTTCAAACGTCCTTAGCCAATGGGATGTTTGTTCCCAGAGAGCTTCTGCCTGCTCCCGAGTAGATCGCTCTGGATCTAACTCCCAGTTTTTTTAATATCCTTGCCTGCTGGTCTGGGGAAAGCCCATTTTTATCTAAGATCTTAACCCCAATGGGCAGCTCAGCTCTCTCCTCTGAGAGAACATAATGAGCCCCCTTGTTTCCTCCATAGGAACCAGCGCACGTCTGTAAATCTCATCCATATTCTTCCTTTGAGAAAATACTAGCCGGTTTCATGTTTAGGAAGCGGAGCCTGCACCAAGTTACTCCTGACCCTCGAACGAACTCCCCACCAGGAAACTCGGCCCCAGTACTTTCTCACCTGATTATTTCTTTGGTCCTGTCTTGTTTTCTTTCGGGAACCACCATCCTGCCAACTATGCCACTGTGATAGTAATGAGACTTCAGACATCATAAAGGTTTGGGGCAGCCACCCATATATTATTTCCCAGCTGCAAGTTTTTAGTAATATTTGGTCAGAGATGTTCACAAGACAGAGTCCAAAACAGAACTGATTATTTGGAGGTAAAATGGCAGTTTTAAGGGCTGGGGAAAAAAATGATGTAATCTAGTCTGGAACCAGAAGTGACATCATCAGAGGTGCCGGAGCCAGAAGTGATGTCATCAGTGGTGCCAGAACCAGGTGAGATTTCCCGGGAATGGTCTGCAAGAAACTGAGAGAGACAGTCAGCACACTCTGCCAACCCCTGGTCTGGTGTAGTATTACAGTTCCCCAGGCCCTTTAGCTGTCTCCTAAACACATGTGTGTGACAGCGTACACATTGTTATACCAACAGCAGCTGTCTTTTGTGAAAATAGGCAATATGTCTCCAAAATGATGCAGCAATTTTTGGTGTGGTGGTTCTAAGTTTCCAAAGTAACACTGTAATGTATATCTATTTTTTTAAGCAACACAGATATTTTTACTTCAATAAAATAAGTATTGCTTTATTTGTTACTTTAAAAAGTAATCTGACTAACTAACACACTTTTAACGTATTACCCCTAATACTGTTAGGAAGTAGAAGTTTTTGTGCACTTGAGTTTAGAATTACTAAATAAAAACCTGATTTGCTTTCTGTAATATACTGACCATCAGAATCTCATTCTCTGGGGGACCTACTAATGGATGCAGAGAAAAACCTTTGACAGAGGTAGATCTCTTTGCTATACTGGGTAAATTTCGGTTTGGCCCAAATAAAGACTAAATTACTCTATGCTTATCCAGAAGCCTCAGTCCTTATTGATAATGTGAGCTCAGATTACTTTGAATTAGAGGGTACAATCAGAAAAGCATTTCCATGGCACTACCTAACTTTCAGTTTTACAACTGGACTGCAATTATCTTAACACTGACATTTTGGAAAATGGCAGAATTACACAAGTTTACACTGGCTTGATTTGTTGCAAAAAATAAATCTTGCTGTAAATCTTCTTGTGATGCTCTTCTCTGTGTTCCAATCAACACTATCCATCCATCCATCCATTATCCAACCCACTATATCGTAACTACAGGGTCACGGGGGTCTGCTGGAACCAATCCCAGCCAACACAGGGCGCAAGGCAGGAAACAAACCGGGCAGGGCACGTGCACACACACACACACCAAGCACACACTAGGGACAATTTAGGATCGCCAATGCACCTAACCTGCATGTCTTTGGACTGTGGGAGGAAACCGGAGCACCCGGAGGAAACCCACGCAGACACGGGGAGAACATGCAAACTCCACACAGGGAGGACCCAGGAAGCCAGGTCTCCTTACTGCGAAGCAGCAGCACTACTTCACATTGTCTTCTCTGGTGAAGAAGGCCCAGAAGCGGCTTTGCTTCTTGAGGATGCTGAAGAAGGCTAGCCTGTCTGAGTAACTGTTGGTGTCCTATCACTGCTCTTTAGAAAGCATATTATGCTGAATGCTTGGTGGCTCACAAGGAGGATCTTCAGAGAGTCATCAAATCAGCATAAAACATTACCAGCACAAAGTTACCTTCAGTACCCACTGCGCCACCGTGCCTCCCCCAGTCAAAACTAATTATCATTAATTTACCAGCAACCTAATCATCCACCACTTACTAAAATCTGTGTAGGAAACATTTTAAGGTATTTTTAGGTCCTATATTTCATAATTATTTTTTCAGCCTTTTCTAACCCTTGCGGTATTCAACATATATTGCAACATTTATAGACTGCAACATTTCAAGATCTCTATATTATAATATACAGTAGTTGCATTTTTGAGCAATTGATTCCTCCTGGTACAGACTTTTTTTCTTCTGTACAAATGAGAAACTTTGTTAAAAACAACCTACCCAATTTCTTGCACCTCTCCCACATATCTATCCCTAAGACAATATTGGCTTATCTGGCAATAGTTTCAGTCAGTATGTCTAGAGTATATACGAATATTTTCATTGCATTTTATGTTTATTTATAAAGCACTTTAAAACTACAGGAGTTGAACCCAAAGTGTTGTGCAAGCCATATACCAGGTAACACAATACAGTAAGTATTTAAATAACAATAAATAAAACAACGTAAGTATTTAAATAACAATAAATAAAACAAACGGTAGACAATTTTAAAATCAGGACAAAGGATGAACAAACAACTCTCACACTGAGTTAAAAGCCAGGAAACAGAAGTAGTTTTAAGACAAATTTTAAAAACAGGCAGTGAGGGGGCCATCCTAACATACAGGGTAAACCATTCCACAGCTTTGGAGTCAGGACAGAGAAAGCCCAGTCTCTTCTTTGTTTTAGCCTAGCCTTTCAAGCAGTCAACAAAAACAGATCAGCAGACCTGAAAGACCTTGTTGGGGTGTACAGAATAATAAGATCATTAAGGCATATATAGCTTTGAAAATAAAGATGAGAACCTTAAAATTGATCCTTAAATGTATTGGAAGTCAATGGAGGGATTTAAGTATTTCAAGGAATTTACCCTTTAATGATCCTATGGAATTCGGAAAAGGAATGCTGCTCAGCCCTTCATGGAATAAATTTTACCACAGTACAGCCAAGCTTGCCGTAATTCAACCAAAATGTTTTCATTAAACATATATATTTCATTAAAAAGTGTCTTAAACACACACAGGACAATATCCGATTTGTGAACATTATTATTAGTATATGCCAGCATCACTAGGTCATATGTTTTGTGAAAGACCTTCACTTTAATCCTTTTGGGCAAAATTTTTTGCATATATTTGAGAAAGCCTTAGATTTAAAATTACTCCAAACATTTTAATGGCTGTATTTGGATTGTTAGCAGATGGTATTAAGGTGTGCTATGAGAAATCATTTGTAATATCTTATACCACACTACTAGCACATACATTGATTTTTCCCAACTAGAAGAATTCCGATCCACTTTCTATGGCTCAATGGGAAAAGAAAGTATTATATTATCTCAAAAAGGAAAAAAATAATGGGGGTCTATTCAAAACCTTTCTAAAATATAGCAAGAACTTTTTTTTTCCATATAGAAAGAATTAATTTTGATGGGGCTCTCTATTTGTAATCTATTTTTTCCTTTTGGGTTGGGGCCAAATCTTGAGTTCTTTTCTTGGCAACCATTTTGAAGCCTGATATTGCATTAATCTTATTTGACTGACTGAGTTGTATTGTGTTTTAATATTTTGTTCTCAAATAGAGGGGTTGGCGGTGTGGTTGGAGGGGATACAATTAGATGATGTCTGCAGTTGCAAACTTTTTAATAAACACCGGAGTCACCTTTTCATCTTTGGCCTTTGGTATTTCTAGCTTTATAGCCCTTAACAGGGAGTTCATGAAGATTTTACATTGGTAGAGCAGTATTATTGCACAAAATACTATATATATTTATCCACACACATGTATATTTTAAACATGCCAAGGTGGAGAGATTAGCGTCCCTGCCAGGAGGTAGGGTGGTTCCTTACCTGGATAGGAGGCCATAAAGGAAGGATATGGGTGGACAGGAGTCCCTACCTGGATAGTTGTGGATACCTTTCCTGGCCAGGAACATATAATAGAAGAATGGGAAGGACTGTCTCTTGGGGCTCTGAAAACCCCCAGTACGTCAGATGGCAGCATCACTCGGGTAGAGTTCCCATTTGTAAACTCGCAGTGCACCTTGGGAATTGTAGTCCTGAAGGAGAGCCCTGTCAGTGTATGTGGATGCCTCCAGAGGCAGCTGTGAGGAGATGACTCACATATTTTAAGGAGGTTCCGCCTGATCCCAATGTGCTTCCAGAGTGTAATCATGTCACACCAAAATTACTCCCGGGTCTGGCATGAAAGAAGATGCTCAACCTCATCCCAGGTGAGTTGAAGTCAGGAGATGGAGTACAAGGGTTGCCTGGAGGAGATTAGAAGAGATTTAATGTATAAGCTTCTTTGAAGAAAGGACCTGAAACAGGTATTTTTTGTATAATAAAATTTGCTTTATTTTGAACTCTTGGCTGTGTACGTGCACTGTGTCTGGATTATGTATAATTAGCCTAAATTTAAATTATTCTAGTGTTGTGTTTCTTATTACAGTATATAATAATGTGTAATATTTGATTATTGTCAAACACTGTAAGATTCTTAACTCTCATTGAAATATGTAAATAAGGTATACTTACTTTTAAAATAAAACACAGTTCTTGATTAAATATATGTATACTCTTCGCACAGTGTGACTGATCAGATCTTTGCAATTTAATCTTCATTTTTGCAGTATGCTTTTAGAAAACTATTTTAAAACTGGGTAAGTTATATACTGTGAGTGTTTCATAAAATGTACTTGTGAAGATCCTGAAACTGCCTGTAAAAAGTACAGAATATACAGCATGTGAAGAACTCATTCAAAGCAAAATTGCTGCAAAACCATTCAGCTGAATTTCAGGCATTTAAATTGTTCATCTATACCTAAACGAGATCTGCCTCCCTATTCATAGTTAGAATGTTAGGTTTATACATTGACATACAGTATGTATGTGGATGCTTTCTTTTGCTTTTTTTAAATTGGTATACATTAATTACATTACTAGAAAAAAAATAGTCATTGTCTAATGTTGTTGACTTTTAACCACTTTGTAACATTAAATTCGCTAACTAATTAATGGACTGCGGTGGGCTGGCGCTCTGCCTGGGATTTGTTCCCGCCTTGCACCCTGTGTTGGCTAGGATTGGCTCCAGCAGACCCCCGTGACCCTGTGTTAGGATATAGCGGGTTTGATAATGACTGACTGACTGACTAATTAATGGAATATAGGGTAGAAGTGGCTGTAACCTATCCCAGTAGAACTTGGTGCAAGACAGGAACCAGTTCTAAATAGGTGGCACTCCATTAAAAGCACACTGGTGACAAATAGGGACAATTTACAGGTCACAATTAACCTAAAATGCTCATTTTTGGGATTTGGAAGGAAAGCTGGTGCACTAGTAGAAATACCCACACACGCATGAAAAGTAGACGCAGACAAGTGGGAATGGGATTTTAAGGTACTAAGAAATAAAGAGCATGCTGTATACCATATCTCATATGCATGTAGGGTTGATTTTTTGTATTATAGTCTCATTAATTATTGCATGCAACATTTGATCTATTACACTATTCATCTTTGAAATTGCTATATAAATTAATTTTTTTAATAACTGATAGTAAGAATGACTACTGATACTCTTTTGTTTCCATGTTATTTCTGAGTTCATGGATGTTTTCTCTGGGTTTTCTTTCACATCCTATAGTTGTGTCTCCTAAATTAATTACCAGCTCTTACTTCAGTAAAAGTGGATGTAATGTCGAGTGTACTTTCCAGGTTTAACTCCTACTTTGTGCATGATGATACTGCAACAAGATATGGCTCATCAGGATGCTGCATTAGAAAATGTTTGCAAATTCTTCACCAAAAATATTCTGAAGTGTAGGAAAGTATTTGAAAGGTGAGGTAGGAGGGAGTAAATGGCTTCACAGGCAGTTTTATTAAAAGATTATCATTTGTCATTGTTTGAAATAGAAACATTTACATCCACAAGACTTTTCTTTGCTTACAGATTAGCAGAAAATCTGACATTATTGCTTTTTAAATATGATATAAAGACATGTTATATATATCTCTAGAAAATTATTTAAACAAGTTTCTACAGTGTTATTATGTGTTGGCTTGAATGTAAAGACTAACATAATAGAATCATGTCATTTATACTGTTCCAACATATAGTATTATAACTGAGATTCTTATTTTATTAACATTAATTGAACTCCTATATTAGCACCCCTCATCTCTCTTTTTCTTCTTAGTGTACAGTTTAATTAACATTCCATCGCATTCTTAAACCCATTAATACAATTTAGGGGCATCGGCGTGAATGTCAGGATGAAAAAATGGCAAGTAAAAAGACTAAACAGGAGAACAATGACCGTAAAACAAAAAGATATGATTTGACTAAAGCTAAGAGGCAAAGCAAAGTTCAATCAGGTATCAATAACCAAAATAACCAAAATAAACATAAAAAATGTATTATCCACATTCAAAACACTAATCCAATAGAAGTAAAAACGTATATATCAAAGGCTGAAAGTTCCAAATCTGACAGTAATTCAGTTGCTAATTAAATCTATCAAAATGATAATTTTTATATTTAATTGAAAATATTGAATGCAGAGTATTGCTCATTTCCACCTTAAATAGGCAGCCATGATGACATCATCTGTCATATGACTGTCAGTAGGCGTTTTTGCTATAAACAACATGGCAGGCAACAATCAACACCTTCAACACCTCCAGAACAAAGGAGCTGATTATCAGCTTCAGGATGCAGGAAGAAGAACCCACCTCTCTATACATTAAAGGAGACACAGAGGAAAGATTCATGTCATGTCATCGTCCAACCCGCTATATCCTAACACAGGGTCATGGGGGTCTGCTGGAGCCAATCCCAGCCAGCACAGGGCGCCAGCCCACTGCAGGGCACACACACCCACACCCACACACCAAGCATACACTAGGGACAATTTAGGAACGCCAGTGCACCTAACCTGCATGTCTTTGGACTGTGGGAGGAAACCGGAGCACCCGGAGGAAACCCACACAGACACGGGGAGAACATGCAAACTCCACGCAGGGAGGACCCGGGAAGCAAACCCTGGTTTTCTAACTGCGAGGCAGCAGCGCTACCTCACATGGTCTTCTCAGGTGAAGAAAGCCCAAAAGCGGCTCTGCTTCTTGAGGATGCTGAAAAAGGCTAGCCTGTCTGAGTAACTGTTGGTGTCCTATTACTGTTCTGTGGAAAGCATATCATGCTGGATGCTTGGTGGCTCACAAGGAGGATCTTCAGGGAGTCATCAAATCAGCATAAAAAATTACCAGCACGGTTACCTTCAGTAGAGGACATATACAGAACTTAGTGTTTATGAAGTGCCGAAAAATCATTTGGGACCCATGTCAACCAGACCACCACTTTTTTATTATGATGCCTTCTGATAGTTCTCTTAAGATGCACACTTGCAAGCTACTGAAAAGCTTCTACCCAAGTGGTATCAGAGAACTAAATTAAGTTAAATAACTGTTTACTGCATCAAAGTGTTTTCTGATCTTATGTCTTTTACTGTCATAAATAGGATCAATGGGACAAAACTGCAACATCTCGGACATCATTGTAAAATGGAACTAGTCCATTATTTACTATGTATATTTTTCCAACTTCAATGTTTTATTGGTTTTATTGGTTTATATTAATGCACGTGTGTAGTTTAAAATGCAGAGCATATGTTGAATCTGTTGAAGATACTGTTTTTATTATTTTGTATGTCCTGTTCAGGGGAATTAAAATTTCATTGTACATCTGTGAAATGACAATAAAAGGCATTATACTCTATTCTATGAAAATCAACTAGAAAATGTTGCACGCACACGAAAGACAAAACACAGGAGTTCTAAAGGGTCAGGAATATTGACATTCTTTGTGTCATGATTTAGGCTGAGTATTGATGTTTTGTAGCCTTTTCCTTTATGACAAGGCATATCGTGTACCGTTCTCAGGGTCCTGTCCCACGTTTCTAGGTGTGTGGTCTTCGGGGTCATGACCTTGGCTTAATCAGCAAACAGCAACCATATCCGATCTGTGGATAAAATTCTTATTTTCATTTTGACATCTTGTGTGACTACTTTTCATGTATTGCCTGGTTTTCGACTTATTGCATGTTCTTTGACTGTGAATCTTGCCTCTCTTCTGGGTTTTGGTCACTTCTGTTTATTTTTATTTTCTTTTGTTCGCCTTTTGCCCACATCCCCTGGTTTACTCAGGAATTTAGTTTTCTGTTTTCCTGCCAAGTCAGGACACTTTGAAAATAATTTCTGAAATTTTTACTAAAATTTTTGGTGACATTTACATGGAGAACCTTGAAGATGAAAGAGTATCACTTATTTAGTAAATGTTTTCTGAGGGCTTTCATAGTTAAATTTAAAAACTTGAAGGTAAAAGGACGTGGGGTAGTTTATGCCAGAAAGCTAACAATTGGAGATGCAGCATATCTTTCTAGATACAAAGCTTTACAGAATTTGACAAAATGAATGCTGTTTTAAAGTAGCCTGATGGGCTTCTTGTTCTGGTTTGTTAATCTTTGATGTTTTAATATGCACAAGAACTTATTGCTTAATCAGTTTTTGGTTCATATTAATTTCTGAGGAGTATGTATTGACTATGGTTTTAACACAAGTTCATTTTTTAAATTTTGAACTGTGTATTCCATTCATCCATGTATTTTTTAATGTGTTCATCGAGGGTAGGGTCACAGGCACAGCTAGAGCCTATCCTTGATTTAATTTTCTTGTTATTGCATTATTTCAAGCCTAATTACAAAAAAAAAGAACAGAAAATTTGATTTATATTTATTTAATATCTCTCACTCTTATTTTAAGGAAACTTAAAGTTCCACAGTTGTTAGGATTGTTTATTTTTATTTTGTTCTTCCCTTGTTTATTTTTGCAAGTTTTTGGGCTTTTGGGTTATTTAGAATCTAATTTTGTCATTTTTTATTTTCAGTTTTGTTTTAACTAAGTTAATAATTTTTCACATTATACTGTGTCACCATTTTCTCCTTAACAGATGCCACAATTTTGAACACCCACAGTTATGACGCAATGACAGGTTAGTAGGGGTTGTTTCCAAGGATTTTGGGTATTCTGACAAAACATTAGCATGTGATTTTAATTTTTTGCTAAAGATGCTTTGTTTCTAGTATTTTGACTGTAATTCTTGTCTAGCCTTTTGCATTTTAATATTCAATATTCTGGTCTCTCAGTTTTAGCATTTTTTTCCTAAATTTTATCTCCTGATCTCTATCATGTTTTTTCCATTCTCTCGTAGAACAATAGCTTGGTTGAATTATTTTGGTTATATATTGTAAACTAGCAGAATACCCGCACTTCGCAGCGGAGAAGTAGTGTGTTAAAGAAGTTATGAAAAACAAAAGGTAAAATTTTAAAAATAACGTAACATGATTGTTAATGTAATTGTTTTGTCATTGATATGAGTGTTGTTGTCATATCTATCTATCTATATATATACATGTATATATATATATATATATATAGCAAAATACCCGCGCTTGGCAGCGGAGAAGTAAAAAGAAAAGGAAACATTTTAATAATAACGTAACATGATTGACAATGTAATTGTTTTGTCATTGTCATGAGTGTTGCTGGCATATATATATATATATATATATATATTTATATATATATATATATATTTATATATATATACACACACACACATACACACACACATATATAAACATATATATACACATCGTATATATATATACATTGTGGTCCCCAGCCGGGCTCCAGGAGGACGTGAGGAGGGCTTGTGCCTCCTCCAGACCGCGAGGGGGCGTCCGTCCTGGTTCTGTTTGGGGCCGCGGGTAAAGGGCTTGGAAGCCCAGCCCTGTAGGGACCCGTGGCCACCGGCAGGCGGCGCCCCAGTGCCCATTTATCCCGGGAGCCCGGCACTTCCGCCACACCAGGAAGTGCCGGGGGGAAGACGACAGGGAACACCCGGACGGCTTCCGGGTGCGCAGCCGGCACTTCTGCCACACAGGGGTGTGGCTAACACTAATTGCCGGGGAGCAGCTGGAGCCCATCCGGGTTCCCATAAGAGGGGCCGCCTCCCTCCAGTCATTGGTGGATGTCGGGAGGTAGCAAGACAGAGCTGGAGAGAGGACTGGGGGTGGCCAAAGAGAGAAGGCACAGAGACTGTGGGCCCTGGACTTTGGGGGAATCAGTGCAAGAGGCACTGGGGGTGCACGTGAGAAATAACTGTAAATAATTGTAAATAAACGTGTGTTGGGTGAAATATGATGTCCGTCTGTCTGTGTCCGGGCCAGCATTCACAACATATACATACATATATAAATATATACATATACACATATACAAATAAAGACACATATATACATATATACACATATATATACACATATATATACACATTTATATATATATGTACATATATATCTATATATACACACATACATATATATATATACATATACATATATATCCATATACATATACATATATATACATATATACACATATATATATACACACACACACATATATATATATATACATATACATATCTACATATATACTGTATATACACATATATATATACAAATCTACATATATATATATCTACATATATATATTAGGGGTGGGACTCGATTAAAAAAATTAATTCAATTAATTAGACTCTGTGTAATAATTAATCTTGATTAATCGTATGTAATCACACATGAAAATTTGCCCCAAATCGCAAATGTTTTTTTTTAATTTAAAAGGGTTTTAAGTGGGCGACAGAATCAAATAATAGACATGGACATGAATATTGTAAACTCAAGCTCTTTTAATTTCTGAAAAAAAAAAATGCTTTTAAACTGCATTTCAATTCAAAACAGAAACAAAAATATCATCCCTGGTTAAAATTGGGCAGACTTAAAAATAAAGTGGTAGTTTAAGTACTTTAAGTACATTTTCAGAATGGTATTGTCTTTAAATAATAATAACCAAAATTTCAACATAAAGTGCAGTTTTTCTTCTTAAAAAAATAAGTCAGAAACATAAAAGGTAATTTGACCAGCTTAATCTTTAAA
The DNA here is from genome assembly GCA_026402145.1 of Polypterus bichir lapradei. NCBI lineage: Eukaryota > Metazoa > Chordata > Cladistia > Polypteriformes > Polypteridae > Polypterus > Polypterus bichir. The sequence continues at coordinate 34,192,996 of JANRMT010062791.1, forward strand.
CTCTAAGTAACCTTAGCCAAAATTATTTTGTACATTAGGCTAAAACAGTGTAATCATTGAACATTTTGTAATTAGATGTAATTAGAATTACTAACGGTCACGGAAGTCCAATGATCCCCAGTAACAGCCACAAAGTCCGCTTTCTGTAATGCATCTAATTTTGCTTGCTTTTCAGTGTGCACAAAACCATGCTTTTATCAAGGCTTCGCTCGGGTTGTCTCTTGAAATGAAATTTTCCTCCGATCAGTCATAGGAATGCGCTTTATTCCAACTCTAACATTTTTGTAGCTCTGATGTGTGTATCAATGTAATCGATGTACCAGGAAATCATGCATTGACAAAAGTTCCCCTTTGCTTGGATTTGAAAGTGTGATTAAATGCGTTATTTTTTTTAACGCGTTATGGAGTACATGCATCGAAGCTTCTCAACTGTGCTTGTGCTAAGAAAAGGAAACATTTTAAAAAGAACATAACATGATTCTGCGTTAACCGCATATTTTTTCATACGTCTCAAACCAAGGGGATGCGAGGGTAAAATGAATTGTGAAGCGCGCATACATACTCAGTACATCCCCCCTCGGGAATCAAACCTCGGATGTCAGCGCTAGAGGCGAAGCCTTTACAATTGCGCCACGGCGTGTGACTTGTCCATTTGAGAGTATGTAGATCAGGGTATATATACTCAGCAAAAAAAGAAACGTCCCCTGACTTTCAACTGTTTTTACTTTCAGTAGACTTAATGTGTAAATATTTGTATGAACACTAAAAGAGTCAACACCATAAGACATAAACTAAAAATGTTTCACAATGTGTCCCTGAATGAAGGGAGGCTCAAAATCAAAAGTACCAGTCAGTATCTGGTGTGGCCACCAGCTGCTTGAAGTACTGCAGTGCATCTCCTCCTCATGGACTGGACCAGATTTGTCAGTTCTTGCTGTGAGATGTTACCCCACTCTTCTACCAAGGCACCTGCAAGTTCCTGGACATTTCTGGGGGGAATGGCCCTAGCCCTCACCCTGCGATCCAACAGGTCCCAGACGTGCTCAATGGGATTGAGATCTGGGCTCTTCGCTGGCCATGGCAGAACACTGACATTGCTGTCATGCAGAAACTCACGCACTTTTTGCCACTCCTGTCTGGTCCAGCGAAGGTGGGTTTGTGCCCATAGGCGGCGTTGTTGCTGGTGATGTCTGGTAAGGACCTGCCTTACAACAGGCCTGCAAGCCCTCAGTCCAGCCTCTCTCAGCCTATTGCGGACAGTCTGAGCACTGATGGAGGGATTGTGTGTTCCTGGTGTGACTCGGGCAGTTGTTGTGGCCATCCTGTACCTGTCACGCAGGTGTGATATTCGGATGTACCGATCCTGTGCAGGTGTTGTTACACGTGGTCTTCCACTGCGAGGATGATCAGCTGTCCTTCCTGTCTCCCTGTAGCGCTGTCTTAGGCGTCTCACAGTGTGGACATGGCAATTTATTGCCCTAGCCACATCAGCAGTCCTCATGCCTCCCTGCAGCATGCCTAATGCATGTTCACGCAGATGAGCAGGGACCCTGGGCATCTTTCTTTGGGTGTTTTTCACAGTCGGTAGACAAGTCTCTTTAGTGTCCTGCGTTTTTAGAACTGTGACCTTAAATGCCTACTTTCTGTAAGCTGTTAAGGTCTTAACGACCATTCCACAGGTGCATGTTAATTAATTGATTATGGTTAATTGAACATGCATGGAAAACATTGTTTAAACAATTTACAATGAAGATCTGTAAAGTTATTTGGATTTTTAAAACATTATTGTTGAAATACACAGTCCTGAAAAAGGGACGTTTCTTTTTTTGCTGAGTATATATACATATATAAATATATATATATATATATACCCGCATCTCGCAGCGGAGAAGTAGTGTGTTAAAGAAGATATGAAAAAGAAAAGGGAACATTTTAAAAATAACGTAACATGATTGTCAATATACAGTAATTGTTTTGTGAGTGTTAGTGAGTGTTGCTGTCATCAAGGATTTGATTATCATTTCTTTCAATCAGGTTCGTATTTGTAGGATGTGTTGTGTTCAAGT
>JANRMT010062791.1:34196021-34209272 GCA_026402145.1 Polypterus bichir lapradei
CCCTTTGCTTGGATTTGAAAGTGTGATTAAATGCGTTATTTTTTTTAACGCGTTATGGAGTACATGCATCGAAGCTTCTCAGCTGTGCTTGTGCTAAGAAAAGGAAACATTTTAAAAAGAACATAACATGATTCTGCGTTAACCGAATATTTTTTCATACGTCTCAAACCAAGGGGATGCGAGGGTAAAATGAATTGTGAAGCGCGCATACATACTCAGTACATCCCCCCTCGGGAATCAAACCTCGGATGTCAGCGCTAGAGGCGAAGCCTTTACAATTGCGCCACGGCGTGTGACTTGTCCATTTGAGAGTATGTAGATCAGGGTATATATACTCAGCAAAAAAAGAAACGTCCCCTGACTTTCAACTGTTTTTACTTTCAGTAGACTTAATGTGTAAATATTTGTATGAACACTAAAAGAGTCAACACCATAAGACATAAACTAAAAATGTTTCACAATGTGTCCCTGAATGAAGGGAGGCTCAAAATCAAAAGTACCAGTCAGTATCTGGTGTGGCCACCAGCTGCTTGAAGTACTGCAGTGCATCTCCTCCTCATGGACTGGACCAGATTTGTCAGTTCTTGCTGTGAGATGTTACCCCACTCTTCCACCAAGGCACCTGCAAGTTCCTGGACATTTCTGGGGGGAATGGCCCTAGCCCTCACCCTGCGATCCAACAGGTCCCAGACGTGCTCAATGGGATTGAGATCTGGGCTCTTCGCTGGCCATGGCAGAACACTGACATTGCTGTCATGCAGAAACTCACGCACTTTTTGCCACTCCTGTCTGGTCCAGCGAAGGTGGGTTTGTGCCCATAGGCGGCGTTGTTGCTGGTGATGTCTGGTAAGGACCTGCCTTACAACAGGCCTGCAAGCCCTCAGTCCAGCCTCTCTCAGCCTATTGCGGACAGTCTGAGCACTGATGGAGGGATTGTGTGTTCCTGGTGTGACTCGGGCAGTTGTTGTGGCCATCCTGTACCTGTCACGCAGGTGTGATATTCGGATGTACCGATCCTGTGCAGGTGTTGTTACACGTGGTCTTCCACTGCGAGGATGATCAGCTGTCCTTCCTGTCTCCCTGTAGCGCTGTCTTAGGCGTCTCACAGTGTGGACATGGCAATTTATTGCCGTAGCCACGTCAGCAGTCCTCATGCCTCCCTGCAGCATGCCTAATACACGTTCACGCAGATGAGCAGGGACCCTGGGCATCTTTCTTTGGGTGTTTTTCACAGTCGGTAGACAAGTCTCTTTAGTGTCCTGCGTTTTTAGAACTGTGACCTTAAATGCTTACTTTCTGTAAGCTGTTAAGGTCTTAACGACCATTCCACAGGTGCATGTTAATTAATTGATTATGGTTAATTGAACATGCATGGAAAACATTGTTTAAACAATTTACAATGAAGATCTGTAAAGTTATTTGGATTTTTAAAACATTATTGTTGAAATACACAGTCCTGAAAAAGGGACGTTTCTTTTTTTGCTGAGTATATATACATATATAAATATATATATATATATATATATACCCGCATCTCGCAGCGGAGAAGTAGTGTGTTAAAGAAGATATGAAAAAGAAAAGGGAACATTTTAAAAATAACGTAACATGATTGTCAATATACAGTAATTGTTTTGTGAGTGTTAGTGAGTGTTGCTGTCATCAAGGATTTGATTATCATTTCTTTCAATCAGGTTCGTATTTGTAGGATGTGTTGTGTTCAAGTTACATTCCGTGTTTGTCAATCGTTGTAAAGATAACAGGTTTAATTCATCGAATCGTTTCTTACTGCATCAATAAACAGCTCGTCTTCCTCTTTATCTGAGATATGACACACTGCATGCACGGGTTTTTTTTTACACTGTCTTCCTTTAGCGGGACATTGACTTTTTCCACCGTGTGCTTTGTTTCCGCTGTAGCTGCACTTATGAATATGCTTGTATGTATCAGACTCTTCATATTTTTTTGCTGCCTTTTTAATTGTGTAATTCGGTTTTTGTTCAGCACTCTTTGGAACTGTTGCTTTTTGTCTGTGCACTGCGTCAGTTCACGTGAGCCGCTTGGTGTTCATGAATCGAAGGTTCCCAGCTGTGCTGGTGCCATCTCGTGCGATGTCCATGGCTGTATTTAATGTTCGCTAAGACCCGGCACTTAAAAGTTTCTCTCACAGTTTCGCTGAGTTTGTGCCAAACACCACCCTGACCATCTCATCTTCCTCTGCATAAGCACAGTCCTTCACCCGTGAATATTTAGTGGCAGTGTTTCTATTGGATTGCCGCTGACGGACGGCCTTATATGGCCAGGCACTAAATTACAAACGCCAGCGGCAGCCTGTCTATGAACTTAATTTAAACTTTAGGTTTACACCGTGCTTTGTTTACGAAGTAGCAGCACTCATGAATATGGTTGTACATGTCAGTCGCTCGCTTCTTATTGTTTCGCTGCCTTCTCAATTATATAATGCATGTTTTCTTCAGCGCTTTTTTGAGCTCTTCCTGGTTTTCTACGTACTGCGTTGATAGTCAGTTCACGTGATTACGTGGGAGACGTGATGATGTCACACGAAACTCTGCCCCCCACGGCCATCCAGCTCAACTCCATTACAGTATATGGAGAAAAACAGCTTCCAGTTATGACCATTACGCGTAGAATTTCGAAATGAAACCTGCCCAACTTTTGTAAGTAAGCTGTAAGGAATGAGCCTCCAAATTTCAGCCTTCCACCCACACGGGAAGTTGGAGAATTAGTGATGAGTGTGTGAGTCAGTCAGTCAGTCAGTCAGTGAGGGCTTTGCCTTTTATTAGTATAGATAATTCCTGTATAACCTGAAATTTGGTAGATTTACATTTATTTAGAAATTTTGTAATAAAATTCTTCTCTGGGATACCAGTCCACCAGCACACTCACTATACTCACACTTACCCAATTTGTAGTTTCCAATTAGATTCAAGGTATGTGTTATATTAATTGAGTTGTCATTAGTGTGCCATAAAGTTCATGGAATGTTATAGTTTCATTGTTTATTCCCCTTAAACAGCTCATTTCTTATCTGACTCATCCCACAGTTTAGAGATTTATCTAAATAAAAAAATTGTTTTTAGTAAAATACATACTGGCACTGCAGATGTGCAAATGGGACAACCCATAGCATTGTTATCAAAATTAACAGTGGGAAGAGATATTTGTGATTTAATAACTAATAGCTCCAGCAGTACAGTTGACAGTGCTGTAATACATATTCTTTCTTTCACTACTCAGTGGTGTTTGATCTACAAATATTGACATCTTTGAGATTAGAACACTTTTAATTTCCACATATTGAAAATTTTGCTGCATCCGATTACACCAAACAGTGTAAACAAATACATAAAGAAACAATATGAGTCAGAAGGTATTGATCATTTCAGTATCATGGATGGGTGTTATGATCCATTTGCTGGCTTGTAACTGCATTTTTTATTATATTTTTGAATTCTCTTCTATAATGATATCTTCCACCTTTGTTAACACTTCTTGCTCATTTCACAAAAGCAGGACAAGACCTCCATGGCTGCTTAAATCATAAATGGTATGTTATTACACTATAGGCACATATTAATTCCTTAAAATCACTTACCACAAACCCAGAAAGTAAAAATATTACCAACAGTGCAACTAACAGCTACACACAAATTTCCAAAAGCAGAATTTAAAAATGTTCTTTCTTAGCTGGAGACGCTGGGCTGGTCATTTTCTGTCTGTGGATTGTATTTTTTACGTATTCACATTGTGCACACACTGCTAAGGTAAGTAATCTTGCTAGTTGTGTTTCAACATATATTTTGCAATCACAAGATTTGGTTTGGCAAATATTGTCTCTTTTTTAAACAGAATTGTTTAAAACTACATACTGCTAGAAAAGATAAATGTAGAACAATGTGCAGAGTGTAACACCTACATAAGTTAATTGAACTAACATCTAAAATATGGGACACGTAAATTGGGGCTGATGTTCAGGATTCTCTGTAGACATGTGGTCACCCTATACATACAATACAATAAAGACAAGATGGCTGCCAGTGGGCGGCGCAATGGCGCAGTGGGTAATGCTGCTGCCTCGCAGTTAACAGACCTGGGTTCACTTCCCAGGTCTTGCCTGCGTGGAATTTGCATGTTCTCCCCGTGTCTGTGTGGGTTTCCTCCGGGTACTCCGGTTTCCTACCACGGTCCAAAGACATGCAGGTCAGGTGCATTGGCGATCCTAAATTGTCCCTAGTGTGTGCTTGGTGTGTGTGCCCTGCGGTGGGCTGGTGCCCTCCCCGGGGTTTGTTTCCTGCCTTGAGCCCCTGTGTTGGCTTGGATTGGCTCCAGCAGACCCCCGTGACCCTGTAGTTAGGATATAGCAGGCTGGATAATGGATGGATGGGATGAACACTTCATTGTAGATAAGTGATGCTCTCATGATAAAGGTGTATGAGGGTGTGAGATACAAAAAACACAAAACAGTGCAAACATCACTTCAGGATAGTTCGGTTATTACCGTGTGGTCACATAGGCACAATACATGGAAAAAAAAGCAGTGTGTTCCGTCGTTACTCTCTCAGGTGGGCGTTAGCATATCATAATCTCTTGGACCAATAGCGTAAGTTTTCCGCATTCGACTTATACAGCTGACATAAAATACTGGAAATTATATGGTAAAATCAAGTCCAGACTTATACTCGGGAGAACTTAAATGTGAGTATATACGGTACTTATCTGTTGTCGTTCCAATTCTGTTTACTTTCATTTAAAATGTACCTTATAGGCTATAAAGTAAACAAAATGTATAGAATTGAAACAAAGCCATGCCTCACAGAGTTGCTCTTCACACTATTCTACAGCACTGCTCTGTGTAAGACAGCTCAAGATAGTTTATTTACAGTACATGTCACCATAGGCCATCTAAGCACATACTTGAAAACGTGGCAGATTGCAGCTTACATTTAATATAGTGTCTATTGTCCCAAAATGATTATTGTCCACTCCATAACATACACTGTTGTCACTAGGTACACAGCTACCTTTGCTAAACATGGGTATGCATACATTTAGTGTCTTATATCAACATAGTCTTCCTAAATAAATATGATAGCTCAGTACAGTTCTCAACTGAATTTTAGAAAAGTAAAGAGTAAAACAATTATCAAAAGAAAATATTTTACTGTTCTAATTTCATTCTTAGTATTTCTGCTTTTTTGACTTCTGACTGCTTAATGACCATGAGATTACTTTTGTCTCTGTCCAACAAGTGATTTTCTTAAAGGTACCTATTTAAGGTTGCACAGGGGGAAAGGAAAGGGTGTGACACACTCTTCAACCTGACTTCTTCTTCCATCCTTGCAGTGGAGAAAACCCCACCAGAAGGAAACCAATAACATTATTTCTACTACATCCACAGTTCCATTTCTTTCAGCAACACAACACAAAAAGAAGAGTATAACAGGAAGACAGTCCCTGGCTAGATGGCATCTTTACAGAACATGAATACTCTAACACAGGGGTGGGCAAAGTCATTCCTGGAGGGCCGCAGTGGCTGCAGGTTTTTGTTCCAACCCAATTGCTTAATAAGAATCACATATTGCTCTAGAAACACTTCTGCTTCATTTTAGTTATCTCCCTCACTAAGATTTTGAACCCTTATTGCTTATTTAAGTCTTAACCAGCTGCATTCTTGGTTTTTAATTGCTCCTTATTAGCAATAAGATGGAAATGACAAAAGAAACCAGCAGTTATCCATTTTGCTTGCTTTACACCTGTGTGTATTTATTGTGCACTATTTGGCTTAATTAAATACTTGGAAGGAAAGAGAAGAGAAAAAAATGAAGGGTTGAGAATTACCCATCCGTTTTACACTTCAAAGTATTTAGATGACATCCTTAGAAAGGAAAAAAAAATCTAGGATATGAGAATGACTTGACATAGCAGAGTTAAAGCACTAACAAGCCATGAAATGTAATTATTGGCAAGGACTGTTTTCTAATTAAGCAACTGGGTTGGAACAAAAACCCACAGCCACTGCAGCCCTCCAGGAATGACTTTACCCACCCCTGCTCTAACATCTTTCTCTATTTTACCTTGTTTCCTTGGCGGGACTCCGTGTCTCTCTTGGTGCATGCTCTGGCTTGAGATGGCATGGTGGGCATCATCTTGTTTAAGTTAAAGCTTCAATTTACAGGGCAGTCTGAACTTTATCAATAAAGGAAGGACCACTTCACAAAGGAATCTATCTTTGAGCAACTAAAAACTTCAAGAAAATTTTTGGTGTTTGACCCTGGAAAAGCCTGGTGATTTTGAGTTTCCCTCATCCTTAAAACTAATACGTCTGTGTGAATACACAATACACTGACTCCATTCTTCTCTCTGACAAAGACAGACAAATGCCTTAATACCATTTTCTACCACTTACCTCATCTTTTGATTGAAAAATCTAAATGCTTAAGTCAGATATGCATTGCCATGCCACAAGGTTGTTAGAATGGACAAAACTGATGACACCTCAGGTGAAGTGTGCTGCTTTGACTTCTTTCATGGTTTGTTATCCATTAACCAGTTTAAAGTACATTTTTATATTAACTCTCAAATTTGTTGTGTGCAAGTTCTGAATTTTTTCTACCTTGTAACAGTATAAAATGATTTTTGGATTGTTTCTTCAAAATGTAGTCTAGTCTGTGTTAATACTTTTGACTGCTTTTGAATAGTAATAATTAAAGTGAAAAACAATAGTAGAGCATGATGTTTCTGCAGTTCAAGATAAACCAGATTATTCACTAAGAAAACAGACATTATTCAAACATACCATCTGTGAAGACTGTGTGAACACCTACAATTAGGATAGTAAGCAGTGACCTGAATATGACAAAATGTACAGGTCTAGAATAATTAAAAGTCAGTTTGGAAAGTACTTCAAAATCAATGTATGTCTGCATTCACATAACACTTTTCAGATTATCAAGACCATTATTGAACTCAGATCATTTATTCAACAGACTTTATTGGCAGCAGATAAATAACATGACAACAATTATGAATGAATCCCCTACTAAATAATAAGATGGAACCTTGCCAGAGACATAAAATGTGATTAATGTGTGTAATTCAGTATGTGAGAGCTGTTGAATTTATAGGTCTTCTGAAATCACCAGGGTGCTTTAAAATGGTTTGAGCAGACCAGGGAAACAAACACAAATTAAAATTCAAACTATCTAAAGCTAATCAAATAATTCTAGATACAATCTTATCCTGGGAACATCTTGAAATGATGTAATTTGAAGATCTGGTGTAATGATTTTAAACTAATGAGAGATAACATCTGAATAAGTAATAATTTGGAAGACCAGGAGATGAAATACTATAAGGAAGCAGGCAGAAAATAATTCTAAGAATGATCGTAAACTCAGAATGCCAGAAAGTCAGTAACCATAATGATCGACAAAATCTTAAATGAGTGACAAGAATCAGAGTCAAAATAACAAGCCAGACTGTTCAGTAACTACATCACTAAACATCCATCCATTTCCCAACCCGCTGAATCTGAACACAGGGGTCTGCTGGAGCCAATGCCAGCCAACACAGGGCACAAGGCAGGAACCAATCCCGGGCAGGGTGCCAACCCACCACAGGACACACACAAACACCAAGCACACACTAGGGCCAATTTAGAATTGCCAATCCACCTATCCTGCATGTCTTTGGACTGTGGGAGGAAACCCACGCAGACACGGGGAGAACATGAAAACTCCACGCAGGGAGGACCCGGGAAGCAAACCCGGCTCTCCTGACTGTGAGTCAGCAGCGCTACCACTGCGCCACCGTTCCGCCCTCACTAAACATTGTATATATAATTTTGTAGAGGATTTTAGAGGATGCTGGTGGGAGACTTTTTCATCAAATTTGAAGTGTAACCAGTATATTGTTATGTTCACATTGTTCCTTTTGATCTAAAATGAGAGTCAAAACACAGTTTGATGACAGGAGGCAAATGAACATACTGACAGACCCGCATTGGTTATGTGTGGAAAACCTGAAATAAAGCATTGACTAATCCAGGCATTCAAAAAAATATATCACACCAACATTGTGATATGTGCTGTATAAATAGCCAAAAGCATGACTGTACTCGCTGGTTAATGTGCTATTTCTGCAGAGAATGGTAGATGAAGACTATATTATAACATTCTGAAAGTAGAATTTCTATATTTAAGAAAGTTGTATGATGGCTATTTTGCAACTTGAGGGGTGTAACCAACCCACCATGTTCTTTTTACTGGATTATGAGGCATTGGATAAAAATCTAAGAAAATCCTGAATTTAAGCGAAGGGGGCTTAAAAGGGAGGTTAGCCTCATAATATACATAAATGTTTCAAATTATGCCCAAAAACTCCACAAAAAGAAAGATAATAATTAACTTTTGGTTTGTATAACCAGACCAAGTAAAGAATCTTTATGATTTGTTAACATTTCAAAAAACAGCTCAAAAGAGCAAAAGAGGCACAAAGAGTTGTCCCAAAGGCAATGCTAAAGCAAAAAAGTCACAATATGCAAACCAGAAGAAGAATCCAATAGCATAAGTGAAAGTTAATCAAAAAACCCAGTAAATTCAAACAGAACACAATAGTCACATGAAGTCCACTTTGACAAATGATTCCCACTTCTAAGTCTTTTCAGTCTGTTTAAATAGACTGAGGGAGGGCTCCGGAGGGGTGACATCAGTGTGTCTCCACCCACAGAGAATGTGGTACATCAGTGCACTACTACAAAAATCACATATGAAATCAACAAAAATAGCACACAGACGCAAGAAATAATCATTTAAAATTAACAAAAGCAACAATCAGACTTAAAATACACATATCTTACACCAGATGCATGGGAGATATGCAGGTGACCAAGCTGTGTACAAATATCCATGAGTCAGTATGTGGTGTGACAGTGTCTTATATAAAGAAAATGTCTGCATCAGAATCTTGTCCAAACTTAATCTCTAGGGGAAGGCTAATTCATTGCTAAAAAAAAAATCTCTAGGACAAACATTTTCAAGTATTGACTTCTGAACCACTCTGCTGATCTTGACTACCAGCAACAATTATGTCTAGTGCTTATCTCTGACACTCAGTGATAATAACAAATAATACAGTGTCTGACACTGTACTTGAAAAGGGCCTGCTTTCAGTCACATTGTTAGTATCAAACAAATGCCTAAATCAAATGTGAATTTTCTGAAGCTAAATTCATCTCTACCCAAAAACTGTGAGAGTAGAGTTACAAAAGGAAAGTATTTTGTAAAGTGAAATGAGATAAACACAGTTATGACCTCTTTTCATTATTTAACTGTGGCGTGTTGAAGATTAATCATTAAAGCAGAACTGTAATGATTCTGGGAAGAGATGAAGCAAGTAATCACCCTCAATAGACAAACCAATGTCAAAGCACATAGAAAGCAAAATTTCAGAAGTATTGGGCAAAAATGCTTAAAAAAGAGATAGCAAAGAAAAACCATACTAGAAATAACTAGGCAGAAGTCAAGAAAACCAGAATGGACTTGTTGCTAGAATTCTGAAACAAAAACTGAACCTAATAAAATTGTAACTACCTTATCTCATATCATCTGTATGAATAAACTTGCTTGCTAATTGACAATGATGCCATGATTTTGAAGCAAATTTACATGAAAAAAGTGACAAGGAAATAAGATGGGACGGACACCTGTCAGAAGGTTCAAACTGTGACCTTAAAAATACTGGAGCTATTTAAAATGACAACAGAGTAAGAAAATCAGTGCTAACTTCACTTTAATTCTGTTTATTCAGATAAAGAAAAGAATGGTATTCTGCTGAGCTGAATAGACCAGGCCATCATATCCATTGCAATATCTTTCAGCTTATCCTGTGGAACTCCTAGATGTTCTAAAGTCAGTTAGGGACATACTCCTTTTTGGTTATGCTCGATCTTCTCTCAGTAGACCATGCCTTCCACACTTACCAAAGGAAGTTTCTAGAGGGTATTCACACTGAATATCCACATCACCTCAAGTGGCTTTTTCTGATCTGGAGAAGCAGCAGTTCTACTCTGAAGTCTTCTTTTTTTGCTGAGCTCCTTACTCTATCTTATAGGGCAGTGAGCAAAGCAATGCTGCTCTGTAACTTATTTCTGTCATTTGTTTTCATGATCTCATCCTTTGGGTCACTACCCAGATTTCATTAACAGAGAAAAGTACAGAGATCCAGACTGACCAGAAATCAAAAGCTTTCCCAAGCTCCTGTTGGGATCAAAGTTCAAATGTTGAAAAGAGTTTCTGTTCCTCTATCCTGGTGTAGACATCCTTAAGGAGGCTGAGGATTATAATCTATAAGTAATTGGAACACACATTTTTCAAAATCAGGACATTCATTAATTTCTCAAGGCAATTTGACCTGCTGAGACCTTTCAGTTAGATCTGGAACCCTTCCTGGCAACATTCAACAGATGATTTATTTCTTCAGTTTGATAGGTTCTCTAACCTCTGGTCCTGGAATTGCCACCATAACAAGAATGAGTATCCTTTTACCCAAAGCTCCTTGAAGCTTCTTTCATTACTGAGGTCATGATGAATCTCCATTGAGATCCATAACCTCTCCTGAGATGTAAGAGAAGCTGTACTTCTTCATGACATATATTATATTCCCTTGAAGTACTTTTATATCCCTCTCCCATAAGTGTTTTGTTAGCTTTTTGTGGATTATTTTGTTATCTGTACATTATGTAACCAAGAAAGCTATAGGGAAATTCCACAGGAGCAACTACCATAATGTACCTTGTGGCATGAAGGGATTGCTACAGAACCCCAAACACAACTGTCACAGACACAAGTTATGGTTCAATACAAGGTTTATTATCACACAATACCTTTAATAAAGGATTCTTTCAGTTTCACAAACCAATTTTGATTCTCTTTTATTCTTCTGTTTCCATCCACTCCTCAAAGGTGAACTTTGTGTCCTCTTCCACCTGACTCCAATTCAACTGGGTGAAGTGGCTCCTTTTATGGAAAACCAGGAGGTACTTCTGCTGCCAGGGCATTGCCCATAGGAGGCACTTCCAGGTCAGTCAGCACCCATGTAATCCAACAGAGCTGCCATATAGCACTACAGTTCCCAGCATGCCCTGCAGGTGTCCATATGGATCTCAAAGCCCAGTCTTTCTATTGTTGGCATCTTCTGCTGACTTCCTGGCAAAGACTAGAATTGTTCTGTTTTCTCTCCAGGTAATGGACCAGTACCCATCCCAGAAGGGATACCAGCCACAGATGCTGTCCGTCACAAATCTTTATAGATGATTTATAATGTGATTGAACACGATGACAATGACAATGCTATTTATGAAATGTTTTTGCAATTATAGGAGCCTAGGCTTTAAAGTTGTTTATTTTTAATTTGTAATTACTTTTAATGAAACAATCCATTTAAATGTTTTGGTTGCAAGATCCTATTAAAGGTGGGAAAAGGTATCACATGATTTACCACAATTTCAGCCTTTAAATGAGCAACAACTGAAATTTCAGCATAATTGAAGACAATTTTGATTTCCATTGTATGCAGTATATGATACTCTCTGAAGGTATTTTTAATATTATTCTGAAAATTATACCTGTCTGTGTAAAGTCAAAACCTCAAAGTTAATGCCATGGGGAAAAGAGTGCTGTCATATAGATAGACATTTTTCTGTTTGAAGTTTGAAAGATGCTTCAACCACTCACCATTTCTAGACATTAAAGAGAATTGGAAACTGTTCACCATCAGTAGTCAAAAGTATCCCTCTAATGTATGCTGAGATAGCAAAGGTATGCTATAAATAATGTTAATGTTATTTTTATTGCAGGCTAGAGTTATTATTATATGTTGTTGTTGTGGTTAGTTTTCTATTTTATATGGATTTAATATTTGAACAAATGACTGCTATAATTTAAAATGCAGTTGGTAGATGTATTTTATATAAAATTCTACAACAGTATGGCCACTAAATATCTTTTTTTTAAATGAGAAATAAACAAATTTATAGCAGTCAAAACGTTACTGGTTGTAACACAATGGTATGATCAATTACCACATTGGTATGAAGACCATAATGTTGAACCTGCTAGTTTTTTATTCAAAATTTTAATATTTACTTTTAACATTTTCATTTTTTAAAATTATGTAGCACATGTATCATCCTCTGCTAATATCCATCGAACTAATGCAATTTTAATGCTCTGTATTATGATATTCTAACCAGCTGCACAATTAACTGTTTTACATTAATTCTGGCATGATCTTCTGTGTTCTTGGCATGATTTTCTGTGAATGTGCAAATATCAGCTGCTAAAATATAGCAAGCAAAGGTTTTCCCCTAAATTTCTAACATGAAATTACAATGAATAAAGGAAAATTAATAGGTTTAAGTGACAGTAGCATGTATTTACCAGCACAGTGTTATTGAATAAATGTACTACACATCTCTTACAATTCATGATGCTGTGAAATTTAAAAACAAAATCTGTGCCTAAATTAGCCAATTTAAGCTGTATAAAGAATACAATTTTAGTAGCTAATGCCATATTTTTATATTTATGAAAGATTTGTTGGAAATGTGTGCTAAAGACATATGACACATTTTTGACAATTATTTTTGCAATATTATCAACAGAAATACTTTATTTTAATTTGACAAATATTTTATTGCATGTGTTCAAATATTTTTATACAAGTGGCAGAATTAAAATTTACTGACCCCATGCTAAAAATTCTATCTTTGTTTTCATTTGTTTTTCACTTCAGTTTTCCTTTCCCAGTTGACCAAAAGCTCTGAATTTCTTTACAGTGTGTGTGTGTGTGTGTTAAGCTCTGATTGAAAGAGTTAATCAACACATAACAAGCCTGGTGAGTTTGAGTAACCCCACAATGATAGAGTGTCATTCACATAAATAATGCCAAGTCACTCTCAAAATATAAAATATAAATGCAAGAAAAAGGAAAAATGAATACCTCAATAACCATGTAAAAAATAACAAAACTAAAATAGCAGTAGAATGCATCTAAATGTTAAAATCCAATCTTTTCATAAGTACAAAGTTAGGTTAATGCTGCAGCGTACGAAATGATGACATCCAGCCCTACCATTACATGTCTGAAACGTTGGCTTGCTATACCTACTGTATATCAAGTACTGCAGTAGATAGATAGATAGATAGATAGATAGATAGATAGATAGATAGATAG
>JANRMT010062791.1:34209282-34235882 GCA_026402145.1 Polypterus bichir lapradei
TAGATAGATAGATAGATAGATAGATAGATAGATAGATAGATAGATAGATAGATAGATAGATAGATAGATTATATCTCTTTTATGTCCAAGAGGAAATTAACATTTTACAGAAACTCCTAATAAATAGAATAGAATAGAATAGAATAGAATAGAATAGAATAGAGTAAAAACAAACAACAACCACCCGCACATAAAACACACATAAAATCTTCTGGCTTGGATAACAGAGAACCGCTGCTGTCAATAACAGACTTGTAGGTGGCAGTAAGTTGAGCTCAGACCTGCTCAAATTGTACCACAGGTTTTTTTATATTAAAGTCATTAATGTTTTAATTGAGCAGGTTCAATGTGTAGTCTTGTGTGGTTCCTTCTCATTCTTTATTTTTTTAAATCTTTTTATAGTCAGTCCTATTAAAATATGGATTTGTCTTTTGAAACTCTCATATGTACTTAATGGGCGATATCTGGCTTAAAACCACTTTTTTAATTGTCAGATTTTTTAATTCAGAAGCAGAAAAAAAAATAAACAAAATTTATGTAGATCTTTCAGAGCTTAATGTTTGGACATCTTCATGTTAATGCAAAAATGTTTTGATCTTTGATGCTCAAAAATACATCACTGAAGGACCAACCCATCCATCTGTACATACATTTAACATTGTCAAGGCTGTGAGGTTCTGGGTATGATGTTAATCTGCATGCAGCCCTAGAAGTAGGTCCTCCAATTTACAAGGGAAACTTGTGGGTTGGTGGCAGGATTGGCACTCTGGGCCCTGTAAAAAAAAAAACTCACAATTTTTACGTGTGGTGCTGAGGTGTCATCCGTTGCACTTGGGTCCCAATCCAGGTGGTTCATCATGTGGTGGGTGCAGCAATGCACTATCAGCACATGTTTTGAACCTTCTCAAGGCGAAAATCCCTATCCCAGCAGCTCTAGAAACAATGGGAGAACAAAATGGGGACCCTGAACACAGTGCTGGGGACTGAAGGATAATATAAGCTAACATAATGCAATTTTTTCAATCCTGCTTAAACCATTTGGGGAGCCAAAACCTATTCTGGAAGCTCCTGCCTAAGGCAGGAACCAGCTTTACCTGGGACCCATTGATGGCCAAAGCCATAGTAACCTTCACATGGGACCAGTTCAGAAACAGCAATATACAAGTCAAGAACATATTAGGATGTAGGACGAAAACTGGATGTATGGCAAAAAATGCAACTGAAAACATCAGACTACAACCTAATTGTAACATAGTAAAACTTACTGACGTTAAGATTTTATTGTTGATGTGAAAGCAATTTATGGCAAGTTCAGTGTTCATTTTGAATACAGCTACTGTATTTTATCTTCTTACTTTGCAAGCATGTCTTTATACACATGCATGCATGCATATTTTCATCTATGATGTAAGAACATTATTAATGCAACAGAAAACTTTGAATTATAATGCTTTCAAAAGCCATGTGTTTGGGTTAAAAAAAGAGCACGCAAAAAAGCAGATGGCAAATTATATTTTCCAATCTGCTGTCATTTTGATGCTCTACTACCTGATTTTACTTCTTTAGTGGAATACTGAAGACCCATATCAAAAATAAACCAGAAACGCTAACTAGGTCAATCGACATAAATCATGAAAGAACTGAGACTCATGGGGGATTTTTACTGTACGTTCTTAAATTATAATCTTTTTACAATGGTGGTTTTACAATTGTAGGTGATTGTATCTCGTTTCCAGAAAAATATGTAAAATGATTGTGCATAGTGTGCTTCAATAAATGCCTGTGCCATGTTAAATTTTGACATTTAGCAGTGGCCAGTAGAGGCTTCACACAGCAGAAAAAAAAATGAAATACCATGGCACAAGGGCAATAGAATATAAATATTGATTATGTGACTATCGGACACACAATGCTAATGAGTGAAGAATTCAGATTACTTCTCAATAATTCTTTTTTTATGTACAGTGTTAAACTGTAATTCTATAAATATTAACATTACAAATGCACTGGGTCAGCAATTTGAAGTCTTAGTTTTATTTGTTTAAGTGTACCTTAGTGATGAAAAATTTTTAACTTGTCCTTAGTTTCTCCAAAAAATAAATAAAGAAGATGTTATCAAAGAGCAGTGAATAAAAGCAAATGGCAAAATCTTAAATTAATACTGTAAGGCAAAATCTAGAAGCCAGTATTCTAACTTTATTTTGCACCATATGTACTATGTGCAATTTAAAACACTCTGAAAAAATCTTCTAAATAATTTAGTGAATCTAAACATTTTGGCACCAACTGGCAATCCCCACTGGTATGTAAAGCAGTATGTGGGGACTGAAAATCACCAGCAGCAATAAGTAGTAATGAGTTTCAAAAGTCATACTCTACGTGAAAGGTGTATATGTGACCACAGCCCAAGAACATCTGCACTGCAGAGGGCACAATTCCACAAATTATGATTCAGGTACACATTTTCCTGGCATTGTCTGCTTTTATTAAAATGGCTTGAATCACAGAAATTTATAATGAATTTAAAATATCTTGGGTCAGAGAAATTTCTTTTGAATTCAGAGTCTACAGAACAATTCCAGATTTTCATTTACTTGATACCATAGCATACTCATGCTGGATTCTGTTAGTGAAATTAAACTGTGGATGACTATTAAAAAGTAATATCAGACCACATAAAAACAAATTATGATATGCATTGTAAATGGATGGCAGCTATGACCTATCTGGGGGAGCTGCAGAGCAGCAATATGGTGTGACCTGGAAGAAACATATTACAGTTCTTTAAAGCTACAGAGGATGCTTAGGCCTACATGCATTGAAGTAGAACTATACTATCCCTCACAATTAGCCCACTTAGGGGCTGCCATGTTATTCTGGCCCATAAAGAACACCCAAGCGGTGGAGTTCTTGCCTGGTGTTCCTGATCCAAATTTGAGGACAGATCTTAATTACGGTGTAGCTCCAGCGTGATCAGAACTGACTCTGGAAGGAGTTTTGTGCTAGAATTAAAAGCTTCTTATGGTCAGTGAACTTTGAGTTATGTGGTGAGTAGGACAGGAGTTCAACTTTTGGGATAAAGAGAAGACGATAATAGCATGAGGAGGCATTGAGGGTGATATAGTAATACATATTGTATTTAAAAGTTGGCAGATGCTTTAAACAGCCTTCTGGAGAGGGAAGGATGCAAAGCTTATGTTTAATTAGACTCAGTGGGCCAGACAAGATTTTGTATGGTTTATTACTTTTCTGTTGTTTGTATTTATTTACTCCTTATTGTGTTGTTATTTTTATTAGTAAAATACTTTCTATAGCAAATTTGTCTCATTGGTGCTCATTGTGGATTTGGCCCATGAACATCACCTCATGGTCACAGCATTATATAGTATAAGTATTGAGAAGACTTGCACACAAGTCAATGTCTACCTCAAGATCTATTGAAATTAGTTAATTGTCAATACTTATAAACCTGCAGTTTGTTAAATACAAAGCAAAATTGCTTTGTTTTTAAATATTCAAACCATTGAGAAAGGGAAGTGAGATCTCCCAGCATTGAGTTAAGAGGGTGTAATCAGCAATGACATTGCTAGACATGCACCGCCTGACCACTCATTTGAGGTGGGTGCTTGCTCAATGAAACCCAACAGCAGCCTTTGTGATAAAGAGACTGCACTGTTTGGACAGTCCACAGAGCAAAGCCCTGTCATGTTAATAGGTGGCATTGGCCAAAGTGTGGATGCCAGTCTTAAAGAGTTTGTAGCTGGAGAGAAAATATGAATATCATGTCCAAAGACTAAAGCAGAAAAACAAAAGCAAACTACTGGAAATGTTAGTTGAAGTACAAAGGATCAAAAAACACAAATGCTGATTCCAGGAGCAAACATGGTGTGAAGAAAAAATGCAAGAAGCAAACAGGTTAAGGGTTGGGGAACCGTCCCCGTATACTGTTGTACCAATACAGAGCTTCAGTATGCATTGAAATACAGTCAAGTTCATGAAATGAAACAATCTACAACTGAGTTAGTCTAACAGAGGAATTTATATTTTAAACCCGAAATGAGTGGATGGAGGGCTGAGGTAGGGCGAAGGTGCTGTCATCAGGGCGAGATGGGAAGTGACATTGTCAGGGCTGGACAGGTGGAAACCTGGAAGTCTGTTCTTGAGATGGAGCGATGTTTTCTGGTGTGGAATTCAAGGTGCGGAAGGTTTTTCTTCTTTTTTCTATTGATGAAAAAAGGAAGGACCAGGTAAGACTGCAGACTCAATCCTGATAGGCACCTAGTGGTGCTATACTTCAGAAGCTTTGTTTGTTGCGTTCAGTGACAAGTTCTGCCACAGATGAGATTAGCAGGCCACCACAAGAGAAAAAAGAAACCAAAAAGCTGGGAGATAAAATCTTAATCAATGGACTGTCAGGAGTCTAAACCAGGAATCAAATAATTATTTGACAAAGCCTACCATGCAAATCAAAAATCAGTCATAGAGAACTTAGCCAAGAATTTGTATTAACCAGAAAAAACTAGAAAAAAAGTAATAGTGAATGGTTTCAGATTGTATCCATAAATTTGGAGAAAGAAAGGTGCAGCGTTGGTTTAAATATTGTCTCATAGATGACACTACATGACTTCCTGGAATTGCCCCCTAACAACCTGTCATCATGTCATGATATAGCAATGCCCATTAAAAAAAAACGATGACTTTGTGGTATTTAGAAAACATGGTGATAAAATGAAATAACTAATCCCAAGTTAAAATAAATGTGAAAAATGAAGGTGAAACTGAGTTCTACAAAATTTCAAACTTCAGTAAAAAATTAGCAAGTCCCTGGGAAATTAATATAAAGATCTAACAAAACATACAAAATTGCATCATCGTAAGAACAATATACCATACCTGCATTTCTTCTGTCTCTCCCTACTTAACGGCAATTACATGGCCAGTTAGGAAATAATCATACAATCATGCATTGCCTTGACCTTACGGTATTGACTAGGCTAATCTATCCATTGCTTGCTAGTCCTACAGAGTGTTGTAGAATGTCTCTAGCTTCAAATTTTCTCCTCCACCTTGTCTATTGTGTAAGTGCCATTGTCTTTAAGCAAACTAGATTTTTCATTGAGCTGCTACATGTTCTTCCACTTCCTAAGGAAGGCCAATAAGGTTTTAATAAAAGAAATCTGGAAATAAAAAGGGCCAACTGTCAAAATTATAAAAATGGGTCAAGTTGGTTACCAAAATACTGCACAAAAAAAGGCTATAGTACCAAGGTGCCATCCAGAAATGTAAGTCAGAAGAACACTTGCAGTTGTCCAGGAACTAGAAAAGATAGAGAAATGCATTAGAGACTTTGTTTTCTTTTTAGTTTGCCTCTGCAAACTCGGATGACCATGAAGTGCCCAACACTGACCTTTATACTGTCAGTTATGTGATGCCATGCGTTATGCACCTCTAATCAACCTACCTTAAGCAACACGATAGTAACTGCTAACAAAATATCCACAAAATCCAAGGTGGCATTGCCATTAAAGTGACGTTTAATGAACAAATGCAACATATGGATTCTACCTCTTCAAAGCCCATTACAGAATATATATATATATATATATATATATATACATATATTTTAATAGGATTTCACTTGACACACTTAAAAGGGTTTGGGGCAGCCACCCGTATATTATTCCCGGCCGCAAAAGAGTCTTTGAAAATACAGAGATGTTCTCTATATTGAGTCCAAAACAGAACTGAAGAAGGGTTGACAAGATGGTAGCTTTAAGGGATAAGACAGGAAGTGATGTAAGGGGACCGGAAGTAATGTTTCTTCATTAGTCAGCCGTAACTGGAAGTGATATTCTTCTAGGTGCCGGAACCAGAAGTGACGTCATATGTTTTAAATCAGACATGTTTTCCCGCGGCTGGTCTGTAGAGGTAACAAGAGAAGGTTTAGTGCACCCCGCCACCCCCTGGCCTGGCATGGAATTACCTTTGCTTGGTCCATACAATGTCTTCCTAGTCGCACGTGTGTGACATAGCCCCCCTTTCAGCCCAGACCCATCGGGTCGGGCGTACCTGTCCGAGAAGTCATGGCATTGAGAAAGGGCATCGGCATTGACTTGCAGAACACCCCGGCAATAAACGACCAAATACTTATAAGGCTGTAGATCTAAAAACCATTTTGTGACGCGTGGATTGGACTCCCTATGCAAGGCCATCCACTGTAATGGCGCATGGTCTGTCACAAGAGTGAATTCACGCCCCAAGAGGTAATATCTCAGCTGAGTAATCGGCCATTTAATCGCCAAAGCTTCCTGCTCCACTGCCGCATACCTGGTTTCACGATCCAGCAGTTTCCGGCTCAGGTACATAATGGGGTGTTCCACTCCATCGACACTTTGGCTCAGCTGGCGTGATAAAATCAGTAAAGCCCCAGGTTGGCTGGGCGATTTTTCCAGGTAGGGCATGAAACAGCAAAGCGCAGGCCACCTGCTCTGCTATTTGATGGCTCGATTTCTTGTGTGGTTGTAACCAACTGACCACTTTAGCCCACAAAGCCATGGTCTATTTTTTCACTGATGTATCAAGTTTATAGGTCCAGGTCATTAAGTTTTCCACCTGCCAGCCAGGGTTTCTCCCACCTTTATCAAAAGGCTTGCCTTTTGTGGGATATTTAGGGCAGTCCCCATGCTCAGGAGTCCATAATAAGTCCTCAATGTGTCCCCAGACGCACCAGGCTCTATCCTGTGGTTCCCGTTTCTACTTTTCCCCAGACCATTAACAGGATGATGGGTCGAAGCATACTCAAGTTTTCCCTGACACGCCCCAACCGACCCCCACTTGGCAATTCGGGAGCGGTACTTATCTATCTGACTTTTCTTGAATTTGGTGTAGTGTGTCGAGTCTTTGTTTGGTACGGACTTCCATTCTCTCCAGGAGGTCACCATCCTGCCGGCTACGCCACTGTAAAAGGATTTCACTCTACACACTTAAAAAGATTTGGGGCAGCCACCCGTATATTATTCCTGGCTGCAAAAGAGTCTTTGAAAATACAGAGATGTTCTCTATATCAAGTCCAAAACAGAACTGAAGAAGGGTTGACAAGATGCTAGCTTTAAGGGATAGGACAGGAAGTGATGAAAGGGGACCGGAAGTAATGTTTCTTCATTAGTCAGCCGTAACTGGAAGTGATATTCTTCTAGGCGCCAGAACCGGAAGTGATATTCTTCTAGGAGCCAGAACCGGAAGTGACGTCATCTGTTTTAAATCAGACAGGTTTTCCCGCTGCTGGTCTGTGGAGGTAACAAGAGAAGGTTTAGTGCACCCTGCCACCCCCTGGCCTGGCGTGGAATTACCTTTGCTTGGTCCATACAATGTCTTCCTAGTCGCACGTGTGTGACAACATATATATATAATATATATAAACATCTACTCATTGAAGTGTATGTGTCTTTCTGGCCCGGAAGTGCAAGGGGAGGTCGGGGTAAGAGCTCCGCTTCCAAGGATACAGAAAACTCGCTTAGCCGCTAACAGAAGTGGGGCCAGCACTTCAGTAAAATGTAATCTCAGAAGAAAGAGAACGTCACTTATCCACTATCATCGGCAAAATGGTATCCCTTTTACCTTTTCTCCCGCTGCTAATGCAAAAGTGATGCAAGCATGTCGGCAAAATGAATCCTCCTAGGAGAGAGATGCCCAGAGTAGTTCCTTTCAATTACCTGACATCTCTACATTTCAGGTTTTCTTCTGATGATTTCAATAGTTTCTAGGGCCCCGGGCTTTTTACAGCACGGGCTTACACAGCTAATATATATATACTGTATATAAGTCTAACCACAACACTACTTACTATAGAGCTTCTGGACAAATCAAAAAGACAATGTTTTTGTTTTTTGCTGTTTTTTATGTTGTGTTTCTTTCAAATATTGTTTTTTACAAGTTTTTTTTTGCTTATGAAGAGCAGCATCTCTTTCTTTTCTCATTATTTAAAGTTACATTAGTTAGTAAATGCTTACACAACTTTGCAGCAACAGTATATGTGTAGTCAGATATTTTGCCATGTTTTTGTAAATGTGGGGTTCTTGTTTGCATCCTTTCCTTTCTTTACTTAATATCTTAGTAACACAAAAATGAAAATGCTGTTCCTGTAATTTAAAGAAAAGACAACTTGTTTAAGGGGTTTAGAATTGGACATCTATGGACTGGAAAAATGTCAATAATCCCAAAACTTTAGAGTGGAATAAATAAAGAAAGAAAGAAAGAAAGAAAGAAAGAAAGACAAAAAAACTTGCAGCCTGAAAGATCCAGCGATAATACGTGAAGTAACTCCAAGCCTGCCCGGCATGATTCCAGTAGTGTTTTAAAGTCGCTTCTGACTTTTGTCCCAGTAACTCTTAGATAAGGAAACAAGTTAAACAACAGTTCAATTTTGTGATGAATTTAAGTGAGTTAGTATCAGGACTACTCTGGGACTTCATCATTGACGTTCATTTTGCTACATTTCCTGTGGCTTTCCTTGTTTTTTGTTACTTATTTGTTCTGTTTATCATTTGAGTGCATTTATTTTTGTAAATTTGAATTTGACTTTCTTTTAGTTAATTATTGACTAGATTGAATTAACTTGTTGAATAGTTTAATTTGATTCAATTATATGAACTTGTGTTTTTTATGTAGTGTCACAGAAAAGATGTCATCTAATTACACAGGTGTACCCATTTATAAAGGTTGTTATTGTGCTCAGTCTTATCCTCTGAAGGACTAAATTCCTACTCTTTATCTTTGGCTCCCCATACCTGAGTGTGTCTTTTCTCCATTCTAAAAGTGAGTTTTTGGTAATTTTGATGTTTCTAATTATGTACAACTAAGGGCGAAGATTGGGATTTGTTATTTAGTTATGTTTGTATGACTATAGTTAAAGGAACTGTTGTTGAAAGGCTGTTTTTTTTCTTTATTCTACTGAAAAATGTGTAGTAATTGTGTTTTGTTTTTGTTTTTTTATTTTTGGCTAAGATTTATTTCTTGTGATTTAACCATTTGGATTAATTTCTCTATTGAGTTTATTGTACCTATGTGATGAACTTGAAGTTATTAGGAAGACGTTTCTGAGTTTAGAAGGGCCCAAGTTCCTTTACATTCATAGTTCTTTAATCATAACAATTTTTGAAAGTGTGAGTGAGTTGAAGATGGGACTGCATATTGTATTACTGTTTTTGAACAGGCAAAAAGTAGGACCGATATAATTAGGCCAGGACTGACAACAGGGACTGTAGATTAGAACAGTCGTGACAAGAACAGACCTATCAGCCCATCCATCTTATTCACCTAGATCAGGGGTGTCCAACTCTGATTCTGAAGGGTTGCAGTGGCTGCAGGTTTTTCTTTCTCTCGTTTTCTTTTAATTACTAACCAATGTCTGCTATTAATTGACTCCTTTTTTCCCCTTCATTTTAATTGCTTTTTTCTTTTAACACTCCATTCTCTGATTTGCTTCTTTTTTTCCTTAAATGTCACATCTCATTTTTCTTTGGATGCCATGAGCCAACAGAAGACCAACTAAGTTGGGCACTCAAACTCTAACCAGATTCTTACTTAGGGACTAATTCTTGTTAATTAAACCAGTTTTTAATTCTATGGCTTGCTGGTACTCTCGTTCAGCAACAAAAGACCTTCCCAAAATAAATGATATTCATTTTTTTTGGGAGTTTTGTTGACCTGAGCAGATCAACATTACTGAGACCTTCACCTTTTTTATTTTCATGTGTTGGATTGCTTTGTATATAATTTTTTTTTGTCTGCTAATTTAGGTATGAAAACAATTGAGAGATCCAAAACTTAAATTAAATTAAAATTAAGGCCAAAGAAATTAATTAGCAGCAAGAACTGGTCACTAATCCTGAAAGCATTTGGAATGAAAACCTGCAGCCACTGTGGCCCTCCAGGATTTGAGTTGCCCCAGTGGCATTTCTAGGGAGCAGCAGAAGACACTGACCAGATGATACTTAAATGACAGTCTATAACATTTTTTTTTTTTTTTTTTTGTGAAGTATTTCAGGCTGAAATCGCCCAGAGGGACTCGAAACAAGGGGCGAGTCTCCACGCCCCATTAATTGTTGGAATTACTGTACTTCATTAAATGGCCAGGTGTCTGCAAGTTGCATTATTTAAAATATGATCAATTCTGTGTTAAAGAGCTCTATTAATCAAGTCACCCAGGGGCCTATGGGGAGTTATCTGGCTTTGGTTACTGCACACTAGTGACACCAACCCTAGTGATGGCACTGAGTTGGACACCTCTGACCAAGACTGTCCAAAGTAACATTATATCAAAATTTAAAGATTCCATTTTGTCCTGCTGTCTTACCCACTAATGGCTAGATTTTTCCATATGTTTATTGATTTTTGTGTAAAGAAAAATCCACCCTTAAGTTTTCATCGAAGTCCCCGTGTTCTTAAAGAAAGGAAAAAAAAAACTGAAGCTTTTCAACATTACTTCAAATTCGTGTCCTCACCTAACACACCATTTTTTTGTAGTTTTCACTGGCTCA
Organism: Polypterus bichir lapradei; assembly: GCA_026402145.1. Taxonomy (NCBI): domain Eukaryota; kingdom Metazoa; phylum Chordata; class Cladistia; order Polypteriformes; family Polypteridae; genus Polypterus; species Polypterus bichir. The sequence goes on from JANRMT010062791.1 coordinate 34,219,821, forward strand.
TTAGTATTTTTCAAAGGTAAGCTGATTGTTACAAAGGTGCTCCCTAATTATACTGCACACAAATCACAAGCACTTTGACAGTAGGTTTTTTTTTGTACAATTAGTAAAAACTTTACAAAATGTAGTTATCCATTTAACCAAAGCTTTGTTTGCTCCTTACAAAGGCTCTGGCTCTGTGTAGCAATTAACTGAAGAAGCATTGTTAAAAGGATGGATTTCATAAAGTCCTTCTTCAGGTCAGGTTTTCACAGCATAAGGAGCATTGCAATAGTTTTTTCCTCCTACCAGTAATGACTTTTATTTTTGAATTAGAAATATGTCCATATTTTCAAAAAGACTGTCCTGGACATGATGGTAGAGACACACATTCACAAAGAAGCAATCTAGAGATGGCAGAAAACCAGCAGATGGAGGAAACCTATGTGAATGCAAGCAGAACTTACACCAATGAAAAATCCTAGTAGGGGATGTCAAATACAGTGTACTGCAAAAGCAGAACACCTCAAGAGTTAAAGATGGATTCCCACTAGGAAACCCCATTAATAACCAGATGTCGAAAGCAAAGAAAAAAGTTCATCTCTCACACTGGTGTACTGTGCTTAGCTGCTGGGGGAGACCAAAACTATCTTATTAGTATTATCTGTAGAATAAATAGAAGAAGAGTCACAGTGTGGTTCAACTTCAATATCCTTCAATGGGTCCATTTTAACCTGGCCCCTGTAAGGTCTGTGATATGTGTTTTGTACATGCCCTGCCCGGGGTTTGTTTCCTGCCTTGCACCCTGTGTTGGCTGGGATTGGCTCCAGCAGACCCCCGTGACCCTGTAGTTAGGATATAGTGGGTTGGATAATGGATGGATGGATAAACCAGGGATCTCAAACTCCAGTCCTGAAGGGCCACGGTGGCTGCAGGTTTTCATTCTAACCCTTTCCTTAATTAGTGATCTGTTTTTTCTGCTAATTAACTTCTTTTGATTTAATTTGAATTGATTTGTTTTTTAAGATCTGTTCCCTAGAATTTTTAGATTGTTCCTATGAATTGCTTCATTTCTTTCCTGAGTGAGCCAACAGAAGACTAACTACCATATATACTCGTGTATAAGTTGGGTCTTGAAACCAGAAAAATCAATCCTAAAATCAGACCCGGACTTATACGCCCGTTCAAAAATTCGGCACTTACATTTTTTTTTTACGTCTTCTTGCCTCCTCCAATCTCTCATCAGTTTCTCAGACTTATCGAATTTTGTTGCAGCAGCGCAGTTACCAATTTCTTTTGCTACTTCAATGACGTTTAATTTAAAACCATCTTCATATTTTCTTCTGATTGAACGCTCCATCATAGATAAGGGATTGACTCCAGCAGACCCCCGTAACCCTGTAGTTAGAATATAGCAGGTTGGATAATGGATGGATTTTGTGGGTAGTTCCCCAAGGTGTGTGTCACTACCAGGAACTGCCCATCACCCTATATATCGGAGGGCCTTTCATAGTCTCACGTGATTCATTTCGAACACGCTAGGCAGTGTAGTGTTTCTTGTCTTTAACTGTGGTTTTGCTTTGCTTTGCGATTTCCTAGATTTTTTTTTTTTTGAACCTGTGCTCTGTTTTCGACTTCACCTCTGGATTCTGTTTTTGATTGCTGAGGATTGCATTGCCTTTTCAGGCAATCCCTTTAGGCTCATTGGAGCTCTTTGGAACTCTAACGACTTTATTTAATGAAGATTTTTTCAAGACTAGTTAGGGTTTTCACAGTATTTCCCCACCTAGAGGAAAACCTTTGAAAGTGCTTTTGGAACCTGTGCTTTTGGGACTCCCAAGTCACAATAATTTTCAAGATTTTTGGACACAAGCAAACCATTACCTGAGGGAGTTGTTTGCATTTTCGAGTCTTTAATTTTTTTTTGACAACAATTTTAGTTTATTTTAACTCAATTTTCTTTCTGGCTTTGACCTTTGTTTAGTTAGTAGTTTTGGCTTTATTTCCCGGGGTTGGGCTTTTCCTGCAGTCCTGCCATTTCTTCCAGGCCAAACACCCGGAATTGGTTTTAATTGATTTTTCAGTTACTGACTATTTGCACTTTTTTTTTTTTTACATGTTCAGTTTTTCTCTGATCCACCAATTTTCTCTCACATTTTATAAACTCATAAGTAATGTTCACGTGTAGCTTTAGTTTGGCTGTTCATACTGATTGTGGGACAGTGTCCTAAAGTCTAATTGGTTCCTCCCTTTTGCTTCTGGGTTTTTATCTTTAGTTCAGTGCAACCCTGCAATAACGACATCAGATTTGGGACATGGTTTAATGGATTCATTTGTAAAAACTCTATACTGTCTGTCTGTCTATAGTGTCTTACATACACTATCTGTCTGTCTGTCTATCTATCTATAGTGCCTTACATACTCTATCGACTGATCGAACTCCTGACTCTTCACTCACAGAGTTCCTAGATTGAGGTTGGAGTAATTTCTGCTCCTGCATGAAACAACTTGGGGTTCAGATAGCTCTACATACGCACCACTGCATTTGCCCTTCCAGTCCCTTTTTTATCTCCTTCCAGTAAGCTATAGTTGCTCTCTAACAAAGAACTGGATTCCTCTGTAGGCGCAGTAATTATTTTATCCTTTGATGAGATCTTTTTGCATGGCCACTGCCAATGTCAGTCTCCTTTGGCTTGTCGAGACTTTTAAAGATCTTGTACCTACCCTGCAATCCACCATGCTGCCTGCCATCCCAGTCTTGAATAGGCCTCCTATCACAAGGATCGAGAAAATGTATGGCCTGCTCCCTTACACTAAAATTATTTGAATTAATAATGAATAATTATTAGACCTTTAGCTTCACTGCTTGCTTCCATTCCTAATGATGCTGTGACAATCTCGCTCTCTGATAACTCTGAGATCAAACAGTACAGATTGAATGAAGCAACCCTTTGATCAATACACACACATAATGTGTGCATTCAGAACATTGTTCTGAAGACTACGCCACATCTCTTCTTACTTAAAAACATGGTTCAATGAGTTGGCCTTTTCAGATGTATCACCCTGGTATTATAATGCAGCATTTTTTGTTTTATTTTAAAATGTGTAGAAACAAACTATTTAGAAAAAGAATAAAGCCACTTTTGTTAAGATAGAAAGTCTTTCATATAGTGCGATCACAAAGTATTTTGCAGAGCACTGAAGAAAAGATAAAGAACAAGAAATGTTCACCTTGTGCATTAATATTTAAATTAGAAATAGCATATATCTTTCTTCTGGCTTTTATTTTTAATAGAAGAGATTCTTTTTGACCACCTGATCCAAATGTGTTCTATATATTCGATGTGAATGACAGGCACAAAGAAAATGAATTAATATTTTCGTTCTTGAAGGTTTTCACATGGTTTGCCATGTTTGCAACTATAGCATAATCAGACGTACACCGATTCATACACAGTGTTCAGCCCCATCACTGAGTTTATTAGCATCTGAAAGATGTCATTTAGATACCATCTTAAATATTCAAGCCTGGCATTTCTCATCCTTTTTATAAAGAGAGTTATAAAGCCCCTTCGCTTTGCAATGTGATTGGCAGTCCTTTTGCTAGGCAACACATCTTGTGAGTTCTACTCAATTAATATATTTCTTTTCAGGAGCAAATTATAACTATTGCTCAGGTTTCTCTTTTATACCACAAGGCTTTTGACAGCAGCTTAATATTAATGCTGCAAAATATTGTCATATGATAGCAGTTGCTGTTTTCAAAGTCTTTATTTTATTTTAAAAGAAAAATAAAACCTAATTTTTTAACTCTGATATTAAATGTTCAGTAGTAGATTTTAGTAATTGCATATGCATGCAAAATGTTATTACTTTTTTTTCTTCTCATAACAGTCTTGTGTGCTTCCTAAATCTGAAAACTACACTTGAAACAAATGACAGACCTTCATTTTACATTATGCCTGAGATTATATTGCACTCATCATATCAGGAGCATGAGCTATTTGGGACTAATTTATTTACTGTAAGTACACACTCAGACAACCAAAGTTGTACTAAACAAGTTCAAACAGGGCTGATTCTGAGAAATATGTCAGTCCTGTAGGTCCATTTCCTAATTGAGTTTCTCTTTCTGTCTCTCATTTATGAGTTGTTGGCATCATTTGAATCTCATAGTAAAAAGTTCAGAAGCATCTTTTGTGAGGCGTAGTTAGAATCTTGATGGTATAGTATCACTGGGGAGAAGATGGACGCAGCATCAAGACTTGCTGCGAGGCATTAAACCTCATTACAGACAGACTTCCTACTAATCCTCAGAATTACTTAGTCTGAGGTGCATCACGCTTGTCTCAGCGACATAACCTAATCGTTGAGCCCCCATTTGCTTTTAAAGCAAGTCTCTGATCACTGCCTGTTTTTTGATTACATCTCTGCCTGCTCCTGTTTTCTTTTAATTTCCTGGTCAGTTCCTTCCATTTCTTCTGCTGACTTCTTAATAATACTGAGTATCAGAATAGAAGCTAACTGAATGGAAGACCTATTTTTTTTCCACCTTGCACAGGCTTTGCACCCTACCTGTTTAAGTAGTATAGTGTCATGGTCTGCTATGGGTCACACTTTGGGGTTTTATTTTTGTTACTCTTTTTTCATTGTGTTTTTTTATAAAATGTTCTGTTTAAGTTTATTTTCTATATATATTTTTTTCATTTTAAACATCATCTTTTAATTTCTGTTAGCTTAATGTATCATTAGTGATGAGCTGAACAGCAGAAGTTCATTTTGCATACAGTTGTGTGATATTGCTACTAAAAATCACTTTGCAAGTCATATCAAACTAATTAAATGAAAATTCAGTAAAATGATATCTTTCCTTTTGTGTTTTGGAACAGAAAGTAATGGAATATTTCTTCCACTGGCATCTGCCTGCCTGCACATTGACTCTGTGAATTCTGCCGCACTCCGCTCATTTGAGGTCCAAGGTAAGACCATTTTGCTTACTTTTTTGAACTCATTAAGGAAATCCAAGAAGGTGTCCTTCTGGAGGCTCGCTGGATGCCATATACCCAGATCAATGGATTTTGGCAGCAAAGAAGTGCCACCAAGGTGCTTGCAGGTTAAGATCTCTCTTGCCCTTTCCGTGCTCTTCACCAGAAGACATTGTGCTATGAGGGCTGCAATTGACATGAAGATGTATGTGTTAATGATGTGAATTTTGTTTTTTTGTGAAACAAAATACTACGTTTCACAGCAAATTCAGTTTCATGCTAATTATTTTGCTCATTTCTATTTATCACTGTCCATCTTAGACTGTTTTTTGTTTTTAGAAGCAGTTTTGTGGATAGCAATGGAGGTTGGCATCATGTGACACCGCAAAGTTGCACATTGTGATGTCACTATGGGGCAACATAAGGCTCATCATTGATGGAGCATAAAGTGCTGTTAGTGGGAGCTCCCAATGGCTCTTCCACTAACAACCAGATGCTTAAGTACAGTATATGTGTCGGGTAAGTGCTTAAGAGAGAGGAGAAAGAAATAGTGTTCTAGACGGTCAGAGAGACGTCAGTAGGTAAATGAAAAGCTTACTACCAGCACTCGATTTGTTGGTAGGTGGGCAAGCAACTCAACCAGGCAAGCAGCATTCATGACACATACCAAACTGCCTACAGAAGTAGTAGTTTTCTTGTTTTGTTGGTTTTATTTGTATTTTTCTATTATCCTTGTATTCAGCACTTGCATGTATTGTTTTTCTTAAATAAACTAGGGGGCTCTGCCCCCTGCTCGCTTTGCTCGCCCACAGGTTTGGTTAACCAGATATACAATTTAAAGAGATTGTTATTTTCATTTCATTCATTTTTTATTTCTTGATATTTGCCAGTAATAAAGTTGTAATGAATGAGTTATTCCACCGGCCCAGGGCTGCTATTGCAGTGCAGCATGATCTGCATGTTGCGCTGCGTGTCAATCATTTAACACCTTGTACAGCAGATGCTGCTGCTTGTGCCGTGCTGCATGATCTCCATGTCGTGCTGTGCATCGATCATTTAAAAGCCTGTCCAACAGCTGCTGCTGCTTGTCACATGCTGCGTGATCTGCATGTTGCACTGCACGATGATCATTTAAAAGCCTGTAGGGCAGCTGTCCTTTTGCCACTTCGTTTCTCTGCTTCTCGTATTGTGAAGGGGGTGAGGGCTGAATGCACGGTAAGGAGATGCGGTCTGATCATCGGCTGACTTGCTGCTGTTACTGGCAAGCTGCGTATTCTGCTTGTCGCGCTGTGCATTGATCATTGAAAAGCCTGTACAGCAGCTGTCCTTTTGTCTCACTGCCTTGTCTCGCGTGACATCAAAGTGTCTTCTGAGAAGATCACGTCTCGTCTCCCTCCCAATATATTTTTTTTATAATAGGGAGATACATTTAGTGTTGTATATTTTGGGCTTTTTGTCATTATTGTGGTCAAATGGGCTGCTGTGATAGTGCCTCATTCTGTAGGATCACAAGACCATACTGTAAGTTCAAGTTGATTAAAATAATGGGTAGAATGAATCACAACATTTAAAGAAACAAGTATTTTGGATTGTATCTGTACAGAACCACTTAATTAATATTTATTAGATGAGCCTTTGGCAGGAAACGCAAGAATGAGTATGTTATGGCAATCATTTACACATGCACTTACCACTGTACAAGGTGTGTCAGTATGCTCAGTGCTGCCATACAAAGGTAAACAGCCAGCTTACTTTGATGCTAGACAAGTCATCAAAGTAACTCTATGATGGGTGACTTAAAGAAAGCTGATCTAAAAAAGATTTTTTTTTATGTCTGTTATATAGAGGTAAGATGAAAAATATACACAGGTCTTAAAATAAAAGCTTACATGCAAGTGTATCCAAAGAGCAAGACAAAGCAAAAATGATACCTAACTAAAACAATTACTAGACGGTCTTAAATGGATGTTTCAATGACAAAAAATCAGAATTGCTGAGTTTGCACTGTGAAGTGGGCTTCTCTTGGTCTCTTCATCCCTTACAATCTTGTGGCAGCTACATAATTAGCGTTAGCATAACAATTCAAAGAAGATGAGTAGAGTGGAGGATGTAATTATCTGTCTGCTCCCATGGCTTATTCTCACCTGGACAAAGTTGGCACCACTGTAAGAATTGTACCTTCAATACCATCCAGCCATCCCTGTTGAAGGGTAAACTCTAAGGTTTGCAGGTGGATTAGCTTATGGTATCCTGACAGACCACAGTTTGTGAGACTTTGTGTTTCTGATATGGATGTGAGCAACAATGGAGTAGCACAAAGAACAGTTCTCTCTCCTTTTCTCATCACTCTGTACACTTCTGACTACATATATGACACCAGGTCATGTCACTTGCAGAAATTCTCAGATGATTCTTCACTTATGGGGTGTGTTGATAATGGGTTGACATAGGATATATGAGTCAGGTGGAGAAGTTTATTTCATGGTGCAAAGTGAATTGTCTGCATCTTAACATCAGTAAAACCTAGGAACTGATTAATGAATTTCACTGCACCAAAGAACCTCTGTGTCTGGTTACTATTCAGAGAGTGGATGCAATGGTGGTCTACTCCTACAAGAACTTGTGGATCCACATTAATGACAGGTTGGACTGGTCTCAGAAAACAGAGGAACTATATAAGAAAGGCTACAGCAGGCTCTTTTTCCTTAGAAGACTGTGTTATTTTAATGTAGGAAGCAACATCCTTCACATCTCCTAAAACTCTGTGATGGCCAGTGCAATTTCCTATGCACTGGTGTGGTGTGGTAGACTGGTAACATCACTTTAAGAGAAGCTCAATGAACACTGAGCATTTTCAGCCAATTAAATTTTGAGCAGAAGTGTGTCAAGAAACCCTACTGGGCCTTAACACCAACAGATATACCAATTAATAAATCAAAAAGTAAATAAACACTGAATCACAATATTAATGTAGAAGCAACACGAAGGAATTAAATAAATAAATAAATAAATAAATAGATAAATAAATAAATAAAATAATGGTATAGTTTAAACTTAACAATTGATCTTAAACTTGGACTTTTCACAGAATACTACTTGAGCAAGTACAACCTGAATTTGAATGCCTTTCTTAAAGGCAAGTTGAAAAGAAGTCACTAAGAAGTCACACTTCTCTGTTCCTGTGTCGGTATGTGTAAATCAAGAAAATGAACCTCAGTGCTACATATTGACATGTGATGCATCGTTGTGAACATCGTATTATGATAGGTTAAACCTTTAAATGATAGTCTTAAAATTTTTAAACGTAGTATATAAATATGGTACTGGATGTGTTTGTAATTTTTTAGGTACCCAATAAATGTTTTTGTATTATTGTTTCATAATGTTAAAAAAATATATATGAAAATGCCAACCTGACCAAAGTACTGCACAGTTTGCCTTGTGGTTGGCCCTTGATGCGACAATATTTTTTAACACATTTAGCAGGCCACATTAATTGCAAAAGTTAAAGTGTTAACTTTACCAGGCCTAATATGTGTGTGTATATGTACTGTATCTGTGTATTGATATATTTAATGAACTTCTGTTTAAAGCCAAATTTCCACCAGGGAGAAATAAAGTTCTATCTATCTATCTATCTATCTATAAAAATAGGATTGAGGATGGAACAAGCCCATAAGCTACAAAATCTCAAAATTGTATGTCTAATTTTTAAACAATGTTCTCACACATTTACTTGGGCTCTGTCAAAAGAAGTTGAGGATTACTGATTGCAAGGGATATTTTAAATCTTTCCAAACATTTTTTTAACTTGCTGAAGTGTATTTCTGGCTTTTTTTGTTGGGTCTCTGTTTCTCTGAATGGGAGACTTTCTTCCTTGCATGAGTGGGGAATCTTTTTCTAAGGTTTGCTCAGTTTTGCTTTGCTCATTTTTCCCTAATCCAGACATTCCTTTCAACCCCTACTGAAGTGATGCAGCTCCTTAATGCTACCAATATATTTCTTTCCAAAGAGGATGGAATTGCTTGAGAAAGTCACATTGTTAAGTTTGTATCAGATGTAAAAGAGGGTGATTGTAGTAATCCAAGTAACTTTAGGAAAGTAAGCTTAACATGCATCATGAAGAAATGGATGTAGACAATTATTACAGGAAAGATCAAGCATTGCGTGTCAAAAACGAGTGTATTAACAAATAGCTAAAATGTGTTTAGGTTGGAAGATAATATTTCACTAATTTTATGGAACTTGTATGAGGAAGCAATAACAGAGGTGCATGGTATATGATTTTCAGAAGGCTTTTGATAAGGTATCACATTAAGGTTAGTGATGAAACTGACGGAAGTGGGAATTCGAGAGGAGTACAGGTGGGTACAAAATTGTCTTAAATACCAGGAACAAAGGATTATGGCGAGAGGAACCTTTTCAGAAATGCAGGCAGACAATGTAATAAGTAGTTACCATCAGGGATCAGTGCTGGGACTACTGCTTTTTTGAATGTACATAAAGCTCCCAAATAAGAAAGTAAGCAAGTAATACTAAACTAGAAAACGGGGCAGATAAAGTAGAATTAGTTGATTAATTCCAGAGTGATTTAGACAGAATGCACACTTGGCAGATTTGTGGCAGATGAAGTTTGTATGTATTGTCAATTTAAGGTATTACATGTAAGAACTAATTTTAGATCTGAATACAAATTGGGAGTTTTGAAACTTGAATGTACTCAATAAGAGAAGGAACTAGGAGTTATACCGGACTTGTCACTGCCTACATCAAAACCTTTGACTGAAGTTATTAAGAAGGTACATAGAGTCTTAGATTATATATCACAATGCATAGGGTACCAATCAATGGAGATTCTGCTTAAGATACTGGATAAGTCGCACTACTGAGACCTAAGCTGGAGTACTATGTATAGGTTTGGTCTCCTTATTACAAAAACGATGTTAGAAGCCCTAAAGAAATTTCAGAGAAGAGTAACTATGCTGATATTGGGACTAAAAGATATGAGTTATAAGGAGAGTTTGAAAGAGTTGAACCTTTTCAGTTTAACTAAACAGACATTATGCAGTGACATAATCGAAGTGTTTAAAATAAAGAAGGGAATTAGTTCAGTGGATCCCAGCTGTTACTTTAAAATAAATTTTATAACATTGTTGGAAACTTTTTTTAGCGGTAAATTTTGCAGAAATGTTAAGTTTTTAAGTTACCAAGTAGTGTGGTAGAAAGTAAAACATGGAGTACCTTCAAATCTCGACTTAATGTCATTTTTTGATAAATAAGGGCAATATGTTTGACTGAGTTCTTTTGGGATTAATTGGCTGTTCTCATCAAAATTGCTCAAATGTTCTAAAATGTTTTGAATTTAGTCAAAAGATTGTTTTTACAGTCGTGATTTGTAAATGCTGTGTTTCAAACCTGAGTAGGCAGGCTTTATGAAGCAATTGGATGTTGCACATAATTTATCTTTGTTCTGTCAGTCTTCAAAGTTATTTTCTTTTCCTAGATAAGCAAAGTAGCTGAGGTGTAGGACATTGCTCTAAGAAACAAGTAATTTCTTAAATACAGCCTGGAGCCTAATGTTTATGCATACTTACACAAACTTTGTTATATAAAGTGCTCAATCATTCAATATTCTTTTTATTTATTTATTTTATATTTGGTATGATGCAATTCATGCATGGGCTTCATAAAAGGGAAACACAGCATTTGTAGGTAATGCTGTGCTTCTTCATGTATAACTGCATTTCCCTCTAAGATGCCATAAACAGACTGATTCCTACTGAACAGCTAACAGTCATAAGCCATATAGCATTTTGGGTTAGAATAAGTAGTACATAAAAAGGAGAATAATGCAGCTCAACTGAAGTGAAAAAGTAAGCAGTGAAGATGGATTTGTGGGCTACTATCAGCATGTTATGAACAAAATGCTGTTAGCTCATGCTGTTTTTCTGCCTTGAACAGTTTATTCTCTGCCTTCTTTCATGTAAATTATTGAATGATTGTTTTGAGGTTAGAAGACTAAGCAGCTAACGATCCTCATAATTTCTTTGAAAGAGAAAAATGACCTAATTAGGAAAAAGACCATAGGCAGACATCTTCCACCATCCCCAAAGCTTCAGAGAAATAAACCTCTAGAAGATACATACATTTTAAAGAGAGGATACATCAGCAATGTCTAAGGCAGTGTGTATCAGAGGGCAGATGTTGGCATCTGTCATTACTTCATTGGTAAATTTTCCTGTCCTTAAATTGAAAAGGCACGCTTAAGAATATCTTTCTGTTAAACAGCTAAATTGTTTAACTAGAGGATTATCAATTAAAAAAATCATATGCAGCACTACATTTTATTGTGATCACTTACAGCTCAAATGGTTTAATGAGACCAAGACTGCTTTTTGGCCAAAATTCAAACCGCTCTATGTGGTGTATGTTATATTTTGGTCATGGTTTCTCCCCTGGCATGGGTTCATATTCTTGTTTTATGTGGTTTTTGTTCATTTTTAGGTCATTGTTATATATTAATTTTAATTTCATGTATGATGTACTTTGTTCTCTATAATTGTGCTGTGTTTCATGTGTTTTGTGGAGGGTCTCCCCCTAAGAGATGTGGCCACCTGCCAGTCTCTACCAGTATCTGCTGTCTTCACTAAAAATCTAGAGGGTCTCCTACAGTTCCTAATCTAGATGCTTTTAGGATGCAATTTAGGAATGCATTTTGCAAACCTAGTGTCATCCACAGTGTGCTATCAGCTCAGAGTCATCCCGTGCTGATCTGGCCATTATACAATTTAAGGTCACAAGACTAACTTTAGGGTTTAGCTCTGTTGCAGCGTGTCACGGATTAGTTCAGAAAATTGAATTGAAAGATGCTCTGGTTTCTTTCATGCTGTAGTGTTGTGTGTAGGAAGTGTTGTGGTTATCTTTGTGAGTGTTTTCCAGATCTAATATGAGATCTCACACAATATGTATTATATAGAGTTTATGCTGTGCTGTGAAGATTGCACTGCAATAAGACAAATACAAATATTGCCCCTTCACTGACTAGGCATTTTATAAGCTTTGATGACTATGAATAACTCAGTTATTAGGTAAAACAGGGTACATAATGCATGACAAGTATAAGCTCTAATGCATTATCTATGTAATTGGGAAATTAGTTTCATCAAAACCAAGTGTCACACTCATATATTTACACTCTATAAACATCACATGTTAAAAAAACAAAATGAGCAAGAGTGTGGTCTCTCTCGAAGAGTTAAGTCAGTGGTCACACATAAATTAGATCAAGGGTCCGCAAAAAAATATGAGTAACTGCATACATTTGTTGCATGGAAGACTGTGAGATACTAGTGAAACAGGAAAAAAGCTGCTATTGCTTTTTTTCTTGCATATACAAATACCCCAGTATTTGCTCCCAGGTCACCTTAATGATACAGTCATCCATAAGTTACAGAGACAATTAAGCATCAGATATGATTCTACTAATGTTTACTTTCATCATCATTACCATCCATGTAGGTGAATAAGATTTACAATAATGACAGCAGCACTTATTTTGGTATAATGCAGCTTAACAATTGCAATTATTTTTTAACAAGTTTACATGTAGACATAATTTTCCCTGTGCTCTTTCCCTGTAAGTCGAAAGGAATGAGATAGGGTGAGATGTTAATTGCCTTTGCGCTGCAGTTAACAGGCAATTAGACAGAAAGCTGAATAAACAGAGGAGAAACACAAAGCAAAAATAAGACTAGCTGCAAATTAGTTAACCATGGCACTGATCTTGTTCCGCTGTTCACTTTAACAACACTGAGTTGAGGATTGCCTCATTTTTGTACTGTACTACCATGTTTCCCCGAAAATAAGAAGGGTCTTATATTAATTTTTCCTTCAAAAGACACGCTAGGGCTTATTTTCAGGGGATGTCTTGTTTTTACATGAACAAAAATCTACATTTCTCTCTATTATAAAAAAAAAATCTTCGAAGGCTTAGAAGGAGATGATACGTGATTTACTCGGAGACTTTAACAACCTGCAAGACAAGGCAGTGAGACAAAAGGACAGCTGCTTCACAGGCTTTTAAATGATCGACATGCAGCATTACAGCAGTAAGACAGCGGCTGATCCGACTGCGTCTCCTTCACAACGTAAGTGGCAGAGACGCGAAGTGGCGTGCGCCCCAGGGGGTGGGTGAGTGAAGCGAGCCTTCTGGAACAAAAATCTACATTTATTCAAATACAGTCATGTCATCATCTTCTGGAACATCATCATAACTCTCCAAACCACAAATTCTATTATGAATTTCTTACGACTCCATTTCCTTTATAACAATTGGCCCCAATCTCTCATGTCTAGCAACAGAGCTTTCCTTAAATGAGCACCTCTTGTCCATGTAGCCTGCTTGTAGTGCATTCTGATATCCAACTTCTTCTCTTTGCAGAAAGCAGTAAGATTTTTGGCCTGGGTCTTCTTCACAATTCCTTTCTTGTACTCGACAGAATAGCTTTCTTTTTGCTCTCGTCGGGGGGTCAAAATACCGGTATTATTTTCTGTTCATCTGTGTATCTACGGTAATGGTAGGTGTTTATCGCTCATCCAATGGCACCTGTGCGGGATCGTAACTAGGGCTTATTTTCAGAGTATGGCTTATATTACAAGCATCCTGAAAAATCATGCTATGGCTTATTTTCGGGGTAGGTTTTATTTTCAGGGAAACATGGTACGTAGTATGGTCTTGATCTGCATTTAGTATGGTACTATTTCAGGTACACTACAACTGACCTGCAGTGACCAATAAGCTGTTGTTTTCAAAGATATGTTTAATATTTAATTGAGAGAATCTTTAGCACCTGCCTTCTTCAAAAAGGCAACAATTAATATGTTCAATAGGAAATGAAAATGTAACACCTCATTGAATACAGACTGGTAACACTCATTCTCATTGTTGTTGAAATGCTTTGAGAGGTTAGTGCTACAACACAGCAAATGAATATTCCATCTCCAATTATCATATTATCATAACTGACCTTCAGAGGATGGTATTGTTTGCACAACCTGGTATGCTAAAGTTCTGTTAGTAGTAGTTTGAGTGCTCTTGTGTCATCAAAACTGATCATCAAGCTCCTAGACATTGTGTCACCCTCTACAACTAGGCTTTGAACTTCTAATCTAGCAGATTTCAGGATGGGAAGTTTGGTAACATCACATCCTCCAAGCTGATCCTCGACACAGGTACCCCACAGGGCTGTATGCTAAGCCTACTGCTGTGGTCCTTGTACTTCTATGACTGTTTGACCAAAGACAAGTCTAAATCCATTATTGTATTTGCAGATTATACCACTATTGTTGACCTAATGACACAGCTTACAAAGAAGAGTTTTACCTGCAGGAAAGCCCCTCTCTCTTAATGTCTGGAAAAATCAAGGGACTAGGAAGAAGGAGGCAGACCACACTCCCTTCTATATTGAAGGGTGTGTTAGGAGGAATAGCAATTTTCAAATGACCTGAAGTGGGCACAATACATCTCGACTATAGTATGGGAAGTTCCTTATTCCTATGAGAAAGGCATGGATATATCCATCTATGCTGATCAATATCTTCAGGTGTAAAGTGACAATTGTTCTTACTGGCTGCATAATATTTTGCTATAGCACCTTCTCAGCTCAAAATGCCAAAACACTGTAGAGGGTGGTGAAGTCGGCTAAATTTTCGTAATACGGAGGTCCTTTCTATTCAGGAGATATATAACACTCCCTGTCTTAGTACATATTATTGCATTACAGAAGTCTTCAGCCATTCTGCATGGTTACTATTCTCCCTCCTTCCTTCTAGAAATGATACAGGACCATTAGTATGTGTAGCCCTAGACTAAAAGACAGTTTCTATCGAAATATTTTAAGTCTACTTACCAGCTTCCCCTACTAACAACTGCATGATTGTTGTACAGTATAATGTATGCATTATATTATATTATATTTGTTATGTTTACTATCTTTAATGCATGATGGGAGAGGGGAAACAACAAAGACAATGGGAAAGCACATTTAAATGCCAGTGTGGAAAAGCATTGTTAGGTCTGATAACACTTGCCGGTTTCTTAGATGCCATAGCAATGAAATTAGCAAGTGCAATAGAGGGAGTATGTTAATGGAGGATTAGCAGGAGATCAAATGATCTTGTTCATGCTTTGAAATGTCAGTGAAGGGGTTCCACAAGGGTAAGAAGACCCAAATTCCAATGTAAGGATGCTCTGAGGGTTATGATATTTTCAGACCATTTCTCTACACAGAGTTTCAATGAAATTTGTGCTTTTTTGTTTTCATGCTGATGAGTATACTGACTCAGGAGGAGGCATTAAAATTAATCAAAATGACCAGGAGATAGACAGACAGATGTTGTCAAAGAGCAACCAAAAGTCAGAAACAAGAGCACACATTCTTGAACAGGGAAGTCAAAAACAAAGGATTTTTATTAATCTCAAAACACAATTTCTATCTTTAAACTCTGATACATCAGAATGCCTATGTTGACTTTTATGCCACCACTCTGATGTCAGAAGCATCACTCATCCAAGGGGATTCTGGGAAAATCATAATGGAAATTGTTGATTTGTTTTGAAACTCCAAAATTAACATTACATTGATAATCCTTAGTTTCTAAAACCCTATTCTAGACATATGATTGGTAAAAATCCATTCAGGAACTCTCAAAAAAAGCTAATAAATCTACTGATCATAACAATGAAGGCATTATGTGTTTCACTTTGTGTTTTGTTTTCACAAACAGTTTTCTGTTACAGCCTGTTTCTACAAGTTCGTCAGTTAACGATGTGCCAGATATTATGTTATTTAACAGCAGGGGGTTGCACTAAATGACTGTGGAATCTATACTAATAAACGGCAAAGCCCTCACTCACTCACTCACTCACTCACTCACTCACTCACTCACTCACTCACTCATCACTAATTCTCCAACTTCCCGTGTAGGTAGAAGGCTGAAATTTGGCAGGCTTATTCCTTACAGCTTCCTTACAAAAGTTGGGCAGGTTTCATTTCGAAATTCTACGCGTAATGGTCATAACTGGAAGCTGTTTTTCTCC
>JANRMT010062791.1:34245882-34293825 GCA_026402145.1 Polypterus bichir lapradei
GCACCTGCCTTTTCCATTCTCTTTGTTACATATTGCACGGCCATATCAGGCTCACTCTTGATATCCGGAGGAACATTGTGTCTTATGTATTGAATGACTGGGACAGGTTCAAGGTGTGGACTGATGATGGTACAGGAGATAATTATACTACACAGGAGCACTAGAAGAGTGAAATGCTTAAGTGTACCAAAATGGCCAAATATTTTACACCTTTGGACAACCGCCAATGCCTCTTAAACATCTTAGATTCACAGGTGACGATTTCAGTAGTGGACACTTTGATGTTTAGAAATGTTTAAACTCTCAAAAGCTGGATGTGAAGTTATCAATGAAACTGGTTGTATACTTACAACGCTTGACAGACGCCGAATGTCTCTTCAACACAAGTCCCACAAATACTGTCATAATTGAAACAAACCATGAAACTCAAACCGATTATGACAGCAGCAATCCAAGCTGTGAGATTTGAAACAAGATTACTGTTCACATGGCCAACTGTACGTTGCATGCTCAAGAGTAAGCTCAGCGCACAGCTACAGCTTGGTCATATTACAACTGGAGGGCCGAACTGACAACGTGGCATACAAAGAGATCCTTAACAAATAATTATTGGTATATTTTCCCTCAGTTTTAAAAAGGTTTAATTGTCTTCTTAATAAAAATTTTAAGGCAGTACTTCGCTGCTGCGAAGCGCTGGTATTTTGCTAGTTTAATATAAGAACTAATCATTATAGCAAAATAATAATAGCAATACTTATTTTTTATCAAAGCATTATTAGTTATGTAAATAATGTAATCTAAAGAAAAAAATATTATTTTAGCAAATTTACAATTAATTTGCATATTTTGTATATAAAATAATTGAAATAAACACACAGTCATTCAAACTTCAAAAATTTTTATTTACATATTCTTCTGAAACTTTCAACACTTCTAAATTTTATTTGGTCTTTCAGTGCAAAGTAAATAAAAAATTACAACTAAACACACTACAGGCAATCATAGCACACAATTTGCTTCATGCTATGCTCAGTGCATGCTGGCATGTGACAGGAGGAGTAAACAGTTGCCACCTTCCTGTCTGTGTCTCAGGAGCAAAGATGACGCCTTTTCTGAACAGATTTTCCACCCAAGTGTTGGACAGTCACATCTGCAGGAGGAGTTTTACTCACTCCCATAAAGGTCAATACTGCTTTGATTGGGGCTTGCAATGTAGGAGTTTCAGCTCTCCTTTTCCACTTGTGACATGACCAAGGCATGCCCAACCTGCCTCAAGAAGATCCAGTAACGTCTGTCATGTTCTGATGACTTCCAGTCTGGGAAGTTCCCCACCCAGATAATAAAAGCAGCGATGGCCGCAACATCCACCATATTCATAAATAGTGCCATTGGCCATCTGTTTATTTTTCTACTGCATGTGAACATTTTGGCAAGATGATCCAGATTATCCATGCAACTTTTGGTTGCATTATAGTGTAGTACGATCTCTGGTTTTTGCTTTTCACCTTTAACCTTGGTGTCATGGTGCATGGAGGACAGCACAAGTACCGCTTTTCCTTTGCTGAAACACATGACAAAAGGGTAATTGGTCCATAACATCAAAAATGTTAACTGTTGACATCCCTATTAGTATCTCAAGTTATCAACAGAGGCACTGTGGAAATCTTTAGCTGTTGCTGTGTCTGTCTCCTTCTAAATGAGTAACAGAGTGTCCCTACACCCCTTGATAATGTGTGACACTCTAACTTAGGACCAATCAGAATCTGTGACTGAATAAATAGTTATATATCTTAAAATTGCATAGGCAGGATTGGGTGTTTTTGACTGGGGCTTTTGGACACTTTTGACATTTGTATTTTTAAAAAGCATAATCAAAGCATAAATAGAAAACAATGATGTGACATTATTAGGAACAAACTGGTTGACAGTCATAAAAAATTGGAATGATAAAAAAGTACCTGTGAAATATGACAAAATATATACCTCTGTCGGTAAGATGAGAGTTAAATAGCCACTTCAGGTAGGGTAGAGACGATGGGAGAATGTTTTGTTTTGGTTCTTATATGGCCCAAAATCAGTTATTATTGTTGAATTTCTTTTACTGCATTCCTTTTTCAATAAACATTTGATCACCAAAAAGACACGGAGATCAGCAAGTTACTGACCTATGGCAGCCAAGAAAATCATCAGTCTTTTTTGAAATGAAAGAAACTAAGAGGTATAATATAGCTTTTTGCCTCTTTATTAGAGGAATGTAAAATCTAAATGTCAAAAATGTGCTAACGGTCACATCAATGGTTCAATTTACCATTAACTTTATTAAAACATTGCCTATAACTTAATAAAACAATTAAGTTATAACCAAGCAGCAGAAAAATAACATTTTTGGAATATTTACTGGATTTAAGTATGTTCATATCATGAAACTGCATTGCAGTGCAATAAGAATTTATATAAACTCAATGAGACCTTCATAATTTAGTTTTCAGTCTTTTTCAGTGTTTTTGAATAAATGTTAACTTCCAAGAATCTGAAAGATGTCACATAATTTATCAATAAATTCTGTGTTGGACTAGTAAATATACTGTCAAACTATACTGTGCTCTTCATGAATTATTGACATAAATAAAAGGAACCTCTTAAACAAAATCACAGTTTCGACATTTTAACAAATTGAGAATGAATTTAAATGGACATTTTGATGAATATTGATTTCTAGTGTTTTCTTCTTTTAACTGTGACTTGCACACATTTCAGATGGGTAGACATCATAAGTAAAGTGCGCTTGACTAATTTTACAGTTTTATCGATATGCATTGTGCTTGTGAATTTTAAAGTACATGGGTTAATTCTAAAATACAGTGCACATTTTTTGATAGATTAACAGTCAAGTAATAGAATGGAAAGCATTAATAAAGTAGAAAAAATAAACTCACATCTGAGAGCCATTATGTAGTAATGCAGACCTTGTCGAGAGGTTTACTTACCTTGGCAGTGATATTCATGTCTCTTGTGACTCTTCCTACGAAGTCAGTAGACGGATTGGGAGAGCAGTGGGGGACATGAGGTCACTGGAAAGGAGTGTGTGGTGTGCCCGATATTTATACAAAAGGACGAAGGTCCAAGTCTTTAGAGTCCTGGTGCTTCCTGTTTTGCTATATGTTTGCGAGACATGGACGCTATCCAGTGACCTGAGACAAAGACTGGACTCCTTTAGCATTGTGTCTCTCCAGAAAATCCTTGGGTACCGTTGGTTTGACTTTGTGTTGAATGAGCAGATGCTCATGGAATCCCGAATGAGGCACGTTACCTGCATTGTGAGGGAGCGTTAGTTATGGCACTATGGCTATGTGTAGCATATACCCGAGGGTGAATGTAAGATCCTCATTTTTGGGGACCCGAGTGGCTGGACCAGGCCAAGGGGTCGCCCACGTTACACCTGGCTGCAGTAGACAGGGGGTCCTTTCCCAAGAGTGTTACTGGACCGTGTGTCTGCCTGGGGGGGGTGCCAACCGGGATCCCAAGCTGTTTCGTCATGTAGTGGGTGCGGCAATGCACTGTACCAGTGCATGCTCCCCAACTTGACTTGACTTGACTTGAATGTAAAATAAGGTAACACTGCCCATAGCCCTATCCATACCACCAGTCCTCTGTTGATTTCTCTACTTTGGAAAATGACATCACCTAAATGTGTAGGTATTTACTACAACATGTTTAGGCACAATGTTTAATGACAGGACCCCCCAACTACATGATAAATCATGTAAAACTCTGTTAACTTTTTTTGAGCTTAGTAAAATTTCACATTAATTTTCATGTGGTTTTTGATCAACAGGGAATTCAAACATACTGTACCATTGTTTTTTCTGCACATTTTTTTTGGATTCTTATTTATTTTTTATTATCATGATGTTTTGAGAATTCCAGCAATTTGTTTTATGAGGTTAATGCCATTCTGTGGCTCTGTTGCTGTCATGCAACAGCTAGTTGCTAGGTGCATGGTCACAGAAGATCTGCATCATGATGTCATCAATGTAAAGAAGTAAAAGCCAGTGCAGTGTGTATACAGGCATCCAAGGTTGTGAATGCTTAATCGCTGTATCTTTAAAGACACAAATAGGCTAAGCGTTACTGTAAGAGCCAATCTTAGAAAGTTAAAGTTTTGAGTTAAACCCATATTAATATTTGCTTAATTTGAACAGAATATAAATTTCTTCCATAGTCATAGCTTATGGTATAGTCTTTTCCCCCTATAAGTTAGTAAGAGATAGAACCTTCTTTCTACAACTGAGAAACAGTGTGATAATAAGGTCAGTTGTGTTTAGAACAGGTCCCAGTTAAGAGGGACTTGAAAGACCCCTGAGAGAGAGAGAGCAAGGCCAACGGAGTAAAACTTAAGGCTTGTAAACATACCTAAATTGATGAGTTTGATAAGCCAATAGAGGTGAATGGAGAAGAAAAAGAAATACAGAAATAATTGCTTCCTCTGTGCTTTAAGAGCTTATTCTAAAATATTACTGATTAAATCCCGCCATGTTTTGAAAAAAATCTTACAGATCCTCTAACTGAGTATTTGATTTTTTCCAATTTCAAATAGAATAAAACATTGGTTTCCCACTGACTTAAAAGAGGAGAGTTAGGATTTTTCCAGTTTAGCAAAATAAGTCTGCGTGCCAAAAGTGTAGTGAATGCAATCACAGTTTGTTTGTCCTTCTCCACTTTAAACCCATCTGGTAGAACACCAAACACAGCTGTTAGTGGATTAGGAGAGATTGTGAGACCAAGGCTGTCTGAAAGGTAATTAAAAATTTTGGTCAAGAATGATGTTAATTTGGTACAGGTCCAAAACATGTGACCCAGTGAGGCTGGGACTTGATTGCAGCGTTTGCAGGTTGGATCATGTCCTGGAAACATTTTGGAGAGTTTTAGGCGATACAGATGTGCTCGATATATAATTTTGAGTTGAATAATTGTATGCTTTGTGCATTTGGAGCTCGAGTGAATTCTCTGCATTGCTATTTTCCACTCCTTTTCTGATATATTAATTGAGAGATCTTTTTCCCAGTGTCCTCTTGGATCTTTGAAAGGGAGGGACTGTAAAATAATTTTATATATTGCAGAGATGGTGTCTGAGTCCTTGAAATTGAGCAATATTTTTTCCAGCATGGACGAGGGTGCAAGATGAGGAAAATCGGGCAGGTTCTGTTTAACAAAGTTCCTAATTTGAAGATAGTGAAAGAAATATGTAGCTGGAATGTTAAATTTAGATTGTAATTGTTCATAGGATGCAAAGACATTGTCTATATAAAGATCTCTAAGCAAGTTAATCCCAAATTTTTTCCAGGTATTGAAAACTGCATATGTTTGCGAAGGTTGAAAGAGGTGGTTCTCTTGCAGAGGTGCCACTGATAAAAGATTCTCCATCTTAAAATGCTTTCTACATTGGTTCCATATTCTGAGTGAGTGAAGCACAATTGGGTTATTAGTATACTGCCGATAACTTGCATTTATTGGGGCACAGAGCAGGGAATATAAAGAAGTACTGCAGGATTTTAGTTCTATTGTGGACCAAGCCTGTGTATGTTCATCTATTTGTGTCCAGGTTTTTATAGCTTGCATGTTTGCTGCCCAGTAATAAAACTGGAAGTTAGGTAGAGCCATGCCACCTTCTGCCTTTTGTCTTTGTAGGGTCGCTTTTTGGATACGTGGATGTTTTGAGTTCCAAATAAATTAGGTTATTGTTGAATCTAATTGCATAAAAAATGATTTATTGATGTATATTGGAATGTTTTGAAATAAAAAAGGAGCTTAGGAAGAATATTCATCTTAACAGTGTTCATTCTTCCAGCTAGAGTGAGATGAAGAGTTGATCATCTATGCAAGTCTTGCTTAATTTTTTCCATGCAGACGGCGAAATTTTAATGATAAAGAGCTTTATGTTTACTTGTGATGTTTACCCCTAGGTATTCAAACTGATCTGCAATGAAAAAAGGTAGGGTGTCTAATCTAATATTATATGCTTGAGAATTCACTGGAAAGAGTATACTTTTATTCAGATTAATTCTGAGACCAGAGATCTTTTGAAATTCTGTAAGTGCTGTTAAGACTGCAGGCACAGAATTTTGTGGGTCTGATATATACAGTGCCATATCATCTGCATAGAGAGAAATTTTCTGTTCCAGTCCCTCTCTGATAATCCCCTTTATCTGATCAGTATTTTGACAGTGTATTGCCAGTGGTTCAATGGCGATTGCAAACAGCAGCGATGACAAGGGGCATCCTTGTCTGGTACCACGTTCTAGTTTAAAGTAGTCTGAACGAATGTTGTTGATACAAATTGAAGCTTCTGGATTGGTATACAATAGTTTGATCCATGCACAAATGTTCGGGCCAAGCCCAAATTTCTCTAATGTAGTAAAAAGGTATTTCCATTCAATCATGTGAAATGCTTTTTCTGCATCCAATGATAATAATATTTCTGGGATGTTTGACTTAGTTGGTGAGTATATTACATTAAATAGGCATCAAAGATTTGAAGATAAGTGTCGACCCTTGATAAATTCAGTTTGATCTTGTGATATTACCAATCGGAGCACTTTCTCTAAACTTCTAGCTTTGATTTTTGAGAGTATTTTAATGTCATTATTCAAAAGTGAAATTGGTCTGTATGATGCACATTGTAATAAGTCCTTATTTTGTTTAGGAAAAACTGTGATTAATGCATGGCGAAAAGTTTGAGGAAGAGTTTGATTGTCTCTGGCTTCTGTAAATGTTGCTAATAGGACGGGAGCTAGCTGAGTGGAGAATTTCTTATAAAATTCTTTAGCGTAGCTGTCAGGGCCTGCTGCTTTCCCGCCTTGAAGTGACTTTATAGCATCTAGTAATTCTGATAACGCCAGAGGTTTATCGAGTTCCTCCGCACTAAAAGTGTCTATTTGTGGTATCTGTAATGTATCCAGAAATGCATTAGATTGTGTGTTGTGTTCTTTAAACTCAGTAGAATATAAGGATTTATAGTAGTCTCTAAATGTGTGCATTATTTTTCTGTGGTCGATGATTTTGTCTCTGTTCGTGTTAGTGATTACTGGGATTGCATTGCGGACTTCTTGCTTGTGAATTTGTTGAGCTAAAAGCCTATTAGCTTTCTCTCTGTGTTCATAGTAATGATGTCTGGATTTATAAATTAGTTGTTCAGTTTCTTTAGTTGTCAAGAGGTTTAGTTCTGAATGCAGAGCCTGCCTTTTCCTATGTAGAGCCTCGCTTGGAAGCCTGGCATGTTCTTAATCTATTCTAGTAATTTTGCTTCTTAGCTCTGATACTTTCTTGGTTTCTAATTTATTTCTGTGGGAAAGATATGAAATAATCTGTCCTCTTAAGAAGGCCTTAAGAGTTTCCCAGAGTATTCCTGCAGAAATCTCTGAGGTTGTATTTGTCTCTTGGAAGAAACTAATTTGTTTGGATATAAATTCTGTACAATTCTCGTCTGCTAATAGAAGTGGGTTGAGATGCTATCTGCGAGGTGAGTGTGTGAGGCGTAATGACTTTAGCTCCACGATCAGAGGGGCATGGTCAGAAATAACAATAGCATCGTATTTGCAAGATTTAATCATAGGCAAGAAATTATTATCTATAAAGAAATAATTAATTCTTGAGTAGCAATGATGTACTGGTGAGTAGAAAGAATATGTTCTTGAGTTTGGGTTTAAAAACTTCCAGGGGTCTGATAAGTTGTGATCAGTTATAAACTTTGTAATTATCTTTGCAGTGTTAGATGTCATCCTCCCTGTGATAGAAGTCCTATCTAAGAGTGGATTTAAAACACAATTAAAAGGATAGATTTTCTACTCATAGATGGGATAAGCATACAGTTTTCTGACCGTTTTGAAATGGCTCAGAAATGATAAGTAAATAGTAACGATTTGAGATGTAACAAGATTAAGCTTAGAACTGAACTTTTCTTAACGTGTTTTTTTCTTTCTTTTGCTATTTTAATTTTCTTTTTTGTGTGAACTGCTTTTACTTTGAAACTTAACTAAACTTTTAAAAACGAAGATATTTTGTCTGTGGAATCATTTTTGTGTGTCAGTCTTTTGTTGAATCCCATTTTTTGAGTTAGAGCTGCTGAACTTTGGTAACTTTGGAAAAAACGCTACATTTTCATCAGAAAACTTGCCATCTGAAGGCCTTGAACTTGAACTGGAATCTACCATCTGAGGACAGAGGACGCTTCTGCTCCAGAACTTGTCAACAAAAGAAAAAGAATTGAGCTATTACGAGTTACTGTACTTTCTATCTCTGCATGATCGTAAATGAAAGCAAGGTCGCCATACCTGAACTTGAGAAGATTTAAGAGACTGTGATATTGCCTGAGTCATGGAAGCCTCGCTGTAAGGAAGTCGCCTGTTGTCAAGGTTCGACTGTGACGTTTGTTGCTGTCAGGAAACGCACTCTCAGTTATTCGAGCTGCTGTCATGGCAAGGTCTAAGCATAGCTCAAGTGAAGTCGGTACTGATTAGAGTACAGACTCAAAGCCAGAGAATGTAATTGGAGATCTTAAAGGTCACATAAGTCGGAGGAAAGATAAGCTTTCTGTGCTTATAACTGAAATCAAAAGCCTTAAAGACACTCCAGAAAATCATTTAGAAGTAGCAGAAAGACTTGAAATTATTTGCGAGACGCACAGTGAGATAGAGCAGCTGCATAAAAGGCTACTATCAGCGCTAAGTAAAGAAGGCGTGATTAAGAAACAGAAAATGACATTCGCAGAAAGTTCTAATAATTGGAACGAATTTATTGATACTACAGCTGTAAGGCTGAAAGATACAAACAGCCTGTTAACCCATTTATCTGACGAACAGCTAGTTAATCAATTTGAAGGGATGCAATTGCAAGAACGGAATCGCACAAAGTCAAAAGTACGAAATGCTTCTCCTCAGTTAAAGCGCGCTCTTGATATTAAATGTGACTCTTTAGCACAGAAAAGCGGTTCAGCATCATCACCTTCTTCGGCAGTGTTAGTTGAGCATTCGACACTCGATAGAATCCTACAAAGGTTGTATAAACTCGAGTCAGAAAGGCAGGAACGACCAGTAATTACCACAGGGGTCTGTTCGCAGTCTTACAGACAATATTTTGTTGACGTGCTCATACAGAATCAAACCGAAAGCCAAAAAGCAGTTGCCGAAGCTACCAAGCTGTTAGCTCAGCAGTGGAAGAAACAAAATAAACTCCCAGCGCCACGTACAGAAGTACCAATATTTAATGGTGATCCTTTACCATATATATCATTTATTAGAGCTTTTGATTATGCTGTGGACAATGTGTTTGAAAATGAACGAGATAAACTGCATTTTATAGAGCAGTACACTAGAGGTCACCCCCAAGAGCTCATTCAATCCTGTCTCGGACTTATGCCAAAGGCATGTTATCGAAAGGCACGACAACTGCTCAAAACCTACTGTGGAGATAGCAGGCAGATATATAGAGCACACATTAAAAAGATTATGAACTGGCCTCAGATCAAGTCAGCAGAAGACGGAGGAGCATTGGTAGAGCTAGCTCTCTTTCTCGGTCATTGTATGAATGCAGCACCTACTTCAAGAGGAAATCAGAACGAATTCGATATAGGTGAAAACCTGCGTATTGTTGTCTCCAAGCTTCTGTATGAACTGAAACAAGAGTGGACATCAGTAGCCTGCAGTACTGAGAGAGAAGAAAAAAGAGACGTAAAATTTGATGATTTAATAGATTTTTTACATATACAAGCTCAGAACGCCTCTCATTCAGTACACGGCGCAGCTGCACAAAGTTCCACCTACATAGAAAAGAGAGAAAGGAATGACAAAGGAAAGTTTCCTATGAATTTTAGTCAGAAAAATGGAGGTACTTTTGCTAGAAGCTTCACCGAAGCTGCTGAAAAAGACACTCAGGACACCTTAATCAAGAGGTCTGCCACAGGCATTTATGCCTTTAAAAGACCTTATGCTTTTTGCAGTGGCCAGCATACCCTTGCTGAGTGTAGTAAAATCAAAGAACTGCCACGTAAAGAAAGAATTGACTTTATAAAAGCTTTATAAAGGTTTATGCTTTCACTGTCTCAAAAAGGAGCATCTAGGTAAGAACTGTAAAGAAGAATGAAGTGTCACACATGTTCTTTTCAGCACCCAGATATCCTGCACATCAAAAAAGAGAGTGGAACAACATCTAAAGCTACAGCCAGTGTGGCAACATCTACTGAAAAGGAAACTGAGACTGGAACTTGTGCCTTTACTGGGGCCGGAGAAGAATGCGCACTGCAAGTGTTTCCTGTTAAGGTAAAATCTAAGAAAAGTGAAAGGTATGTAGAAACATATGCCTTTATAGACCTCGGCAGTACAGTAACAATTTGCACTGAAATACTCCAGAGACAATTAAGCCTTCAAGGGAGAAGAACACAAGCATTCCTCAAAACTATGGGTAACTATGATGATGATTCAAAAAAGCTAACCCAATGTTCTGTTTTATCAGATTTACAAGTCTGTGGTCTCAATGATGATGAATATATTGATTTGCCAAACGTCTTTACATAGGTCTCCATTCCAGTGAACAGAGAAAGTATTCCACTGCAAGAAGATATTGATAAGTGGGCATATCTTAAAGAGGTACGTCTATCTCATATTGACTCTGAAGTTGATCTTTTAATAGTGTGGTCCCCGGCCGGGGCTGGAGCCCGGCCGGGACGCCCAGGAGCACCGGAGGTGGGCTTGTGCCTCCTCCAGACCACGAGGGGGCGTCCGTCCTGGTTATGTTGGGGGTGTGTGAGTGCACAAAAGAATTGTAAATATATTGTAAATAAACACTGTGTGGTGGAACTATGTTGTCCGTCTGCCTGTGTCCGGGTCCCAGTCCACAATAGGAATCAACTACCCAGAAATCTTCGAGCAGTCACAAATCATACCTAGCCAAGGAGGTGGACCTCACACCATGAAGATTGCACTTGGATGGGTGGTTGGTGGACCATACAAAGAGACAGATGACCTCGCAAAACAAAGTGGTAAGCTGCCCAAACATTTAATCAATCGTGTGTCAATAACAGAGATTGAAGATATGCTGCTGCTGCAACAGTATAACACAGATTTTCCAGAGCGCAGCTGTGAAGAAAAAGAGTAAATGTCGCAGGAGGACATCAAGTTCATGCGCATAGCCACAGAATCTGCGAGACTGGTAGGTGGCCACTATTGTTTAAATTTGCCTTTGAAGGATGAAACACTCAAAATACCGAATAACCGCTGTATTGCTGAACAGCGTGTTATTGGACTCAAAAGAAAACTGAGCAAAAATTCAGGTTTCCACTGAGACTATAAAGCCTTCATGAAAGACATTATAGACAAGGGTTACGCTGTCAAGGTACCCAAAGAAAGCCTAAATTGCAATGAAGGCAGAGTGTGGTACATTCCACATCATGGTGTGTATCATCCAAAGAAAAATAAAATTGCAGTGGTCTTTGACTGCACTGCTACCTACCAGGGGATTTCACTTAATGAGCAATTATTAAAGGGCCCTGACCTAACTAACACACTCATT
Source organism: Polypterus bichir lapradei (assembly GCA_026402145.1). Classification (NCBI taxonomy): domain Eukaryota; kingdom Metazoa; phylum Chordata; class Cladistia; order Polypteriformes; family Polypteridae; genus Polypterus; species Polypterus bichir. The sequence goes on from JANRMT010062791.1 coordinate 34,257,445, forward strand.
GGCGTCCTTACAAGATTCAGAAAGGAGCCAGTAGCCTTCATGGCAGATATTAAGTCAATGTTCTACCAAGTTAAAGTACCAGATAAAGACACTAATCTTTTATGCTTTTTATGTTGGCCTGAAGGTAATCTAAGTAAAGACCTAGAAGAATTCAAAATGACAGTACATCTTTTTGGTGGTACTTCTTCACCCATTTGTGCTTCTTATGCTTTGCGTAGAATAGCCGAAGATGCCAGGGATACATTTCCTGAGGAAGCTGTTAACACCGCTCTCAATAACTTCTATGTGGACGATTGTCTAAAGTCGGTGGCAACAGAAGAACAAGCAATAAAGCTGGCAAAGGACCTCCAAGCTCTATGCCTCAAAGGAGGATTTCATTACACTAAGTGGGAGAGTAACAACAGAGCTGTGTTATTGTCTATTCCTGAAGAAGACAGAGCTCATGAACATAAGCACTTAGACTTGAGCCACAGTCTGCTTCCCACAGAGTGTGCCCTGGGCATCCAGTGGTGCACAGAAATGGACAGTTTCAAATTTCAGATTAAGTTACAAAATAAGTCCGCCACAAGGCGTGGTATTCTTTCTGTTGTTAGCTCAGTTTACAATCCACTAGGTTTTCTAGCACCCGCCTTACTGCCAGCAAAGCTTATTCTAAGAGACTTATACAAAGAGAAATTTGGGTGGGATGAAGAAGTAGAAGTCAAACACATTCAGAAATGGAAAAAATGGATGGATGATTTGAAATTACTTACAGACTATAAAGTGAACAGATGCTTCAAACCTACTGGGTTTGGAACCATAAAGACAGCACAGATGCACCATTTTGCAGATGCTAGTGAAGATGGATATGGCACTGTCACTTACCTTGTCTTAACCAATGAAGAGGGCAAAACTCATTGTTCATTCCTGATGGGCAAGTCAAGAGTTGCACCATTAAAGAAGGTCACAATTCCAAGATTGGAGCTGACAACAGCCGTTGTGGCAGTTAAAATGGACAAAATGCTTAAAGGTGAGCTTCAAATGCCCTTACAAGAATCTACATTTTGGACTGACAGCACCACAGTGCTAAAATACATTTCAAATGAAATCACTCGATTCAAGACCTTTGTTGCCAACAGCCTTCACAATGGAGGTATGTCACATCTGCCCTTAACCCGGCTGATCAAGCATCCAGAGGGCTAAGCATAGAAAACTTTCTCAATAGCACCAGATGGTCATAAGGTCCAAGTTTCTTATTGAAGCCCAAACGGGACTGGCCAAAAAGACCAGATCAACTGAACGATTCACTTTTTGAAGATGATCCAGAAGTTAAAACTTAACATGCAGTTAACATGACAAGAATAGAAGAGGCAAATGAACCCATCAACAAACTAATCACTTACTTTTCAAATTGGCATCGCTTGAAGAAAGCAGTGGCATGGCTCCTCAAGTTTAAAGACATACTGCTACACTTAAGAAATGAAAGAAAAACATTTCAACTAGAAGTCAGTCAGACTAAAAATAATCCAGAAGAACAAAAATCACTAATTGCAAAGCACATGAAATGGTATAAACTGACTTTAAAACCAAGTTCAATTTCTCTAGATGACTTAGTTAAAGATGAAACAGAGCTTATCCACCTAAGTCAACAGCAAGAATTCCCAGAAGAATTAAAGGCTTGTGTTAAAAAGAACAGTACAATCTGTAAACTTGACCCGATCATACAAGATGGAATACTGAGAGTTGGAAGAAGACTCTGCAAAGCCCGAAGAAGCTAAACATCCTGCAATTCTTCACAAGCATTCGCATGTTGCTTCTCTCATTTTGCAGCACATTCATAAACAAATTGGACATTGTGGCCGCAACTATGTGCTCTCACAGTTACACCAGAAATACTGGATACCTCAAGCAAACTCAGCTATCAGAAAAATAATTTCAAAGTGCACAACATGTAGAAGATAAAAGGTGAAAGCAGGTGAGCAAAAAATGGCAGATTTGCCAGAAGATCGCCTGGCACCCAACCAACCACCGTTGGAGTCGATTATTTTGGCCCTTTTTTAGTCAAAAGAGGACGAAGTCTAGTCAAGAGGTACAGAGTAATCTTCACATGTCTAACAACCAGAGCTGCGCACATAGAGATTGCACATAGCTTAGACGCTGATTCTTGTATCCAAGCCATACTCCAATGTACGAGTAGAAGAGGACAAGTTAAAATCATGCACTCAGACAATGGAACAAATTTTGTTGGAGCAGAAAGAGAGCTACGAGAAGCTACTAAAAACTTGGAACACGGAAAAATCAGCAACGTTATGATGGAGAAAGAAATCAAATGGATTTTCAATCCACCATCAGCCTCTCATCAAGGTGGAGTGTGGGAAAGACAAATCAGATGCATAAGAAAGATCTTAAATTCAACACTAAACCAACAAACACTCGATGATGAAACAACAACAATCTCAGGTTACTAACACTAAACCCCAAAATCAGTTATTAATGTTTATCACTTTTTTTTACTGTATTCCTTTTTCATTTTATCAATAAAAAATGGATACAAAAAAGATGCTAAAGATGCAAAAAAGAGTGCACATAGTAAAGATTGCATAGTTTCTTTTAAGTCCTGAGAAATAAAAGATAAGTACTGTATTTATATGCTCTTGCCATACAAAACTGTATTCTAAACTTAAGCATTTTTTTTAGAATTTAAAGAAAAAAAAGCTTAGCCACACTGGTGCTTTACAATAGAGGTTACGGGTCATGAGAAACCAAGAGAAGAGGTTTAAATCCTTTAGCTTAAAAAATATAGACATAAATCAGTTGTGAGACTGAACAAGAAAAGAAATCTAACACCTTGCTAAGAAGGAAAATGTATGTGACTGCCTGTGAGTCAGATAAAAGACAAGGAAAAATAAAGAAAAGATTTTGTTTTTGTGGAGAAGCTAAAAAAAATAATTTAGCTCCTGGGAATCGAGAAATATATGCGTGCCTGAAAGAAGAGCTGGGAGAGATGCAGTAAGATTATTTGAGTAGGTGGAGCATGACAGCTTTAGAAATAGATATAAATACATATATTGTGGTATATGGCAAGGGCCCTTGCCCAGAAAGGACTGTGGGGGAGAACGGAGTGCTAGGTGGCAGCCCCCCTGGGTTGCAGCAGTGCCTTGGACTCCTGCAGGGCTCCATGGAAGTTGGAGTTTGGCGCAGCACTGTTATGGTCCATGGGTGCCACCAGGGGGTGCTACAGCTATTGTTGAGCCCTTTGTTGTAGCTCTTTCACCACACTTGGAAGTGCTTTATAAGAGGAGCCAGCGGCCACTACTCTGGGAGCCAGAGTCGGCAGGAGGTGGACAAAACTTGTTGGTGGAAGGGTGGTGGCGAAGAGAGAGAGAAAAGAAGTAAAGTGTGTTTTGTGCTGTACTTGTGCTTGGACTGTACTGTACAAGTTGGAAAACAGGTGAGGGAGAAAAAAAAATAAAACCGTGTGTATATATATATATATATACTGTGTTTATTTATGTATAATTGTTGCCCACTTTGGATTTCTGCAGTTTAAGGCTTTTGATTTCCTGTACTTGCACATATTTTCATTTGATGAAAGTATGTACACCTTGACTTTAGAGTGCTCCTGATAAATGAACTTCACTTCTTCCCTTTAACTAAGATTAATTACAGTTTAATTACATTTTACTCCTCTTTGACCACAGCATTTTCTAAACAAGAAATCATGTTCCAGTCTTAATTAGTGCTTATCTGTATGTGAACCAGCTACAGTTTACTGCTGTAAGCACTCCGGGGCATCTCAGACCCACAAACTCCAAAAACAACTGCACTGTACATAAGTTTCAGGTTCAAAAGAATCTTTATATTTTTGCTTTACCTTCTCACAGGTTTCTTTTCTACAATTCACTGCAATTCTTTTCTTCCTCCACTGCTCTCCAGGTAATTTTCCTCTACTAACTCTGATTCACCTGGGTGAGGAGGAGAAGGAGGCACTCCTTTTCACGCCAGTCCCATTAGCCTTGTCGTAGGTGTGAGGGTGCCTGATTTATTGCATGTAGCCTCTGATCTTTTTTGTGTACATACAATAATAATAACAGTAAACCCTTGATCTTTTCTCTGAACTCTAGAACTCTGTCCTATTTGGTTCAGTCCCAGTCACTGCATGAAGGGGCTAATTGAGACCATCTGCTCCTCAATTTTATATATTGAATTAACTATGGCATAACTTCAAGGGAGACTCCACTCTCAGATTAATTAGAATAATGCAATTTTTTCAAAAATCACAGAGGGGAATAAGTTCCTGATCTCTGTAAATCCTTACAATTCCCTTACCTGGGTGTACTTCTGGTTGCTACAATATTACCTCCAGGATGCACACTTCTGGGTCAGATAGCACCTTCATAGGACAAGCAGGTCCATCCATCCCCAGCAGCACAAAAGCTCCCCAATAGGTCTACTCATTGGGGTTACAACATCTCGTTCAGCCCTGCAGGTCTCCAAATGGAAACTTGATGAGAGGGATACTAGAAGGTTGATGACAGATTCTAATATCCAACAACACTTATTCTATACAATAATCTTGAAAGAACCACTAATTAAAAAATGTCAATGTAGGGCATGAGATTGTTTTAGCTTGGGTTGTTACTTTTGCCCTGTAGAGCAGTGTTCTATGGAAATATTTCCCAAATTCAGTCTAATAATATTTCTGTTACTGCTGGTGTTTGTTCCCACAGGTAGCTTCTGGCCTGTAATTGGATTTGTTGAGTACATTCCTGTTATAAAATGATATTATAAAATTTCATATTGGGGTTTGTAAGGAATTTAGGAAAGGTTTATGTGTTTTATTTAATTTTCCTAAGGTTGCTTTTAATTTTTTAATTCTCTTTAATTTCATATTAGTTTGACACTATGTAATTTTATTTGTATTGCTTTCTTTCTTTCTTGATCATTCATTCAAAAGTTTCAACCCTTGAGAATTAACAAAATTATAAATTTACATACATAAGAAAAGGAATCAATTACGGCACAAGTCATATAATAATAAATAGCCTTTAAAAACTTTCACAATATAAAGCATCTACTGTAAGAAGCATCTTCAAACTGAAACACAGCCGTGGAAGTGATTAATACTAAAACACAGACACAGCAAGACTTTAACATTTGACTGACATTATTTTTCTCCCTGTAGTATATTTAAGTCACGAAAGAAGAAAAAGTTGGTTCATTTGTTGAATGATGAGCAGTTGCTATCTCAAAGGAATTCTTAATGTAAGAAGCCACACAGATTTCTTGCATTTAAGGTTGATAAAAATGCACCTAAAATTAAAGAAGCCTCAAACTACTCTTTTATCACATGCATTTCGAAGCAAAAAACTTAAAAAAAAAATGTTGTAGCTGAGCAATACTGAATGTCTTAAAGGTCAGTGTGACATAAAATAACATGGTCAAAGTGTTTAAAATATACATCCATAAAATATACTTTTTTTTTTAAATCTGTGTCCCTTGTGTACTTTTCCAAAAAAAAAAAAATAAGACAAAAAACAAAAATCTAGCTACAACTGTAAGATTTGACCGTGCAGGATAGCCCCTAACTAAAGAAGTGAAACACAGTCTGAAAAGATCCCTTGGACTTCCTTTATTTGTCTATAAACAGAACTTTTGCCTTAATTCAGCACCAGAATTTCAACTCGGTAGAATCCACCTGATAATGACAGTCAACCCTGGTATCACTTTTGGCCTCAATACTGTAGTCATTAACAGCTTCAGAACTCCCTTTGGAATTTAATAGACCACCAGGCTATATAAAGAGGTTATTGTACCACTGAGATCTTATGCAAAAGGACTAGACACCTCTTATAGACCAGCCGTTGGTCACACAATTAAACTGTCAGCAGAATCCCAGTATGTTCTTTCTGAGCATCTCTACTCTGACTAAAAAAAGGAGAGGAGTTGAAACCAATCTGAGACCTTCCCTTAAGCTGATAACCCTTGGGAGTTCATTGCCAGAGCTTTCTTAAGTTACAGTGATAATTATAGCTTTAACTACAGCACTAACTATAGCTTTTTTAATTAAAAAGTACATTTGTTTCAATTTTATTTTATTTTTTTGTCAATATTTAGGATCAATGTAAGTCAATGTTTAAATTATAGCTTTAGAAAACAAAATATCAGAGAGTTTAACTATAATAAAGATGTATAAAATAAAGCCCAAGTTACTTTACAGGCAGTGAAAACTATGCAATGATTACATATTTATTTTACAGTTGCAGCAGAGACATGCTAGTTGCCTCTCTGAAAGTAGCATAGAGTCAGAGTCAGAGATTGAACTAGTAACACTGTGCCTTAAAGTGCAATACATTTTAATTGAGCAATTTGGATTACACTGCTAGTCCAAAGCAAGCTGTTAATGTTGACTACTTTGGCCAGACGTCTTTGATTGTCCCGCTTTTATGCATTGTGTTTCATTACATGCCTACCAAAATTGAAGAAAATGTCCCATTTGTCTGCTACTGAAACATGAAGGGGGAGCCCCCCGGATTTTGATTTTATGTGCATTTTTACATGACGTGTGATATTCCAAGGGAAAGTCTGGAACACTCGATGGATTAATGAGTTGTCCCATTTTATAATCATGAGAAGCTGATCAGCCTAATGATGACTTGCATTATTAAATGTCCTGTTTCCCTGCCTGTAATATCGACATCTTAGAAGAATATGTGTTTCTCTCTACTTCCTGTTATTGTGTTTAAAGGCACCTAATGCATGTTTAATAATATCGGTATGGATAAAATTGGTGTTTTTTCACTTCCAATCTGCTGCCAACTGGTTTATAATTTTCAGAATCAGTATACTCTAAATTTGCAAAATTTCCATTCATCCTCTTTCTAGTTTAGTTGCACTTTTCATAGACAATATACTGCAATTGTTAAGTTTCCTCAGTTTGGTAAAATAATCATTTTATGAAACCTTTATTTTCATTGCTAACTAACATGTTAAAACATTTTTTACTATATTTTATGAACCCAATTATATTTGTTTACATAATATGTTAAGTACCAATAATTTAGAATCACGCTGTTGCATTAAGTAATCTATTTATATTTCATTTATAAAATTAAGTATAATTAAAAACATCTGCCAATAACCTCTGTAAAACTATATAATGTTTCAGTTTTGTCTTGCATTAGCTTAGTCCTATTTATATTGATAATCCATGTGTCACCTTTAATTAATGTCATAGCAGTAAGGGCCACTGTGAAAGACCTATTTACTCAGGTCAATTTATACATCTGTAATTATCTTTAGGACTGATAATAATGCTTATCAATTTAATTACTTCAATGCGTTTTTCTTCAGTTGGTGTAATCAGTCAGAAGCAATGGTCCATCTACAAGTAAAATAGAATATACTGTAATACAGTTTGCTTGACTCTACAATGGTTTAGCCAGGTTTTCTTTTTGTTGATGTGAATTAATAAAAAAAACTGTACATTTCACTGCAAAAATAAATTGTCAGTGTAATAAATAACTAGACTCAAAATAAAGCTGTAGATTGCACATTCTCTCTATATATTTTTTTAAATTTCTAAATTATTTACTGGAGCACAGAGCAGGGAATATAAAGAAGTACTGCAAGATTTTGATTCTATTACAAACCAGGCATGCGTATGTTCATCAATGTGTGTCAATGGCCAGTGGCCTCATGTATAAACGGTGCGTATGCACAAAAATGTTGCGTATGCCCATTTCCACGCTCAAATCGCAATGTATAAATCCTAAACTTGGCATAAAGCCACGCACATTTTCACGCTAGCTCAAACCCTGGCATACGCAAGTTCTCCGCTTGGTTTTGCAAACTGGTGGCACCCAGCGTAAAAAGTAGTTCTTTTGTTCCAGTGTAATTTCCCTTTCTTTTTTAGATCCACATCCCTGATGTGGCTTTATCATATACACTGAAATTAACTGCATATTGTTTATTAGTTTAAGTATCTGATTGTAATTAACCAGTAACAATATAATGGTCCACGGAATGGCCAAACTATTCCAAATACCATAGCTGCTTTAGCGTTGTTACTCTCACTGCACCTTCTTCTTCTTCCAGCTGCTCCCGTTAGAGAAAGAAAAATAAGGACAGGAATTGGGGTTAGTATGTTTAAAAGAGACAGTACTGCTGCAATAAATTATTTAATCGAAGGGCGTACACGGTATAGCAAGCATCTTGCGGGAGGCAAGAAGAATAATCTCTGGACGGGGCACCAGCTTGCCACTATCATTGCGCCACCATGTTCCCATGTTTAATACATGCTTTAATTCCTGGCATCATGAAAATGATGTCAAGTATACATCTCAGTATTTAAATTATTCAGAGAGCTGTAATATCCTGAATGTAATGGATTCTGTGTCCTGTCAGAGGAAGAGAAAGCCCATTTAAGAAGCACGTAGTCATTCACACACATACAGCACATAGAAGAACAAATACTATACAAAGCATTTAACGTGCTACTTTAGTTACGATGGTAGTTTGAGATGAAATTTATGATTTTCTACTTTAATGACAACATAAACTACATGATTAAACTGGAAACTTCAAGATTAAAGTTGACATTTTGAGCTTTTTTCCCAACTGTGTCCATATTTTTTTTTTCTTTTATCTGTACCCTAATAAGCTTTCATATGACGCTCAGACGGTGGGCTACTTTTCACGGCGACTTTGATATCTGACAACTTTTTTTTTATTTCAGGCACTGTGCGACTTTGAACTTGAGCTTTCGAGATTCTCCGCCTCTCTATGTCACTCGATCAGCTTCCTTTTGTTGTTTATACCACTGTTTAAACCAACAAATAATACATTTTTCCTTGCCTCCACTTGGTATTCGCTGAAATTCTATTTTCCCCCGTGCTTTTGCCATTGCCTTTTCACAGAACGTTGAGCTTAAGGGCTATTTATATTGATTTGCATATTCAAAGAGGCATAATTCTGGGAGGAGTTGGGGAGTGGCAGCAGGCACGTGCACGTGCGCTACTTTCACACTGACTGGGATTTATGTTGTGGAAGAACGTGGAAGTTGGTGAACGAACAGATTAATGCATCTGGAATTTTTTGTGTGTACGCACATTTCCGCTTTTGTCCGTACGCCATGTTTTAGTGTGAATTCTACGCACGGCGTTATACACGAGGACCCAGGTCTTTATGGCCTGGATATTTGTCGCCCAGTAATAAAATTGAAAGTTAGGTAGTGCCATGTACCCTACTGCCTTAGGTCGTTGTAGAGTTGCCTTTTGGATGTGTGGATATTTCAAATTCCAAATAAATTCCAACCTGCTATATCCTAAGACAGGGTCATTCAGTCTAATTTATTTTAAAAAACATTTGTCAATGTATATGGGGATGGTTTGAAATAGAAAAAGAAGCTTGGGAAGTATGTTCATCTTGTGTTCATTCTCCCAGCTAAATGTGAGATGGAGGGTTGAGCATCTTTTCATATCTTGTTTAACTTTTTTCCATTCACACAGCAAAACATTTTCAACAAAAAGCTTTAAGATATTCAAACTGATCTACAATGATAAATGAAAAGGTGTCTAGTTTAAAATTGTGTGCTAGAGAATTCACTGTAAAAAACACACTTTTATTCTATTATGATAAGAAATTGTTTTTCACCACTTATAAAAACTATTGTCAGTATGTTTTTTGTCTACTCACATGCTCTGCTAGGAGAGAAGTACTGTATAGCATTGTGTGTAACAAATTTTCATTTGACTCAACAAAAGATTATAAATGTGACTGCATGCTTTTCCCAGTTCTGTTGTTACCATCTTGTTAAAGCAATAAAACTTAACTTTTGTTGTAATCCTGCAAATTCCAAATCTCACAAGTAAGATGTGGGCCTCAAAAATAAAAGCCAGACGTGCACTGTTGCACAGTTCTGAACTAAAGGTTTACCAAACTGTAGTTTCTGGCTGACAATCTACATTGGCCCAAAATGAAGCAAAGGCTTTAAAATCAAAAACAATTCCCAAAAAGAAGACAAAAAACCATACAACCTCAATCCCATAAAACAAAGCAAAGTTCTTTTAATATTGAAAGATTTATTAAGATGAATAAAGACTGCAAAAGAAAGGCAGGAGCAATAAAAAGAGCAAAAATATGTTCCCCTAAAAGTGAAATTAAAACAAAACCAGTATCTGCACATTTATTGATAAAAGGTGGTAAAAGCAGGAAACCAAAACTAAAACCACAAATTACAAAAATAAGAATCAAAACCAACGACACAATGATAAAGCTGTTTATCCCTTCTCCATTTTGGTTTAAGTACAGTTGGGATAAGTATCCCAGTTGAGTAATTAGGTGGACCTGCCTCCATAGGTTCCACATGCAAGAGCCAGGGTCAATATCAAAAAATGATATATTTACTAAACATAAAACATAATAGCAAAATTAATACATTATCTTTAGAAATCATAATATAACATAACTGCACAGACAAATCAAAATTAATAAAATTAACATAATATGCAAAAGTATATTTAAATAATAAAAAAAAAGATTAAATAACCAAAAAATAAACTTGAGCCAGAACAACAACCCTGGTTGTACCACAACATTTTAATGAAGGTTCCTGTTTCTTATTGCCAGAAACAGTGTATGTACTCAGACAAACGATTAATATCCCCTTTCAAAAGCAACTCCAAAACTGAAATGTCGGAAAAACCCTGTCCTGTGCTTCAGTTGCCAAGCGCAACATTGCCAAATATAGCCATCATTGCTTGGCTGCATTAATTTTGTGTGAATTCAGTCTTGATTTGAGCATCATTAAGCAGGCTCTACTTATTTCCTTGTTACTTGTTCATTGACCCAAACATTTAGGTTTCTCAGATTATCAATTTAGGTAGATAGATAATTATACTTTATTTGTCCTCAAGGGGAAATTCAAATTTTACAGAAACTCCAAAAAATATGATGAAAAAACAAACAGCCCACCTAAACACACACAAAAACTTCTGGCTTGGATAACAAAGAGCTGATACGGTCAAAACAGGCTTGTAGGAGGCAATAAGGTGAGGTCAGACCTGCTCAGATTGTGACACAGGTTTATATTTAATGTCATTAATATTAGGAATAGAGCAGTATCCATGAAAGTAACAGGCCTAATATGGCTTGATTCCTTCTTTGACATTACCAGCATTAAGAATGATTCATCAAAAAGACGATTGTACACAGTGAATTATTTCTGCTGCTGAGTCAGCCAGGATAATGTAACTTGCTTTCTCGGGTAGTGACATGGATGAATTCAGTTCTTACTTCTACTTTTTTTACCTTTTCTAGTATTTTTAACTCCTAAAATTTAGTTTTTTTAAAAATAGATTTTTCCTTCTGTTTTTCTTAATTTTGTTGTGTGACTTATTTCATTCAAAGTATGACATTTCCTTCTTCTATTATTTCTTCTTGTGCAAGTCCGTTGTGCTCATAGAAGCTTTTTGGGATTACAGAGATTGTTGTTTAAATATACCTTTCATTTTGTAAAGATTCTTCCTTTTTAACGCTCTTCCAGGCCTTTACTGCAGCGGCTTTCAGTTGCTGTTTGTTTGTGGGCCGTTCTGTCCAAAGTTTAGTCTTCAACAAGTGAAATGCATGCTCAATTTGGTTAAGATCAGGTGACTGATTTGGCCATTCAAGAATTTTCCAATTCTTTGCTTTAATAAACTCCTGGGTTGCTTTGGCTATATGTTTTGGGTCATTGTCTATCTGAATCATGAAACACCGCCCAATCAATTTGACTGCATTTAGCTGGATTTGAGCAGACAGTATGTCTCTGAACACCATCAGAATTCATTTGGCTGCTTCTGTCCTGTGTCACATCATCAATAAACACTAGTGTCCCAGTGCCACATGCAGCCATGCACGCCCAAGCCATCACACTGCCTCCACCGTGTTTTACAGATGATGTGGTATGCTTTGGATAATGAGCTGTTCCACGCCTTCTCCATACTTTTTTCTTGCTATCATTCTGGTAGAGGTTGATCTTGGTTTCATCTGTCCAAAGAATGTCTTTCGAGAACTGTACTGGCTTTTTTAGATGTTCTTTAGCAAAGTCCAATCTAGCCTTTCTATTCTTGAGGCTTATGAGTGGCTTGCACCTTGCAGTGCACCCTCTGTATTTACTTTCATGCAGTCTTCTCTTTATGGTAGACTTGGATATCGATATGCCTACCCCCTGGAGAGTGTTGTTCACTTGGTTGGCTGTTGTAAAGGAGTTTCTCTTCACCATGGAAATGATTCTGTGATCATCCACCACTGTTGTCTTCCATGGACGTCCAGGTCTTTTTGCGTTGCTGAGTTCACCAGTGCTTGCTTTCTTTCTCAGGTTGTACCAAACTGTAGATTTTGCCACTCGTAATATTGTAGCAATTTCTCAGATGGGTTTTTTCTGTTTTCGCAGCTTAAGGATGGCTTCTTTCACCTGCATGGAGAGCTCCTTTGACCGCATGTTGTCGGTTCACAGCAAAATCTTCCACATGCAAGCACGACACCTCAAATCAACTCCAGACCTTTTATCTGCTTAATTGATAATGACGGACTTGCCCACACCTGCCCATGAAATAGTCTTTGAGTCAATTGTCCAATTACTTTTGAGACCCTGAAATGAAGGGATTGTGTTAAAAAATACTTTAGTTGCCTCACATTTTTATGCAATCGTTTTGTTCAACCCACTGAATTAAAGCTGAAAGTCTGCACTTCAACTGCATCTGAGTTGTTTCATTTAAAGTTCATTGTGGTAATGTACAGAACCAAAATTAGAAAAAAGTTGTCTCTGTCCAAATATTTATGGACCCAACTGTAAATCACAATATAAAAAACATTTAAATATTGCTGTAACACAACTCTTATACAAAGCATTACGTTTATTTTCACAAAGTTCAGATATTATTTAATGCACCCACCTTTCGTAGTGTGCTTGTGAGGATGTCACACAGTGCTTCAAGTGCTTAGCAATATGCGTAAGTGCCAAAAAGGCAGAACTCACAAAACCACACACAACAAATAGCATTAGCATGATTTCACCAAAATAAAAGTACAAATATTTAAAAAAAAAAGATTATTAATAATAATGTCCTGAAAACTTGTTAGCCATTTAAAACTTTGAATGAATGAACACAGTGGCTAACTCTTAAACAGTGCAAATATACAGTATCTCAGTTGAAATCAAGAAACGGTTCTTTACATGGAAAGTAATGAGAATACTGAGCTCTCTTCAGTCATGTTGCTACTGTAAGATGTTCCGGTTAAGAAACCCAGAAAACTTTTTGGTATTAGCAACCCAGGTAAGCTACAGTCGATGTATTGCATGGTCTTACTTTTTTCCTGATTATTTAGCTGCTTCAAAGAAAATAAACAGCTTTGTGTGGTCATTGGGAAAGTGACATAAAACCTTTAAACAACCTTGTCTTTCAGATGCTGGGTGACTGGCAGCATCCTCAAGACAACAATATAGTATAGCTCTACCTGTACATTGAAAAAGGCAACAAAATTAATATGAGTGTTATTTAAAGGTCACTTCCCGTTTTTGGATAACTTCCATAATGGATTTACGTGAATGTTTTTTAAGTGTAATTTGAATCTCAGAGGAAATTGTGTACATTTATATTCTTGACTGTTTAACACATTTAATTGTAATTAGTGTTTGTTCAAATTGAGGAAACACAACATATGTGTTAAGTACATAAACTTGGCATTTATTTAATGCTTTAATTTGGTGCAGCCATATGCTACATGGGCTGGCTAACAGCATTCTTGTTTAAAATCCTTCACCTTTTGCAATGGACAGTTTAAAACTAATTAAAAAGGGTGTTGTTGCTACAGTGTATTTGACAAGCTCAAACTGCATTAGATATTTTCTTATACACTGTAGTTTGTTTTTCAGACCAGTGTAATTTTAGCCTTTTTTTTGATCGCCTAAAAACTTTTAAGTGTTCTTTATAGATGTGAAGGTGCTGAATCCAAATCTGGCAGCATCACTGCTCTATCACATCCAGGTTTTGAGAGAAGATGATTTAAAATGAAAAGCACTATTTTAGAGAGAAAAAAAAAAATTTAATGTTAATTATTTAGACTTGAAAAAATTATAAATTACACATATAAATTGTTTTAAATTATAATTACCTCCAAAGGTCATGTGACAAAACAATTTCCCCAAGGGATAATTAAAGTATATCAAATGAAAAAAAAAATACATTCAAAAAGTTGACACTTGTTAGCTTTTTCCTCTTATAATCCTCTGAAGGTGTTTCACAGTACAATGACCAACAAATGTCTGCCAACCCAGACTCACTGCATGTTCTGCTCTCATGTCTCTCCTTTTGAGCAAAGTCCTGGTGGGACTTCTCATGTTCATCAGAGACTGCTCACACATTCTCAGAGAAAAATGGAAGTGTAGGAAAATAATATTCAAAGACATGTTGTACCCAATGACAGACAGGAAGAAAGAAGCTTCTCAACTACAGTAGTTCCTCATAATTATCTGCTTTTGTATTCCCAAGAAAATTCTTCTTATCGCAATAAGGGAAGTCTGTATATTCTTTAACTGCTTACCTCTTACTTGGTCAAGACAATGGATGGGTTGACCCAGCCATGGATATTTTTATTAAAACCATTTACAGTAACTTTCTCTGTTCTGGATAATAAAAAGTCAGCTCTCTAACCTTTTGAATATAAATTTCTGGGTATTTTGAAGAAATAAGAAGAGAAAAAAATGACATATCTGATTGAGAGCAGTAGGAAATACTTGATTTTAGGCTGTTTTCACCTTGTGGAGCTCGGACCCGGACACAAATAGACACGGATGCCAAATGTCCCAAACACACACACTTTAATTTCTTTTCTTCTCGCATACACAATGCAGCATACAATTCACCTTTAATTTACAGTCCTTTTCCACTATTTTTTTCTCTGTCTCTTCTGCCGCCTCCACTCCGGCTCTCCAAATGGAGGGAGGCGGCCTCTTTTATATTTCACCGGGATGTGCTCCAGGTGCTTCCTGATGATCTTCCAACAGCACTTCCTGGTGTGGTGGAAGTGCTGCCGTCCAGGGTTCCATATTCGTCGGGGCACCCCCTGGCTGTGACCATGGGCCCCAACAGGGATGAGCTTCCAAGCTCTGATCCCATGGCCCCCATGTTGACCAAGGTGGCTGCCCTCTCGTGGTCCAGGGGAGGTATCATCCCTCTCTCGGTTCTTCCAGGTGTCCAGGCTGGATAATATCCGCAGCCGTCCTCCACAACCTTAACTAACAATAAGAATGAGGCAGACTGACATTTTTCAGCTTATTTGAATGTAGTAGAAGTTGAAAATATATCATGTCAAAAAAGGTTTATTATTACTTGGGCTATTGAAATTTTTAATATATTTGAGTTTACAAAACTTGAAGACAGAGACAAATTCAAAGTCGTATTAGAAAACTTTATAAAAATTGCTCTCCAAAAAGAAAAAAATTATATGAATGAAATGTTTTTCCGCTACAGGATGCAGAATCCTGCCATTTCATTTGATTCATATATTACAAACTAATAGTACAATCCTATAAATTTGAAGATGTACAGACTTCTGTAATTAGAAACAAGATTGTGGTCAGCATGTACAATAAAAAGCTATGTGAAAGACTACAGAGAGAAGCAGATCTAATGTTAGACGGCGCAATATGGATTTGTAAAGCTAGTAAGGAGCCTGAGATACGTGTTTGTACATTCGAGTAGAAGCCAAGTCAAGCCAGGCCATTACAAAACCAAGTAATGGCCAGCTGTAGCATATGTAGGTTACTTGTGTTAAGCAAACAATGCATTGATTTGGGTTTTTGGAAAGGATTTTGAAAAACAAATTAGTTCAAATGGTGCAGAATGAAGCTTCTAGTTAAAGTGTCCTGTTTATGGGAAAATATGTACAAGGGGTAAAAGAAAAAATAAATTTTTCAAAATGCTGTTTCTCAAACATGGATGCTTCAGGAAAAAAGTATGTGTGAACACAGCTGCAAACATAGAAGCTGAGGGTGAAGATTTTTTTGTGGGAATACTGCATAGCAGTGATCACAGCAAGGAAAGTTGAATTCAAAAGACACAAATAAATAAGTTTCTCCAAGTGTCAGCAGCACAGAGTGGCAGTTGAAAATAAACACTGGTGCCAAAGCAAAGTTAATTACACTCAAAAGATTTTGAAAAGCTAAAGGAAAAAGTCGCAAAACACCTAAGAGCATGTAATGGACGAGAATTGACATGTCTGCTAGTGTTGCAATATTGAAATAGAGTTACAACATTTTCTGTTTTTAGGGTGTCTAAGGGCAGAGAGTTACTAATGCGAGCAGAGGTCAATGAGGTAACTGGACTGCTGAAATGTGTCTTTTTTGAGGCACAGTCACTTTGCTGCAATATCTTGTAAAGCTAAATATTAGAAATGGGTTTTCAAGGAATATTTGAAGGCATGAGTGTTTTACCCTTTACACATCATATTAAACTGATGGATTCTGCTTTTCCAGTAGTGCACTTTCCATGTCGTATTCCAGGATCCCCAAGAGTGAAGGTGTATGACAAGCTAGATACAATGGAAAGTAGTGAAAAGATCTGAGGAGACTACAGAGTAGGTCAACTTAATGGTATGTTTGAGATGTAAAGTAATGATAACACATCTGCATGGATCCAAAACACCTGATCAGCCAGATGAGGGAGCACTTTGAAATTCCGAAGCAACTAGATGTTCCCAATGAAACAGCAGAAGCACAGTTTTTCACCAAATTAAATGCATCACCTGAATTTGGGATCAGATCAATTGAAGAACTTGCTAAGCTATATATTTTCACGACACCATTTGGAATATACAGCTACCAGTGTCATCTATTTGGGATAAATTCAGTAGCACATATTTTCTACAAAGCAAAGGAAAAATGTTTGAAGCAGTAAAAGGAGTTTGAATTTACATTGATGAAAATGGCATCTGTCAAAGAATATTGGATGATCAGTACCACTGAATAGAGAGGACTTTGCAAAGAGTTAAAAAATATGGACTCAGGCTCTACAAAATAAAGTGCCTGTTTCAGATAAGGGAAGTGAACTTTCTTGGTGACACAGACATCAGAAGGAGTTTAACCAGATGGGACTAAAGGCAAAATGGTGAATGATGTGCCTAAGCCTACTGATGGGGAAATGACACAGATGGTGTTATGAGTGATAAACTACAATATATAAGCTAATTTATACTTCTCCTGCCAGCTAAGAAAGAAACTGTAAGAGAATTTCTGCCTTCAAAAGGTTCAACATAATGAGAAAAAAAATAGAAAAAGTTTAAGCAAATTCTGACAACAAAGCCCTTATTGACTTTTATGAGCCTAACAGAGAAACAGAGCAAGAGATGTTTCAAATTAGGAGCTTGTAGTAGCTTTACTGCAACCACAAGATGGACACTTGGAACTTGTAGCCTTCTGCAGTTAGAATTATGACTGAGGAAAAAAAGATATGCCCATATTGGAAAAAAGGGTGTTTGGGCCTTGGGCTGTGAAAAGTGTAATTTATATGAGGACGACCCAAAAATTCCCAGAACTGTTTAAAAAAAAATTAAAAATTTAAAGCAATCCCATTTTAGTCCCTTTCAAAATACAGTCGTGACAGCACTTTTCCTATTCCTGGAAATATTTCCTTTACATATCTTTTTCTACTATATCTAAAGCCTCCAGTATTTTTTCCTGAATTTCTTCCAGATAGCGAACCTTCTGCACTTCTGCACTTCAGTCTCAATTTTAATTTTTGGAACAAAATGAAGGGGAGTGAAATCTGATAAGATGTGGCAAATATGGTGAGTGTGAAGCAACAAACATGTTTGTTTGGGTCAAAATCTTTTTGGCTGATAAGCCTGTGCTGTTACTTTGTCATGGTGCAAAATGCACTTCTCCAGACGTTGCTTTTTCCAGATGCTTTCCTATAGATGTCTCAGTGTAAGGTTGTTGATTAACAGACTGTTAACAAGGAACAAACTCTTTATGAACAAGTCTGTCAATGTGGAAAAATGTGATCATTATTGTCTCTTGAAAACCTATTGTGGTGGCTTGGAGGAAAAAAAAAACACACATGTGGCTGTAGAAAAACACTGAATCAACTCGGCACAATGCCACTTGGTGGATTGATTAAACATACTTTAGGCATATGATAGCTACGCTCTGTGGTGGGCTGGTGCCCTGCCCAGGGTTTGTTTCCTGCCTTATACACTATGTTGGCTGGGATTGGCTCCAGCAGACCCCCGTGACCCTGTAGTTAGGATATAGCAGGTTGGATAATGGATGGATGGATAGTTACCCTACTCCAATGCAATTGACTGATTTCTACTAATTTATGGCCCCCCTTGTATGAGTTTGGGTTGTCATAAACAGATATTGAGATTGATTACAAGGCTTTGTTTAACATTTGGAAGAGAAATCTTATTTAAATATTACCTTAGAACCAAAGAATAATGATGAGGTTAGAGGGATACGATTTTCCCTATAACGTAAAACCAGGGAAGTTCCAAATAGTGGCAGATAGATTGTCTAGAACACATGCGCAGATATTGGCCAAGCAAGTATGTCATCCATTCTATTCATTTAGTCTGTGGTTAGAACATTATAACAATCTAGATAAGAAAAGACCATTCATCCAAACAAAGCTTATCAGTCTTATCCATTTAATTCTTCTAAATTCAAGTCTAGTTTTGAAAGTCCCTAAAGTCTCATTGTCTACCACACCACTTGGTAACTTATCCCATGTGTCTATGGTTCTCTGTGTCTATCTATCTATCTATCTAAAGAAAAACATCCTAATATTTATGCAACATTTACCCATAAGAAGTTTTCAACTGTGTCCCCATGTTCTTAATGAACTCATTTTAAAATAGCAATCTCAATCCTACTAACTCCCTTCATAATTTTAAACATTTCAATCATGTCTCTTCATAATCGTCTTTTGCTTAAACTGAAAACATCCAGCTCTTTTAATCTTTCCTCATAACTTATCCCCTGTAGATCTGGAATCAGCCTAGTTGCTCTTCTCTGGACTTTTTCTAGTGCTGCTATGTCCTTCTTGTAGCCAGGAGATCAAAGCTGCACATAATACTCCAGATAAGGCCTCAACATTTCATTATAAAGCTTCAGCATAACCTCCCTGGATTAGTACTCCACACATCCTGCTATATTATCTAACATATTGCCTTCTTAATGGTTTCTGAACACTGTCTGAAAGTTGATAATGTCATGTCCACTACAACTCCTAAGTCCTTCTCTTAAGGTGTATTTTTGATTAAACTTATCCCAGTTAGTATTTGGGTAGTTAGTCCCCCATGAGCATAATTTATACTTGCCTTTTTAATATTACTTAAAAGTTGTGCATTGAAATTACTGTGTGCATTGGATGGTCTGTAACACATTCCTAAAATAAGACCTGCTTCCCTTATTACTTTCCAGACAAAGTCACATGTCCTCACTAAGATGGAGCTCATCGTCCAACTGAAGAGGAATTGTGTTAAAATTCTGTTTGACATAAACAGTCACCCAGCCTCCTTTTCTGTTCAGTCCATCCTTCCTAAAAAATGTGTATCCCTCTGTTATACTCATCCTCATTTTTGTAACTTGGCCAGGCTTCTGTTATTGCTATAATATCATAACAAGAACAAGTCCATGTAACAAGTAACTTTTCCAAATGCACATCCAAACACCAGGCTGCTTTTGCTCCTGTGTGGGCGAAAAAAAAACAAAAAACCCTTCTCATCTGTTAATCCCCCAGCTGTAAATTTCTTAATGGAATGTTACTACAAAAAATGCAGAATTGTAATTCAGCAATACTTTAGGAAGAAATTCTTCAAAATTATAGTGGCATCACCAACACATATAGCTGAAAAAGCACAAGCAGCCCAATGATATACTGCACAAGACAGTGCTTGGTAAAGGTCTGCACCAGCCTGACATTAAAACCTGAACCCAAGACCCTGTGACCTGACCCATCCCCGTCTGACTGGAGCTAGCAATTCTGAAGCCTGAACCCACAGTCCACATGTTGCTGAAGACGTGCCAGTTCTTTTGCTGTCATGTCTCAAAACAGCACAGCACGCTTTACACTGTACGTAACCAGAGAGTTGTTTCACCTCTTTTACAACAAGGTCATAATTTTTCCATAATGAAGTCATTCCCGACTGATTTGGTATTTTGAGTAGTTCTCCTTTTTGAAAGTTTACTCTTTATTTCATTCATTGTTAATGTTACCCCCCCTGGCCTGGTGGGTGTCAGGGAGAAGTGTATTCCTAAACCCTGTAGTTACAAACAAAGATGCACAAACTTTAGCTTGCATTTCGCTTGGTTGCAGGATTTAATCTCATTTTTCATAACCACAAACACATAACATTTATTCCAGAGTTAACACAATAAGTCTATTGTAACACCGGGTATGTAACACTAACTGTAACAACTCATGTTACAGTCTTTATACCATATTTTCAAGTACTGTATTAACAATATTACAGAACACATATTTAACTCCATATAAAATAACACTTGTAAAATTATCCAGCTAACATCTTTGTTTTGAAAACTTATCAATTATCAAACTGCTCATATTCAACAACCACATAAACATACCGCAATACATTGACATAAACCAAAACAAGATGTGTTTCAGCCCTTTAACGCATCTGGCGCTTAATGTGAAAACAACCCTCGTGGCTTTAGCTCTTCCTGGTTTAGCTAAACATTATTTTCATCAGATTACACAAAAAATACTTAACTCCCAGCTTTGCACGTTATATACACAGCTTCACAACACTCTTATGTCTTATTCGGGAGTATTACATCTTGTTTGGAGGAATATTAACCCACCTATAGTTACAAACAAAGAGGCACAAACTTTAGCTTGCGTTCCGTTTGGCTGCAGGATTTAATCTGCCGCGCTTGCCTCTATGGTGTTTTAGGGTTCTTCCCTAGCGATAGTGCCATCTATAGTGAACTGTTTGGGTATTTTCTTTCACACAGTGTTCAGCAGAGCACCAAACACTATGAATATGACATTCAAAACACTAGAAAATATTAGCAAAAAAATAAAAAAAAATATTGCTGTGTCTTATTTTATGTACATTTTTTAACCTTTTACACTATGCTGCATGGCTGATTATCACTTAGGTTAAACACGCCCGTGAGAATAAATGAATGGCGGGAAGCTGGTGGTGGTGGTAAGTGAAATTACAGAGCGAAAATTAAAAAGGGGTGGGGAGGGGGTATGATTTAAAAATATTATAAACAAACCCAGCCTAAGCTCAGTGTTTCGTATTAAAAATGGGTCAGAGCAAGATGGGCCCCGAAAAACATCGAGTTTCAGGTCGGGTTGTAGACCTGTAGTCCTTGGGATAAAGGGGTCTATTTCATCAGAATGACAAAGACTTTTTTTTAAGTAATTATTATTCACTTTATCCTAAAATAGCAGTATTGAGTTTAACTATTAGTACATTAATAATGCATATGAAGTCTATTTTGCTTGACATGGAAACCTAAAATTTAGTGTTAGCTAATGGACTTCAATATGCTAGCCACGACTTTAAGGATTTTGCTACTATAACTTTCATCCTGTTACAGTGAGCCACCACTACCCACAGGCAAATGTGAAAACTGAGAACAGGATATAGCTGAGAAATAACTTGTTAAAAAATGAAACTGTGAGGTAAATATCCATACCATCCATTGCTCCTTGCGAGTCAAGCCCTTTACCTTCCAATCTTATTGTAGTTTATTCATCCACCTCTTCTTTGGCCTTCCTCCCTTTCTCTTCTCCTGTACTCTCATTCCCATCACACATTTGCCCACGTTTTCATTCTCTCCTCATCACATGTCCATACCACTTCAACCTACTTTCCTGTACTTTCTTAGACATCTCTCACACTTTTGTTGTCATATTTCTTACTCTGTCCCTTTTTGTCACTCCACACACCCATCTCAACTTTCTGATTCTGCTACAGCTTCTTCTCCCTTTACTGCTCATGTGTCATATTCACATATCATTGCTGGTCTTATGGCTCTCTTAAAAACCTTATCATTAACATTCGCGTTAATTTTTGATAACACAATACTCGTCATACCTTCTTCCAATTGTTCTATCCACACTGCACTCTATGGGTTATCTCTGAATCTTGTTTTCCACCTTGGGCTACCACTGATCCTACTGTAGATAGTTAAATGTATTATTTTAAGTTGGTCCCCCCAAAGGCTAAAAATTAGTAGACTCTTAATTTTGCTAATAGAATGTACAATGTTACCTTGATTATAAATGAATTGCAAACCATAATGAGATGCCAAGAAAGACAATCAGGCTAACTTGATCAATTTTCAGCCTATGTGTTGATCAAGCTATAGCTGTATCAATAAAATAATTATAGAGAAAAAAATGAAGATGTGAGAAATAGTCATCTGCTAAAAAATGGTCTCCTTAGAAAAAGGAAATTCAATAGTTTTGGGAGTGTCTACTGTGTACAAATTAGAACATTCACAAGCCGCAGAATTAAATGTGTTTCATTAACAACTAAATAGGAAATTGGTTTGAGCAAATATGGCGGCTTTCCTTGAACTGAGGCTGAAACCAAATAGTTAGCTAATCAACTGGCTTGCTCATACAAATCTCATTATTGTACAGTTAACAGAATTAATGCTTCTGAATGTTTAAAAGCATGTCAATTAAAGTTAAGAGGTTGAAACCCTGTAGTTAGCTCCTCATCATCTGGCTTGCTCCTGCAATTCTCATTATTGCATGGTTAACAGAATTAATGCTTTTGAATGTTAAAAAAAGGTTAAGGCATTAGCAGTGTATTTCATTAGCAGCAGTTACTGGCTACTAATGAAGAAAGTGGCAGGAATGACAATTTGCAGCCACAGCGTTTTTCCAGTATCAGAGTTTGACACCTCTGGTATAGTTATAAAGAGGCAGGTAAATTATTAAAGGTAGTTGTTGTTATTATATTTAAAGAGGACATTTATCAATATTTTAGTATTGTCTGTACACTATAAACTGCTGCATGCTTCCCTTTCCCCTTTTGTGACAAATGAAATGAAAGTATTTTTCAAGCAAAAATGAATTATGCAAAGTTTCCTCTATGTGCACATAAATTTCCAAGGAAGTCATCAATACTTGCATTTAAATTATTTCAATGAAAAGCAGCAGTAGCCACTTTCAGACAGCATGCTACCCTAGGAATTGTGTTGAATGACCTCAATTGGTTCAGGACTTGCCACATCCCTGCACATTGGCAATTTGGACTAATTGGAGTCATAGTGATCTCAAATCAAAAGCCTGCTTTTTAGAAAAGAGTGACGAAGAAGCAAATCATTCATATTATAGTAGATAATTAAGCATAAAAGTAGAAAATATCTGTTAGTACAGTAATGAATGGGAAACTCATTTTATTGTTCACCCAAAGCAAAAATAATTTAATTGTGGTTGACCCTTAAATATAGAAGTTGTTTTAATTACAAGGCTAAATCACCATAACCAGAGGATATTTTGGTCAAAAAACTATTCAGAGCCCAATCCCAGCCAAAAGTCATATATCATTCTTCCTGGGCATCCCAGAGTGATTATAAATAAACCATTATAGTAAAAAGTTTGGTAACTACCATTTTACTCAAATAAATGCATCTAAACAATTTATAAAAACATTCTAAAGTCCCTTCTTTTCAAAGATCCCAAGGCACAATAAAGGAAGGGCCTTTCACGTAACATTTCAGAAAAGGAGTGGAAGACAGACACACATAGAACACACTCTAGGTCTATATGTGCAAAGCACTCATTATTTAACTTAAAATCTTATATTGAGCACATTTATCTCAATTAAAACTGTCCAAAATTTTTCCAGGGCAAGATTCAAACTGTGAATGTTGCAATCGAGCTCCAGCCTCAGTGGACCACATGTTTTTGGTATGTACCAAATTAACATCTTGTTGGACAAAAAATCTTTGAATGCCTAGCAGAACAGTCTCAGTGTCACAATCACTCCTAACCCATTAACAGCTTTCTTTTGTGTACTCCAAGATTGGCTTAAAATGGAGAAGAACAAACAAATCGTAATTTACCTCACTACTAGCATGTAGGCTTACCTTGCTCAACTGGAAGAATCCCAGCCCACCACCTTTAAGTCAGTGGGTAACTGATATCCTATACTATCTGAAATTGGAAAAAATCACATTCTCATTCAGAGGATCTGTTCAAAACTTTTTAAAAATACTACCATACTCAACTCTATTTGTAAACAAACAGCAGCTGACCAGTGGTAAAATAGTTATCAAATAATAGAAATACTGGTGCCATCTGTTACCCAATAACGCAATTTGTTTGTCTTTGTTCTGCATGTTTCCTGGACTTTCCACCAAGTTCTAGAAAGCACATGCTAATTGTTTTTAATTGCTGCATCGTTGTTTGATGGCACTGGACTTTCAATTCTGCTTTATTTATATATGCAGTGAAGCACGGTAAGGTATCATTTCCAAGCTGTGTGCTGTGCTGTTGAGTGACAAGTACAATATTGAATATTCAACGATAAGAATGAGCTTTACCCATTTAGTTAAAGATGGATAAATTTTTAAAAAGAACATTGGAACCTTCTATGTCTGGCAGTGTCAAGAATAAAAAGAAAAATAGATTGTAGAGTGATGAATATCTCAAATATGGTTGTACTGCTATTTCAAATAATCCCCAGTGTGTAGACTGTCGAGAAGTGTTGTCAAAAGATAGTAAGAAGCCAACAAAGCTACTTTGACATTTAAATACCAAACATCCAAACAAAAAAAGACAAGCCTTTGGAATTATTTGAAAGACAGCTATACTACGTCCTCAAGGAGCAAGCCATTTTTATTTCGGCCACCACTACTAATGAAAAAACATTACTAATATGTTATCGAGTTGCATTTCACATTGCCAGTAAGCCACATAAAATTGCAGAAAATCTGATTTTACAGACAGCTGTTGATATGGTGCAAATAATGGTTGGTGACAAGCTCAAAACAATACCTCTCTCCAATTTCCTTCTTCTTTCGGCTGCTCCTGTTAGGGGTTGCCACAGCAGATCTTGTTCTTCCATATCTTTCTGTCCTCTGCATCTCGTTCAGTTACACCCATCACCTGCATGTCCTCTCTCACCACATCCATAAACCTTCTCTTAGGCCTTCCTTTTTTTCTCTTGCCTGGCAGCTCTATCCTTAACATCCTTCTCCCAATATAATCAGTATCTCTCCTCTTCACATGTCCAAACCAACGCAATCTCGCCTCTCTGACTTTGTTTCCCAACCGTCCAACTTGAGCTGACCCTCTAATGTACTGATTTCTAATCCTGTCCATCCTCGTCACACCCAATGCAAATCTTAGCATATTTAACTCTGCCACTTCCAGCTCTGTCTCCTGCTTTCTGGTCAGTGCCACCATCTGCAACTCCTATAACATAGCTGGTCTCACTACCATTCTGTAGACCTTCCCTTTCACTCTTGCTAATACCCGTCTGTCACAAATTACTCCTGACAATCTTCTCCACCCATTTCACCCTGCCTGCACTCTCTTTTTCACCTCTCTTCCACAATCCCCATTACTCTGTACTGTTGATCCCCGGTATTTAAACTCATCCACCTTCGCCAACTCTACTCCTTGCATCCTCGCCATTCCACTGACCTCCCTCTCATTGACACACATGTATTCTGTCTTGTTCCTACTGACCTTCATTCCTCTCCTCTCTAGAGCATATCTCTACCTCTCCAGGGTCTCCTCAAACTGCTCCCTACTATCGCTACAGATCACAATGTCATCAGCAAACATCATAGTCCCCGGGGACTCCTGTTTAATTTCATCTGTCAACTATATTGATTGTGCGATGATGTTCTATGTCATGATGCCACTTATCACATGCTAGCAACACATAAAATGACTGTGGTTGGGAAAATTGAGCTTGAACTACTGGATTTCACAATGAAGACTCAACCCAAAAATGTAACATGATGATGTCACTGTTATACCAATAAAACAGGTAAGCAATAAGAGAATAAAAGAATAATATGTAAAAATTAACCAGAATGGCAGATTAAAAAAAAACAAAAGTTATTGTTTGTAATAGAATCATGACAGCTAGAATAGCATGATTGTGCTGTGTAGATCACACTAATGTACAAATTCACATATTTTAAAACATCGTATTCTTTTTAATTTATTTGAGAATTAGGAGACTGATAGTCCAAGAATTTCTTTTAGACAAACCCAAGGATATGTAACAAACATCAGAGGAAAAAAATAGAGCAAAAGGCTTGAAAGATGGAACAAAGCATGTAACCAAAGCTGAAAAGAAACATGTACTGTAAATCATAGTCAGAAATGGAAAGGACTCATAAGTAGGAATTTTAGACATTAAATGCTTTAAGCACAATCTAAGTTTTGAAAAAGAATCTGCAAACTAAGCAAGTAAGTGTGTCACACACTGATCATTACATCATCACAGTAATGACGTCATGTGTCACACACTCCTGGAGCCTCATGCATAACGCTGTGCATAGAATTCAAACTAAAACATGGCATACGGACAAAAGTAGAAATGTTCGTATGCACAAAAAAATCCAGATGCATAAATCTGTACGTTTGGCAACTTTCACATTCTTTCGCTACATAAATCCCGGTCAGCATGAAAAGTAACGCACCTGCACGCGCCTGCTGCCACTCCCCAACTCCTCCCAGAATTATGCCTCTTTGAATATACAAATCAATATAAATAGCCCTTAAGCTCAGCATTCTGTGAAAAGGCAATGGCAAAAGCACAGGGGAAAATAGAAGAATTTTAGTGATTACCAAGTGGAGGCAAGGAAAAACGTACTTTTTGTTGGTTTAAACAGTGGTATAAACAACAAAAGGAAGTTGATCGAGTGACATAGAGAGAAAACTCGAAAGCTCAAGTTCACAAAGTCGCACAGTGCCCAAAATAAAAAAGAAGTTGTCAGATATCAAAGTCGCCGTGAAAAGGCGAGTCGTAGCCCACCGTTTGAGTGTCACATGAAAGCTTATTAGGATACAGAGAAAAGAAAAAAAATAGGGACACAGTGGGGAAAAAAGCTTGAAATGTCAACTTTAATCTCAAATTTTCTGCTTTAATCACATAGTTTATTTTGTCATTAAAGTAGAACATCATAAACTTCATCTTAAAATCGTTTAATTTACTAGTTTCTCAAATACCATCGCAACTAAAATAGCACGTTAAATGCTTTGTTTTGAATGTGTTCTTCTATGTGCTGTATGTGTGTGAATCACTACGTGCTTCTTAAACGGGCTTTCTCTTCCTCTGACAGGACACAGAATCCATTACATTTGTAATATTACGGTTCTCTGCAAAATTTAAATACTGAGATGTATATTTGATATCGTTTTCATGATGATAGGAATTAAAGCATGTATTAAACATGAAAGCATGGTGGCACAGTGATAGGGACGAACTGGTGCCCCATCCAGAGATTGTTCCTACCACACGCAAGATGCTTGCTGCACCATGTGCGACCTTGATGAAATAATTTATTGCAGCAGTACTGCCTCTTTCAAACGTACTAACCCCCAATTCCTGTTCTTCCTTTTTCCAAGTACCCAATTGCTACACAATCAGCTCAGTAATAGTCGTTAAGCCATCTGTAAGCTTAGAACTCTGATTCTTCAAAACTTTTAAGGAACATTGAAATATCTTCATACTACATGTTTAATTATTCTATCCATCTATCCTTCCAGTGTCATGCCAGCCCCAGCAAGAATACAGCGAGAGGCAGGAACAATCCCTGAACGGGGCGCCAGCTCGTCGCTAGCGCTGCAACACCGTGTCTTCACGTGTTTAATTATTAACGATATAGATTACTAGCAAAATACCCGCACTTCGCAGCGCGAAGTACTGCCTTAAAATTTTTATTAAGAAGAAAATTAAACCTTTTTAAACTGAGGGAAAATATACCAATAATTATTTGTTAAGGATCTCTTTGTATGCCACGTTGTCAGTTTGGCCCTCCAGTTGTAACATGACCAAGCTGTGCGCTGAGCTTACTCTTGAGCATGCAACGTACAGTTGGCCATGTGAACAGTAATCTTGTTTCAAATCTCACAGCTTGGATTGCTGCTGTCATAATCGGTTTGAATTTCATGGTTTGTTTCAATTACGTCAGTATTTGTAGGACTTGTGTTGAAGAGACATTCGGCATCTGTCAAGCGTTGTAAGTATACAACCAGTTTCATTGATAACTTCACATCCAGCTTTTGAGAGTTTAAACATTTCTAAACATCAAAGTGTCCACTACTGAAATCGTCACCTGTGAATCTAACATGTTTAAGAGGCATTGGCGGTTGTCCAAAGGTGTAAAATATTTGGCCATATCGGTACACTTAAGCATTTCACTCTTCTAGTGCTCTTGTGTAGTATAATTATCTCCTGTACCGTCATCAGTCCACACCTTGAACCTGTCCCAGTCATTCAATACATAAGACACAATGTTCCTCCGGATATCAAGAGTGAGCCTGATATGGCCGTGCAATATGTAACAAAGAGAATGGAAAAGGCAGGTGCCATCTCCGGGCATGGAAACCACTTGGTAAGTGACAGTTCTTTGATCGATGGTGATCACCTCGATAGACATGTTAATGGGGGTACAGTTGGAATGATAAAGGAAATGGGTACCTGAACAATGTAAAGTAAGTCTAAAATACCTACACAATAACTATAATCGTAATAAATGAACAATAAAACAGCAGAGAAGCCGTGGATTAAATAAAAAGGCTGTAGTTATCAGCAGGGAGACGTGAATACCATGGCAAAGCAAGGAAGGGAATGTAGAGACTGGAGCGACAGACGGCCTTATATAGGCAGGCAGCCAACAACTTGGGAGGTGTTGGGATGGGGGACCCAACACCGCCTCACACGGTGACCGAGCTGCAGGCTATGGACGTATATATGTACGTGAGTAGGATTCAGTTAGCCTTGGGAACCCGCGTACCAAATTTCTTGAAGATGGGCCCATAAGTAACAAAGACCGTTGAAAAGTTCAATATGATGGCCGACAGTGGCATCATATCACCGAAATAAGTACCAAATTTTAGCCCTCTACCTACACGGGAAGTTGGAGAATTAGTGACGTTGGAAAGTTCAATATGGCGGCTGACAGTGGCGTCACACCACCGAAATAAGTATGTACATTGGTTTCGGTTAGCGCAGGGAAGCCGCCTACCAAATTTCGTGAAGATGGGGCCATGAATAAGAAAGTTCAACATGGCGGACATTGTGAAAATTAGTGACGTTGGAAAGTTCAATATGGCGGCCGACAGTGGCGTCATACCATCGAAATAAGTACATACATCGGTTTTGGTTAGCGTAGGGAATCCGCCTACCAAATTTCGTGAAGATGGGGCCATAAATAAGAAAGTTCAACATGGCGGACATTGCTGACCGTTATGACCGTTACGCATAGAATTTCGAAATGAAACCTGCTTAACTTTTGTAAGTAAGCTGTAAGGAATGACCCTGCCAAATTTCAGCCTTCTACCTACACGGGAAGTTGGAGAATTAGTGATGTTTGGAAAATTCAATATGGCGGCCGTCAGTGGCGTCATACCACCAAAATAAGTACATACATCGGTTTTGGTTAGCGCAGGGAAGCCACCTACCAAATTTCGTGAAGATGGGGTCAGCCTTCTACCTACATGGGAAGTTGGAAAATTAGTAACATTGGAAAGTTCAATATGGCGGCCGACAGTGGCGTCATACCATCGAAATAAGTACATACATCGGTTTCGGTTAGCGCATGGAAGCCGCCTACCAAATTTCGTGAAGATGGTGCCATAAATAAGAAAGTTCAACATGGCGGACGTTGTATGACCGTTACGTGTAGAATTTTGAAATGAAACCTGCTTAACTTTTGTAAGTGAGCTGTAAGGAATAAGCCTGCCAAATTTCAGCCTTCTACCTACACAGGAAGTTGGAGAATTAGTGATGAGTGAGTGAGTGAGTGAGTGAGTGAGTGAGTCAGTCAGTCAGTCAGTCAGTCAGTCAGTCAGTGAGGGCTTTGCCTTTTATTAGTATAGATTTAAATGATGTTAACATTTTATCTTTATAATGTAATAAACATATTTTGCTGCATTTCTTCTTAAAATGATATCGTCATCATATGTAAATATGCATTAAAGTGACCCAGGTTGTGCAATATTATAACTGTATCGCAAGTTTACAGTGAGGTGATTGTACTTATAAGTACAAACAGTTCTACAAGGAGCACTTGATGGACTGATTGGTTGCATTTATAGTTCTTGGGATGAAACTGTTTCTGAACCGTGAAGTCAATACAAGAAAGGCTCTGAAACGTTTGCCGTATGGGAGCAGTTCAATAGAATGTGCACATGGCTGAGGCAGTGTGTGCTTAATGCTGTATCCTGATAATTCTCTTTACAATCAGCTGCTGTAGAGCTGTGATTCCACACTCAGATACAGTGGGATAAATACTCTGAGTGGTGCAGTGAAAGTAATATGGAAAGAGATGATCCGCTGTGGCAACCCCTAACTGGAGCAGCTGAAAGAAGAAGAAAGTGCAGTGAGAGTAACAACGCTAATGCAGCTATGGTATTTGGAAAAGTTTGGCCATTCTGTGGACCATTATATTGTTACAGGTTAATTACAATTAGATGCCTTAAATTAATAAACAATATGCGGTTAATTTCAGTGTATATGATAAAACCGCGTCAGGGATGTGGATCTAAAAAAGAAAGGGAAACCACACTGAAACAAAAGCACTACTTTGACGCTGGGTGCCACCAGTTTGCAAAACCAACCGGAGAACTTGCTTAAACCAGAGTTTGAGCTAGCATGCAAATGTGCATGGCTTTATGCCAAGTTTAGGTTTTATACATTGTGATTTGAGCATGGAAATGGGCATACGCAATATTTTTGTGCGTACGCACCATTTATACATGAGGCCCCTAGTCATCCTTCCAAGCAACAGCCTGGCAACAAAGGAAGAAAATAGTGACATGTTTTTAAAACGTTAAAAATGTTCCTATACAAAAAATAAATAAATCATGTCCTGGTTGTAGTTGTTTTATTTATTTATTTCATATTTTTAAAGCTATTCCTTAGTGTTAGAAAATATTTTAGACATTGTTTTGGTAGTTTCATGATAAAGTCATCAAATGGTAATATTTATGTTTTATTTCAAAACGTTTTTAACAATGTTAACAACAATTTGCAATGTGTGACATTAACGTGACAGTGTAAACATCAGTGTTGCGCACTTCTTGGTTGTCTAAGATTGTGTATAATTAGAAACAAATCTCACTTCAGGCCTGTGGCCGTAACATCCCATATTATGAAAACTGTGAAGCAAATACTTATTCTTCTCAGATCTCAGGTGAATCACATACTAGACCTGCTGCAGTATGCTTATCGTGAGAAGGTGGATGTGGATGATGTCATTCTCTACCTTCTTCACTAGAACCACTCGCATCTGGACAAAGGATGTAGTGCTATGAGGATCATGTTGTTTGACTTTTCCAGCACCTTCAACACCATCCATCCCATCCTGCTGAGGGACAAGCTGTACAGGTCAGGAGTGGACTCGCAACTGGTGAACTGGACTACAGATTACCTCATTGGTAGACCTCAGTTTATCGTACTGGGGAACTGCACATCACAGACTGTAATCCAGTAGCACAGGAGCTCCGCAGGGGATTGTTCTTTCCCCTTTCCACTTCACCCTGTACACATTGGACTTTATTTACACCTCAGGGACATGCCAAATACAAATGTTCTCAGATGACACTGCTATTAAGGGGTGTGTAAGGGATTAACAGGAGGAGGAATACAGCGGTCTGGTGAATGACTTTGTGGGATGGTGTCAATCAAAGCAACTGCTGTTGAACATTTCCAAAAGGTCAGGTCATCTCAGTGGAGATGTGGACCTATCTCCATTGAAGGGGTTGACGTGAAGTGGGTCAGGTTCTATAAATACCTTGGAGTGCAGTTGGACGACAGGCTGGACTGGTCAGAGAACACAAAGGCGCTGACTCTATTTTCTGGGGAGGCTTTGTAAGAAACTCCTGCAGATGTTCTATCAGTCGGAGCTTGGCAGTACTCTGTTCTACGATGTGGTGTGCTGGGGTGGGTAGCTTGAAGAAGAGAGATGCTGATTGTATTGACAAGCTGATCAGGCAAGCAGGATCTGTGGTTGGTATAGAAATGGACTCTCTGGTGACAGTTACAGAGAGGAGGACACCATGCAAGATGCTATCTGTTATGGACAATAACCATCACCCACTATACACCACCATAACTAAGCAGAGGTGTTTGTTTAGTAGTAGGCTGCTATTACAGAACTGCAATACGGACAGATACAAGAGATCTTTTGTCCAATGAGTCATCAGACTCCATGTTTGCAATGATATATGTAAATGTAGGATGACAGGAAATGCGTGGCAAGAAATGTTGAACACATACCTAAAACAGAAACCTTTTCATGTTGTAGTACTGACGAAATTTTGACATGAAGCGTATAATGTGTGAAGACTGAAGTCCAAATATCAAATAAACACTTTCACAAAAGGTACACATATAACAAAACAAGTGAACTTTAATTCAAGAATATAATCGAAGAAAAATAAATTGGGTTAGGGTACAATGCTGTCATGACCATTTGGCTGGTGCAGAGATAAGAACTGCTGACTCATAATCAAGAGGTTGTTGGTTCGATTCTGGGCGCTTCCTAGAATTACTGTTTTAAGTAGTGAGCTGCTCTTATTGTTACTATTACAGAATAAAAAACATACATTTAATTTGAGTCTGAAACAGCCGGTGTAAAAAATCTTGTACAGGTTAGGTTTTTTTTAAATATTCAATTTTATTCTCTCAGTCACGTTCACCCTACCCCTGATCTGACACTGCTAGTTTTCAAATAAAGACATGCTATAACAGAGGTGAACTCAGGTGAGGATGAGGATTCTACATCGGAGAAAGAGAGCAGAAGCCCTTTCCGCAAGAAATGTCCACTCACACATAAGAACAACGCAGCTGCACCAGGCGTAAAGGTGAAAGATGGCACTGTTTGGATGCAGCAACAGGTTGGGCATCATCCTGCTAGTGAATCTGCCACACGCATGTCCTTCATTGAAACAGCAGGGCTTACAGAGCTTTCCAAGCTATCATGCAGAGTCCTGTTTGTGATTATGTTTTGTGATGGTCTTTATATGAAAAACATGTATATAAGATTTCTTCTAGTACTGTATTAATTACACAGGAAAGGCACCAGTAATAATGGAAGAAGGAATCAAGAGACAAATCATAGTCAAAATGGCAAGCCAAAAGTTGTAACCAGAAATTCTAGAAACTAATAACTAAGGGTCATCATGTGCAACAATAATTGTGGTCAAAGAACAGAGTACCAAGTCAAGAAGCAAAAATGGAAGTCTCTAATCGAAGCCAAAAACCAAGCCATAATTTGTACACCAGACTTTAAAAAAACAAAGAAAACAATGACAATTGTGCTGAGTAAATTCATAATCTTAGATGAAGTGTCTAAATGCAGAGCCAGCTTAAATATGGTCGTACTGTACTGATGACTTCATACAATGTGACTTCTTCTATACACTCCTGAACAATAGGCCATCACATCATGACAGAAAATGATGGCACCCATAAGAAACAAAATAGTGTCATGGGAGAATGTGATTTATTTTTAACTTCGTTAAAAATAAAACAAAATAAAAAGTACATTTAAAAAAATATCTCCATAGGATTTAAAACATTAGAAGTTTCAAAGAACAGTTTTTGTGTAAATATGAATAAAAAGGCAGAAAATATTAAATCTTACCTCATTCTTTATGCTTTTAATGACCTGCTCCTCATCTGCTGATACATAACAAAATATTCTGAAGGCACACACTGAAGACATACTTTGTGCTGTTTTTAACTTTGTGCCTTTTTTAACCTCGCAATATTTTAAAACCTAAACACAGTATCTATTCATACAAATGTACCCTTTTAATAATATTGGTGGGAATTAAGCCTTCCAATTGTGCTTTCTTAAGTGAGTCATCGTCAATTGTTCTAAAATTCATAAATACAGCTTTTTATTTTCCTGCTGCTTTTATGTACTAATTGTCCACACCTGTTGTAGACTGACACATACTGTACTTAAAGATGTCCTTGGTGCTACACCTTCCAGACAATTCTTTGTGATATCTTTTTTTAATTTTATCGAACCATTAATCATATCAATGACAAGACAATTGCAATGTTCCAGTCATCAAAACAATAAATGTTCAGAGATTAAACACCCATACTTTCATTCTGCTTTCATACCCTATTTTAGAGTACATGAAAGTAAAATAAATAACTTCAAAATAATTCAAACATAAGGAAAGTTAAGTCATAACTACAAATCAAATCAGCAAGTCACATGGCTATTTTCCAAAATTATCTGTAGCAGATTGCCAGATAGTAAGATTCTTAATTCAGACCTTGTTGATATTGGCAGAGGACAGTCTGTTATGTCTGTTACACATGGTTTAAGTTTTTGCTGCCCTGGGTACTTCCATCCTGAAGCAATCCGTAAAGTTTAAGCCAAGGTATCCAGCAGAAACAGTTACTTTTAATGGGGATCCAGGAATACTCCACTCCAAAATGGCATATATGTATGTTACTTACCCCATGTTGGTTGTAGTGATGGATGAGAAAATGTTTAATGTTATGTTTTCAGGAAGAATACAGGCAACAGACTTTCTGATAGAATGGTCATCTACAAGAATATGGCTGGATGAATCGATATGTGAGTTATGTAAAGTGAACAGCATTAGGTTTTTTTAGTGGGTGTTTTTATAATGTTTGCTTTGGTCCATCATTGTTCTCAATCTATTGTTCTTTTCTCAAAGAGATGTCCAGTTATTACTAATACAACATTTCAAGGCTTTTCATAAACCACAGCGATCAACCACTAAGCATATAAGTTTCACAGAGAGTGACTTGTTCACAGTATAATCCATCTGCCCCCATCTCCCTAGCAAAGGCATTGTCCCTACACTGGTAATCCAACTCTGAAAGAAGCTGGTATGAAATTGTATGTATGTTCTTGGTTTATTCCAGATGTGAAATGCAAGAAAAAAGCAACCATAATAAGACACAGTAGTTAGTAGTACATTGGTGTAAACAAAGGTTCTTTTTTTTTTTTTTTTTTTTATTAATTTTATTACAATCCATACAAAGCAATCAAGTTTTTACAAAGAGAAAAAATTAAGAACAGATCGATCCCCACCCCTGAGAGAGAGAGCAAGCCAAACGGCGTTAAATTTAAGGCTTGTAAACATACCTAAATTAATAAATTCTCTGTGCCTTATGAACTTATTTTAAAATATTACTGATTAGATCCTGCCATGTTTTGAAAAAAGTCTGTACGGATCCTCTAACTGAGTATTTGATTTTTTCCAACTTCAAATAATATAACACATCGGTTTCCCACTGACTTAAAAGAGGAGAGTTTGGGTTTTTCCAGTTTATGAGAATAAGTCTACGTGCCAAAAGTGTAGTGAATGCAATCACAATTTGTTTGTCTTTCTCCGCTTTAAACCCATCTGGAAGAACCCCAAACACAGCTGTTAATGGGTTTGGAGGGATTGTGAGTCCAAGGCTATCTGAAAGGATATTAAAAATGTTTGTCCAGAATAATGTTAATTTGGTGCAGGACCAGAACATGTGACCTAGTGAGGCTGGGACTTGGTTGCAACGTTCGCAGGTTGGATCATGCCCTGGGAACATTTTGGAAAGTTTTAGTCGAGACAGATGTGCTCAATATATAATTTTGAGCTGTATGATTGTATGCTTTGCGCATATGGAGCTCGAGTGAATTCTCTGCATTGCTACTTTCCACTCCTTTTCTGATATATTAATTGAAAGATCTTTTTCCCAGTGTCTTCTAGGATCTTTGAAAGGGAGGGATTGTAAAATGATTTTATATATTGTAGAGATGGAGTCTAAGTCCTTGAGATTGAGCAATATTTTTTCCAGCATGGATGAGGGTGCAAGATGAGGAAAATCTGGAAGGTTTTGTTTAACAAAGTTTCTGACTTGAAGATAGTGAAAGAAATGTGTAGCTGGGATGTTAAATTTGGAATGTAATTGTTCATAGGATGCAAAGACGTTGTCTATATAAAGATCTCTAAGCAAGTTAATTCCAAATTTTTTCCAAATATTAAAAACTGCATATGTTTGTGAAGGTTGAAAGAGGTGGTTCTCTTCCAGGGGTGCCACAGATAGAAGCTTCTCCGTCTTAAAATGCTTTCTACATTGGTTCCAGATTCTAAGTGAGTGGAGCACAATTGGGTTATTAGTGTATTGCCGATAACGTGT
>JANRMT010062791.1:34303825-34354430 GCA_026402145.1 Polypterus bichir lapradei
TTAAGTGATTTCTTGATTGAAACAGGTGTGGCAGTAATCAGGCCTGGGGGTGGCTACAGAAATTGAACTCAGGTGTAATACACCACAGTTAGGTTATTTTTTAACAAGGGGGCAATTACTTTTTCACACAGGGCCATGTAGGTTTGGATTTTTTTTCTCCCTAAATAATAAAAACCATCATTTAAAAACTGCATTTTGTGTTTACTTGTGTTATATTTGACTAATGGTTACATATGTTTGATGATCAGAAACATTTTGTGTGACAAACATGCAAAAGAATAAGAAATCAGGAAGGGGGCAAATAGTTTTTCACACCACTGTATATGAGAGGGAAAAGAATTACCGAATTGAGGAGCACAATGAGAGAAGCTCAAGCTCCCGTAGAATTGAGTCTGATGTGTGGTACAGAAAGTCGAGCTGCAGAGGAGGATCTGAGTGAGCGAGAGGAGTGTAAGTCTGGAGGAGATCAGTGAGGTTGTGGAGAACTTTAAATATTAAGAGAGGTATTTAGTATTGTATTCTGTAGTTAACAGGGAGCCAGTGAAGTTGAGAGAGAATAGGTATACTATGTTCAGTGGATTTAGAACAGGTTATTATCCTGGCAGCAGAATTTTGAATAAGTTGTAAGCGATGGATATGTTTTTGTGAGATGTCAGATAGAATAGCATTACAGTAATCTATATGTGAGGTGACTAGGGCATTAACCAATACTTCAGTACTGTGTTGCGTAAGAACAGGATGAAGTCTAGAAATGTTTCGAAGATGGAAGAAGGCAGTCCGAGAAATGTTACTTATATGGGAGGAATTATTTAATAATAATAATTAATATTATTATATAATTGCCATTATTAGTGTGTAAATAGATATAAATAATTGTTGTAAAAATCTGTTGTATGTAAACAATACTGTTTTAAATGTTATTGTTTTTTCATCAGAAAACCCAGTTTCCACGTCTACCTGTATTACGTATTGTGTCAGCGGCGTCTACCTATATATGTCTATGCCTCTGATGACATCACTTCCAGTCCTGGGGGCCTTTGATGATGTCACTTCCGGTTCGGGCATAGATGACATCCTTTCCTCTTTTAGCCCTTAAAACCGCCATCTTACCTCCCCTTAATCAGTTCTGTTTTGGACTTTGTCTTGTAAACAACTCAAGTTTTCAAAACTTTTGCAGCCAATATTATATCATATGAGTGGCTGCCTCAAACCTTTGTGACTGCCTGGAGTCACTTTGTTACAGTGGCTTCCTTGCTTTTACGTAATGCTACCAGCAGTATGAGTTGGATTAAATAGAGGCCAAGATGGATGGCTTCATGCATGCTTGTAATCCACTGCTGTAGACTGTTTCAGAATCATATGCGAGAAATGTCAAAGATCAATGATTTACTTTTCTTTCATAATAAACTTGGGTAAGTGGTCTTGCGTTCCGGAGCTGTTCCTTTGTGTTTGTAAAATGTTCCAATGTATAAGTCTCATTTGAAGTGGCTTTAATTTTCCTCATTTATTTATAGCTACACAACTCATCTTTGATAAGATTGTATGTTATTTCTAAAGTACGATTTAAGTAAAGATATAAGTTTGTACAATTGTTAGTTCTAAAGTTAATGTTACTAGAAAATTTCAGATGGCAGACATATACAATAAGAATTGCTTTCATTTTAATTTCACGTACAGTGCCTTTTATTACCTTGGATGTCCTTAATCGTGTGTGTACAGTTTCATGATAACTATACTCCTGTATGTGATTATTTTTTTACATAAATAGGCAATACAAAAAAATTCCCCAAGTCTGCTTTTCTGCAGATGTTCCTCCAAAATGTTTTGTTGCCCAGAAAAAAGTCTGAAAGAAAACAATGCCTAGATAAAAGCTCAGTCAGACATTAGAAGAATGTGTAAATTTTGCACAGGTCAGAGTACAAACCCAGTCTCCTAAAGCTAAGAGGCTGAAGTCTTACAGTAACTTCAGCAAGTTGACAATACAATGTGTATTACAAAATCAGACTTGAGGAAGATAGCCTGTCCACAGTTTGTGAAGTTAGTCTGGTTGTGTTTTGTGACTCTTTATAAACTCCTTGATCTAGTCACTTGGGCAAACCTTGATGTCATCAGGTTTTATTGATCAGGCTACTTATCTGACTTTCTCAAAGACACAGCCCTATGCTTGCTTACAAACTGACCTGTTACTGATATGTATATGTTTCAAAATTGCATTGATCAAAATGATGCTTTGTAGATCTACTTATGCTGTGTTATGAAAAACATCCTGATTCATTCACAAAATGGGATTCACATGCTAATACTGTGTGAATCCCTGTGCAGTTCTTTTCATTATTTTTAATAAAATGGCTTGGCATTTGCTAACCTAAAGTAAGAGTGAAGCTCACTTCTACCACACAGTCAACACAAATGAAAAGTGTATGATGTTGCCATAGAAATAAATCACAACCCATAAAGGTAAAGGAATGAGAGGCTTAGATTATACATGCTCCAAAAAAATATGTTTTTCAATGGATGGATGGAGATTATTTAAAATAATTAACCTGATATTCACAGAAAGTATGTTGCTACTCTAGGATCAGAGTAAGGTCACACTTCTTATGTATGAGATCCTACTCCATTGGGCCCTTAAGCAAGATCCTCCACCTCAGAGGTGCTCCAGGGGGACTGTAGAATGGCTCAACTCTGAACCCTGAACTCTGACCTCTAAGGATCATGCAAAAAGACAGTTTCCCCTTAGGGTTTAATATAGTGTACCAAATGTATCGTAAAGCACAACTAAATGAATTTGGTATCAAAAAGAGCATCTAATCATATAAACGTTTCAGTTCTAATACCCCCAAAATGTGAGATACAACTGGGAAAACTTTGGTAAACCTGGAAAAAGTCCATTAAACTGGTAAATAAAGAGAATAATATTTGCAGAAGAAAACTGTGAAAAGACATGAGTCATTCTATATTCTGGAATTAATGTAATGTATATTCTTTGTTACATTATGTAGCTTATTACATTATGAAAGTGATTTGATCCCAAGTGTTTATCTTTCCTACCCATCCCTGTTCAAGAGCACATGATCAATGATGCCAGATACACCTAAAACCTAAATAATACAAACATGAATTCATTACAAGACTCACATACAACCTGGTGTGGTGTACACATAAAACCAATAGAGTATATACATAACTCACACAAGATTTCCATAAACGCTACAATGTGATAAAAAGTGGACCTTACTGGCAGCCAAGAAAACATTAAGGAGACAAACAAGTACAAAAATTAACAAAAAAAAAAAAAATAAGTGGATGGAATATTCACAAGGGAGAAACTCAAAGTATACATAAAAAGGTGGAAAAAAAACAAAACCTGCTATTCTACTTACCCTGATTAAATATGCCTTGCCTGCCAATACGGTGAGTTGGTTTGCCTTCTTGCCAGTCATAATACCACCACAAAATATTCTCCTTTCTCATCTCCCGATTTTTTCTTCCTCTTACAGCCTGGACTCTGCTTCTCCTGATAGCATCTGCTAACTCTCCTGCCTTTAAACTTTCTACACAGGTCTCTTCTGGACAATTCTCAGAATCACTTCTGCTTTAGAGTGCAATTCTGTTGGCTCATGGTCACAAGTCTAGAACTTTTGGTGTTGCTGAACTTTTAAGACTTTAGTTACTCTTAACAGGGAAGGCTAGTGTCTGCACAACGTGAAGGACAGCATAGTGCCATATATTAGGATTCCTTATCAGGGTTTGTTGCTCCCTTCTTGCTTCTACTTGCTTCATCCCTCTCTGGACCTGGGTCACCTGCTCCATAAAATTCTGGCTCCCCTGTCTCAGAAATAATGGTGCTCCTTCTTGTAACATTCTGGGACACACAACACACAAACAGAGTGTGCTGCCTGCTAGGAACTCCTAAGTTCCCTCATTGGCACATACATTTCCCACTCTTTTCTGGAGGCTAGATGCAGGATTTTGCCTTGACTGGGCCATCAGCTCCTTTGCCCTGGGCAACCTCTTGCCAGCCTGGCATCCCCTCAAACCATGTACTACACTGCAATTCTCCACAACACTGGCCAATTAATGCAGTGAAAGGCATTCTGAAAGTCGATAAACACAACCACAGTATGCTGGCTGCAGCGAGTTCTTTCTTCCATAAGCTGCCTGATGGCAAAAATTTAGTAACAACATCCTCTGCTGGACTAAAATCCTGCCTGCTGTTCATAGCTGGTCTCTGCAGGTGATCATTATGGAAGCTCATGATTTGTACAGATTCTGGAAGAATCCAAAGTCTGAAATTAGTCTTGCAACATGGAAAATGAGAACTGGAAATCATGTAGGCCAGAAGGAAACAATCATGAAAGAATTATTGAGATATTGAATATCGATTGCAGTGTTTTCTGAACTCAGACTTACAGGATCGGAATCTGTGACTATCCAAATACCAAACAGCGACAAGACCATGACATTGTACTACTCTGGCGGTGAGAAACATGAAGCAGTGGTTGGCTTTGCAGTCAATAGTGTGAACTCTAGAAGTGATATTGTCTTCCAGCCAATCTCAAATTGCCTTGCACTCCTACTATCTGAATACACGTCTTCTTAGTTTACACGGCATCAGAAATGAGCACCAATGATGTGAAGGACAACTGCTATGCCCAGCTACAGGC
This sequence comes from Polypterus bichir lapradei, assembly GCA_026402145.1. Lineage (NCBI taxonomy): Eukaryota > Metazoa > Chordata > Cladistia > Polypteriformes > Polypteridae > Polypterus > Polypterus bichir. The sequence continues at coordinate 34,308,493 of JANRMT010062791.1, forward strand.
AACATTTGATTTAGTTCCTCAAAAAAATCTGGTCATCATAGCTGGTGATCTCAATGTCCATGCCGGTGCTGATCAGGCTGGCTGGAGAGGGACACTAGGGAGGTTTTGAGTTGGCAAAATCAATGACAATGACCTTCTACTGCTATGGCTGGTGACATACAACAGTCTCACATTGGGAAACCACATATTCCGACATCCTTGAAAACATCTATTGACATGGCGCAATCCATCTGGACAGGATTCAGAAGTACTCAACTATGTGCTAATCACCTCCTGATTTCAATCATCGCTCAAAGATGTTTGTGTGATGTGTGGAGCTGACTGCGCTTCAGATCATTTCATGGTCTGTGTAGTGGTGAAACCCCAACAAGTGAAACAGAAATGTCCTCTGTCTGATAAACTGAACTGGACAAACGTATTGACCTCATGATGCAAGAAGGACTTCGCAGCACTTTCACCATCTGATGACATGGACGAAGAGGAGCAACAGATTTCACATGAAATTCTACAATGCGCTAAGCCACTGTGCCTACCATTTTGCCAATGAATGCAGCCTTGGATTTCTGATGGTTGCCTCAATCTGGTAGATGAACACAAATGCGCAATGCTGGTGAACCATGCCCAGTACTTGCAACTTAACTGCCAAATATGCCATAGAATGAAAGTTGAACAAGAAGCATACTGTAACACCATGGCAGAAATCCTTGAACAAACAGCATCAAACCACCAGTACTGGATGCTGTACAGCATCATGTCATGTTTGAGTGGGCGAACAAAGTTAACCAACGATAACATCAGAAAAGCAGATGGATACTTTGTGCAGTTACTTTGCTTAACAGCCCACGGAGTGTCAATGAGGATCAGCTAAAATGATTGCACCTGCATGTTAACAAGCACTCAGCTCATGTCCCCATTGAACACCCTGTGGCCACACAGCTTTAAAGTGGCAAACTCCTACACCCATGAAGCCTAAGGTGCAGTGTTTTATTACTAACACTCTGCCACAGACCTCAAACTCATTTCACCACACATAACCCCCTACAAGCCAACAGTTGCACGTAAGGTGTGCACAGCCAGAACAACCTGTGAAAACTGGAGGCCAAGGTTTGTGGCGTGGCCCTTGCTCACCTGCACTAAATAAAACCCTACACTACCAAGCTCCCTCAAAAGCAAAGAACTTAAAAAAGAATAAAAACTTTTAAAATCCCAGCGAAACAATAAATTAACAATCTATTAAAAGATTATTCGAAAGTCCTTCCAGCTTGAGTATGGGGGTGCTTTGGCAGGCACTAGATCCACTTGTTTGTCTTCTACCTTCATTCCTTACTGCCTCTAGTTTATTCCACTTCTGCCACCAAATTGTGATGTCTGGGTTGCATACAGCATTGGCACCTTCTTGAGCCTGGGACATTGATACTCATTATTTTGATAGACACACAAGCAAGCAAGGTTGGTGCAAAACAGTGTTCAGTGCATTATTCAATCAGTGTCCAAAACAATAAAGTGCAGTGTCAGTTGTTCAACAAGTAAATTCCATAAAACAGTGAGCCTCTGGAGGATAAAACCCTTAAAGAAATAATCAATTAAATAGATTAACATCAAGAATTAAAACACAGTTGGGATAAGGTATATCAAAACTCGACACTCACTGTGTCCTTCCTCTAATCTGTCTACTCTGCTCACCCAGTGGGGTCTTCTCAGCCTATGGATACTCCAGCAAATGCAGTCAATCATCTTCGGCTTGTGTCCCCACCACATCTATCGGCCTTCATGGGGAGTCTGTGAGCCCTGCTTCCTTGTCCCATCACCAGCCATCAGCATCCATAGAACCTCACTGGAGCAATCAGCTGCCCCTGCTCTTATCTGATGCTAAGCAAGTGCAACCCCATCCCCAGAGCGCTGTTACTCTGCATGGGGCTTCTCCAGTCGTATTGGCTCCTTTCTTCTACACCGGCTCTGCCGTGACCTGTGTGTCCGCTTTCGCTCTGCCTTTGTTTTCTACTATTTTAACCCCCACTTTTCTGTTGATCTTTTCTTCTATCTTCAATTTCACTTTCAGACTTTTTTAATACCTAGTGAGTGCATGTGAGCCAAATGACCTGTGGAGCCTCAATGAGGGACACTTGTGTTAAGTGCCTGCAGGCACATTTAATGTAAATAGCAACTCCTCTCATCAAGATCTTCATGGCTGAACAGTTTTTCAATCAGATGCCTACACTTGCAGGGTCTGTGCTGCCTCATTCTTTTAAAAATTCTTGCACCACCACGGACCTTTAATGCACTTTAACACACTAACTGACTTCTAGATCATCTGATTGACACTTAAGGACTCTGGAGATATTTTATAGGCATACCGGCAGATAGGCTTTCAAAGACATTACTTCACTTTTGGGGTAATACATGGAGTTAAGCTGCAAACAGATGTAAAGTTTGGCCTTGCACTTCTGATTTCCCATTATACTCCTAATCATCTGCATAGGCTATGGGAAATAGGAATGATGAGAACTGGTCATATCCAACTCTGCTCTTCACTTTAAAGAAAATATTTTCTGCACAGCAATGGTTTTATTTAGAGTTACTGTTTTCCCAATCTATAAACCTTTAAGATGTTGGTAGCAACTGGAGCCCAGACATACTCAGTACTTGGAGTGGTTAAACTACAATGTAAAACACTCTGATACCATGTTGTCTATAAGTGAACATTAATTTAAAATATAAGGCTTTCTTAAAATCGAACATATTCTAAATAAGTGTACTGGCCCCTTATCCAGTGCAGATTCCTGTCTTGTAACTGTTCGTTTCGGTTGTCATGAGACCCAGCGAATATAACCTATAGTGCATTAGTGGTCTTGAAAACAGACAGATCAATGGATTCAAGTTCATATGACTTTTTATAGATGTTAACTTTTCGCATTGATTTCAACTTTAACATGACCTACATAGGTCTACTAATGCTAAGTTTTTTTTTAAATTTCTGATTACAATAAAAAATAACTCCTAACTAAGTAGAATTTTTTCACAGCAGATAGCAAGACATTACTTTCTAGAATTCCTTTGATGAAAATAGCAATCTGCAGACCATTTAACAAATGGACTTACTTCTGTTGACTTGAAATGTGTGGGTGTTAGCCACAGGCCCTTAGTGAAATTTGTTGGAGCTGGCAAAGTATGAAAGAGAAACATTACTGCCAGTGCAGTGCCAGGCTTACCACTAACAAATGTGGCAACAGCAAACCTTTCTTTCAGCTATCCAGGCAAAACAGCCGGTTGTCAGTGTTGCCCACTTTCTCTTATTGTTTAGGTATTTGTCCAAGGTTTCAAGAATTTGCCATTTAACCAAATGAATAACTTTATTTACATGGAAGTTAATGAATGTATTTATATAGGCACCTTTTTAGTTATAGACTGTTCTCATAATAAAATGCATTTACTTTAACGCAGCATTTCTGTCCAATCTATCTCCCCATCTTCTAGCAATTTTAGAAAAAGTAACAATTTTCCACCATTAATAAAAGCTTTAATTATCAGAAGGAATAATTTGTTCTTTAAAAATAAACTGTTCACCCATCCATTGTCTAAACCTACTTTTACTCTTAGAGGGCTTTGGCAGTAAATTGTCTAGTTTGCTGGATTGAGGGTTTAACAGGGCAGGAACAGTCTCTCGACCGGACTCCGATCCATATTACGATTCACACATACAAACGGCAAGTATCACACTAGATCAATACTGAGCTAATGATTAAGATAACTTTCACATCTCTGGGATGTAGGAGGAAACCAGGAAAAACTTCTTAAGGACAAAGGGGGATTATGTATATTTTATAGACAGTAGCTGGGCAAGGACTGGGATTTGGGCCGCTAGAGCTGTGATGCGGCAGTACTGAAAACCGAATGACAACACAGCCTAAATTTAGAGGCATAATATTGCAACAAATTATAGAAACAACATAGTCTATGTAACAAGGTATAACCCAATATTACTTAAGAATGGCCCAAACCACAGTCTGATACAAACCATACCTAGCGAGAAAACATTTCATTATCTGCTACACATTTAATAATATATCACCTTAAACTAGGCAACTATTCATTAATTTAACAACTTCAAAGATGAAATCATTATTTTGTGGTTACAGTGGATTCAGAATGTATTCACGTTCTGCCCACTTTATTCTGTTGTAGATTTCATTTTAAATTGATACATTTGCCATTTTCACCCATCAATCTACACTCAATAATCCATAATGACAAAGTAAAAACTTGTTTTTAAGAAAAGGTTAAAAGTTTATTAAAAATCAAAAACTGCAATCTCTCATTCATTTATGTATCCAGACTTACATTAAATTGTGGTCAGGTCCATCCTATTTTCTTACTTATGTTTGAGATATGTCTAGAACTTGATTGGAGTACAGTACTGAATGGGGAGGGCTGTGTTAACACCCCAAACTACTCTTTGTTGACTCTCCTTCCCTCAACCGCCACAAAAGACAAAACCACTAAATCATGCCTATCCATCTACAAAACTGGAATGCAAACCAAAGTCATAGAAACTACAAACAACAAACTTGGACAGTGGGCCACTTGTGGTGCCAGCTTATATGTGGACATCACATGATGCAACCACATTACTAGGGACACGCCTCCAATCTCCCTATGAACCACTCACCAAAATAATGACAACTATAGAAAATTAAAAAATGTTGTTAAAAATGAAAAAATAATACAAAATTAATATAACAAGTTTAAAACAAAGTTACTCTAGGAAACCAAAGATACATTAATAATAATAATAATTCTTTGTATTTATATAGCGCTTTTCTTACTACTCAAAGCGCTCAGCAATTGCAGGTTAAGGGCCTTGCTCAAGGACCCAACAGAGCAGAGTCCTTATTGGCATTTATGGGATTTGAACCGGCAACCTTCCAATTGCCATATGTGAGCTCAGAAATAAATTTATAAAACAAAAAAAAAAGCTGCTGAATCATAACATAATCAAAGCAGCACATTCTTCACTGAAGTGTTAACACTGATGTATGGAATCTTGACTATGAAACTTTTTATTTTTGAATAATTTTTGTTCTGTTTTTCACTTACAGTTTTAGTTAATAGATCTTATTAAAGATGAAATTTTCTTACTTGATTTACCTTGTTTACAGCCTTGACATCACGAAAAGCAGAAATTTCAATGAAGGAGTATAAACTTTTGATGCACGTTGTACGTTAGCGTATATTCACATTTTGAGAGTACTTAATCGTGTAAGGTTTCTTTTTCTTTGGGATGATGTACAATGGAGCTTATGTTGTGGTGTGATATATTGCATATAATTTGATAAATATTTTGCATATCTTTCTTTGTAAGCTAGACAAAGCAACTATAATATTAGTGTTTCAGGAGCCACGTTTTGCTTCATTGATGAGAACAGAGGCGCTTTGATGTTTTCCTAACCAACTCCCATGTGCTGAAGATTGACTCAGGTTGAGGAGTTTATGGTAAGGGGGATGCAGCATCAGCCCAGCTTGGCAAGGGTGACGGATTTTGGATTTAAAGCCTATAAACCATCACCTGCTGGAAGACCATAAACTGGGGGATGAGTTGTACCTGAGCGCTTTCATTTGTAGATGGCCTAGGAAGGGACAGATATACTAATTTTATTGGTCTGAAATACAGCTTTTTATGATTGGTTTTGAATCTGAGGCCATTTTGTACTACTACACCTCATTCATTTAAGAATGGTATGAAGTTGCTCACCTTGCCTTTACCTCTCTCTTTCACCATCTAACCATGAAGAGTAGACCATAATGAAGACAGCTCTGTCACAGCAGCCATACTGAGACAGGCGTGCGGCATAGTATTCTGCTTCCTTAATATTTTAGGCATTTTTATCAGTGATAGACAATTAAATGTGTAACTTAACTCCTGCCTGTTTCTTTACTATGTCTAATTGCCTAAGGCTACAGATGCAGAAGGAAAGGGGGGAGAAAGTGCTAAAGTACCTGGATTACCTGAATTTATGGATTTTAGACATTTAATTAAGGTCTACACAATAAAGAGTATAAGAGCGGAAAATTGAGTCACCATAGGAACTCATATGATAAAAGCAAAACATGTTACAATGTAAAGCTGGTATAGCTTGCACTTTTCAACTATTCCTTGAAGTTGGCTATTTAGAGCATGTGAGATGTACAGGTTATTCTAGAATAAAACTGGGCTGCCAACCTCTGCTGAACTCACACCATGAAACACCATTCAGAGAAGTTTAAGGGTTTTTTTCAGGTCATTTAGAATTTGCTAGCTCATTTATTGAGCCACTAAATTATAATTGATAAGATAGACAGATATCTGGGCTTTCTTTATAAGTTAGTTGGCGAAGCAAAACTGAAGTAGCATTTCCTTGATGCACTTCATTGAACTGATGCTGCCAGATTAGGCTACGTCCACCATGACCCTGTATTTGGCAAAGTGGTTACAGATTTGTTTCTGCTGGGATAATGGAATGTAATAGTTTAAAATTTGTTTGTGAAAGTTCCAGTAAGTGTGCTGCTTTATTCATTTTGGAGCATTTTATGCATCATGCTGTTTGCATATTGTTGCTGGTGCAGACATTATATCTGTTGACTCACAGGTCCCAGAGAAAGGGTACAAATTCTATATCAGTGTCCTTCTACTGTCTTCACATACTGTACTAGCATCCTGTAGAAGACTGGTTTCTGATTATTTCTCATTGCTGCCAAAACTTTCTACAAATGCTTCATCCCGTTAGGAGGAAAAACACTTACATAGGATGTGTGAATATCAATATTATACAGTATATAGCAGCGGACATTTATTTACAATATCTAATTATCCTAAAGTTCTCTTTTATTTTTTAATTTAATTTAATTAATTGATTAATTAATTGTTTAATTTAATTATTGTTAATTTTTTTAATTTAACAATATTAAATACTGTTATTTAATATTTGGTTCCTAAAATTAAAAAAAAAAGTGAAACCATTTTGTGAAATAGTGTTTAGACTCCATTATTTTCTTGCATTTATTTAAAAAGTAGTTGTAAGTAAAGCATGTACTTTGTGATTCCTCTGGTTAATACAGCAAAGGATGTGGAATTTGATTTCTAATTAAGTAAAGGAATTCAACTGGAAAGAAAAATAAAAAGTATAAAAATCCTTTATTCTCATATGAGTCATAACTGCTACAGCTGTAAAGACTATCTTATGATAAATGATGATTTAAAAATTTTCTTAAAACTTCATTAACCATCTGTGTTTCAGAAGTGAAAAGCTTACAATTGTTTAATTTTTTACAAAATGTCTTTTAAGTAGGTCAATTCTTAGAAATTTGATTTTGACTTGTAGTATTTTCTATTTAGGTATGATCTTTCATTGAGAGGCCTCTGGCCCATTCTCCCATGTCTACCTGTCCCAGAGCCTATGCTTCTTTAGCTAACCCTGTTTTAATATGCTATGTCTTAATGCAGTGTGGTGTTGCAGTTATTATTGTGTATTCTCCTTGTATGTTTGTGCTTTATCTTCTGCTCTGTATTCTGGTTTCTTCCCACAACCTAATTATACAGACTCACTAGAAACAGTAATAGAAAAAATGAGGAATGACCCTGAGATGCATACTCAAAGAGTGAGCCAAAGTAAAACCTAGGAGTCAAATGGATCTTTTATCAAAACCAATAACACACTCAAAAATTCATCATCATAAAAAATAGCAAAAGCTTCACTAGCCTAAAATTCCAAAAATGAAGGTTTTTTTTTTTTTCTCAGCTGTAAAGTGAAAAGCTAGAAGAGGTCAGCTAATCACTTATCTCTAGGTGACAAATTTCAAGAAAGCAATAAGGTGGTCAGTTTAATAAGACTAAAAATTCTGAGCTTAGAGTGTTACAAAACACATACAATACTCACCAAAAGTTTTAGAACACTTCAGTTTTTTCAGTTTTTATGGAAACGCACACAGTTTAATGTCTTAATGTTTTATGAAGTCAAGGCATAGAACAGATAAACAATAGTAAATAAAAAAATAAGTCAAGGAATCATCAAGTGTACAAAATTTTATTCATATTTTTGATTTAACAAAATAGCCACTCTTTGCTTTTGATTCTGAATGCCAGTCACTCTGTGCAAGTCACCAACTCTGCTTTATACAAAAGAACCCCAGACCATCATGCTTCCTCCTCCATGTTTCACAGTTGGTGTCACACACTGTGGAATGATCCTTTCATGAACTTGATGGCATACAAACACCCTGCGTGATATACCAACGATTTCAATTTTTGATTCATCGGTCCATAAGACTTTCTTCCAGTCTGCAATTTCAAAGCCCTATTTTGTTCTTTAAGGAATGGCTTTCTTAACTGCCACTCACCCTGTCAGCCCTGAAGCATAAAGTCTCTTCTTTATAGTAGAGAAAAGCCAATCAAAATGACACCTTTTATTGGCTAACTAAAAAGATTACAATATGCAAGCTTTCGAGGCAACTCAGGCCCCCTTGCCTGAAGAAGGCATTAATCACAAACATTAATATTGCTAAATGTCATATAATAGAGGAATATACATTACATGGTGCACTGCAAACATTATCACTGAGGTCGATGTTGATTATTTAGATTTCAACCCATCTTAGAAGGCTAGCACAGCTAGTAGACTAAAATCTGAGTAAAGCAAAAGCTCCTTTTAACTTAAAAAGGACACTGAATATTATGCATGGTAGTTTTACCCATTACAACAGTAATGGATGTCAAAATTGGACAGTGTTTCTTAATACTTTGTTGTAGCAATTCACAAAATCATATCATTTCATTTGTTTTGCCAACTTTGAAAACTCATACTATAAATTTGCTTCTGTTTTATTTTCATCCACATTGAGACCTTGATAAGTGATTTAATTGCCCAGAAATAATACTGAATGTTTCTAAAATGTCCATTTCTCCAGTTTAACAAATAACCCATTCTGACAAAGATGCAAGGCCTCATGTCAATGATGAATATGTAATTCTAAATTCTCAGAGAATATACTGTAAAAAAAGTCATCAATGTAAAAATAGACAAAAATACCTAATAAATTTCATAGTATACTGTTAACAATTTATCGAAAAACAGCTGGCGTATTAGCCAATCCATAAGGAATGACTCTGCACTTGTAGCACCCACAGATGTTTAACCATTCATATTCATCCATCCATCCATTATCCAACCCTCTATATCCTAACTACAGGGTCACGGGGATCTGCTGGAGCCAATCCCAGCCAACACAGGGTGCAAGGCAGGAAACAAACCCCGGGCAGGGTGCCAGCCCACCGCAGGGCACACACACACACCCACACACCAAACACACACTAGGGACAGTTTAGAACATTCATATTCACTCCTGTCTTATATATATATGACTAGCTGATTACCCAGTGGCTTCGCTCACTGAATGCAAGGGAAAAAAATAAAATGTAGTATATAAATTATTAAACAGCAAAACATTAACGTGTAAGAAGTAAAGATACATTGAGCAGTACTGGAGTGCTTTCGGGTAAAGTACATTTTAAAGGCGCTATAACACAACAGGTAAGTAGCACTAACAGCAGCTTAAATGTATTTAGATCATCTCTCGGTAGCAGATCCCTTGTGAAAGGAAATAGAAATTACATTTTCTATGCGATCCTGCAAATTTCTGCCTGACAACCTTGTACTATGTGCCTGTGATTTAAGAGAAAAATTATTCTGAGAAATGTGGACGCTGCTCTTTCGTGCTTAACGGGAAGAAGGTCCAAACAATTCCCAAGTCCAAAACTTAACATGAAGAGGTCAATACATCTTCTTAGATGTAAACCCTCCATCTTCTTAAAAGAATTTATCACAAAAGCAGCCTTGAATGTTGTGGGATTTTAGTGACCTGAACTCACCTTAAGGGACAGTAAGTAGTCGTGAAGCGCAATTTACTAAAAGAGTTTTGCTTCGATGGCGCTGATAACACTCATTCGCAATGATTTTTACTCTCCCAGGAGCCGACAGGGCACTCGAAGTGTCACACAGTGCGAGAAGAGAGGATGCCGCCTGAAACTGTGAAGCTCTCGACCTGGCAGAGCAGCCTGACATTCCGCGCCTCCGAGCGTCCACCTTGTTCTCACGACCCCTTGCCGCTGAAGGCAGTGTCGTTTTCACATTGTTTATAGCTCAGCGCAATTAAAAAGTAGAAAGACGCAAAGCTGTTTTCCTCATCTCTTCTACTATCAAGTACTGCCAATTAGATTGGCATGTTTGTGTTTACTTCTTTTCAATATCAGTAAAGTAACTCTAACACAAAAATAACAATTCATAAGGACGATATAAAAATGGCGTCCACAAACGAAGTGATTAGTTCCTGTATTATAATATGTTCTGTGGTCATACGTAATTTCCGTTTCGCATAGTCATACGTAATTTCCGTTTCAAACGAGAAAAGAATTTTATATATATATATACAGATTGTATGCACTGTATAGATCTGATCTAATTATATAATGGACCAAGTATATCTGGTTAATTCAGCAGAAGGGCAAAGGAACGGGAATGATTGAGGGAAAAAAACACACCTCCATGGGATTCCTGGGTAGTCTAATAAATCCATCTCTATATTTCCTTAATGTATAGCATTGCTCCATAGCCAAGACCAGGGTTAATGTCCCAATATAGAGTTTGCATGTTCTTCCTGTGTCTGCATGAGTTTCACCCAGGCACTCCAGTCTTCTTTCACTGTCCAAAGACATACAAGGTGGGTGAGTGGCCCTGGTGTGTGTGTTCGTCCTGTGTTGGATTGGTGCCCTGTCCAGAGTTTGTTCCTGGCTTGTGCCTTATGTTAGCTGGGATAGATTTCAGCTACCTCCCGCAACCCTGGTCTGGATTAAGTGGGTTAGAGAATGAAATAAACTGAAAATGTTCAGACTCGTATTCATTTCCACTCCACACTGCCTAAAAGGGCACAGCTGAAAAAACTCTTCTGTCCTAATATTAATTGAAAGACTGCAGACATTTTAGTTTATCTGGCTTGTTCACAAGATTGGCGATCATCTTGTGTGATTATTTCCCAGAACAATGGATGCCTGCAGTGCACACACAGGGCTTGTCAAAATAATATGCATAGCAAAGGGAAATGGTTTTATGGTTCTAAATTGTTAGAAGCCAATATGTCATCAAAATCTGAAAAGGACTTGCATCAAAATTGAGCATATTATGGAATATGTCCGTATCATCTGTTGTGTCTAGATCCATTAAATGAAAGTAAATTTGATCTGATCTACAACCAAAATCAAAATTAGGTTGCATTGAAACTCTAAACTAAATATAGCTTTGGGCAATTTTCATTCCATGTGTTGACTGCAAAAGCAACAATATATTATTACAGGAAGGTGACTATAACATTAGGAGGGATAACATTACTATGTGTTAGGCTGCCTTCCCTTGTGAACAAATTTATTTACATGAATAAATTACAGCATTAGAATATTTGATTTTATTAAATTTCATTCCATTTTAATAAACTTTTTTATTAGAATTCTGGTGCAGTGACTGCACTTTTTATTTTGCCTGTAGGAAGATGGGTTAGGCAGGCAGTAACTGCTGTGTGTGTCTTGAGGATGTTGATGAATTGTGATGTTTCCATCTGAATTAAGAAACCACTGAGATGGTACATGCAGGAGCCTTTATAAAGACTGAACTAGTGGACAGTCAGACCGCATCAAAGATGTTATTCTAAGTTAGCAACATCCAGGCAATGGTGGAGGCAGAAAGATGTGTCACTCTCTCTGTTTTGTAGCCAGAAGCCCTTTCACAGTAAGCCTAGAAGATTGATCATCTTTATGATAAGCCATACATCGTACAGACATCCATGTAGGTTAATTGGCTAAACTGGCCTGATGTGAGTAAGCGTGGCAATGTGTGCCTTGTAATAGACTGGGCTGTTGCCCTACCAGTGCTATCAATATTTGCCCCAGCACCCCAGAAGTCTTGAAATAATGTTGGGCCAATGAATGGTAGTTTTTGGTGCTACTTGTAATTATTTTGCTAAAGCAATAACTTATTTTTCTTTTTGTCTGCTTTATTCTTAATCAAAATAAAATTTAAAATGTGACTTTTTTAAAACAGATTTTGAAAAAAAGAATAAAAAATTAACAGAAATTAGGGCCACAAGTGTAATGAACGTTGCAAGTTTACCTGTTAGCATGACGGGTGACATTGTCTGTAAATGGTGAGTTTGTAGAAGGCATGCTTGCGTGAGCTCAGAACAAGTTGATGTGCACCTTAGTGAATCTGTCGTGCTTCTGCACTGGCTAGGATGCTCCTTTGTGAGTCTTTTGTATCTCTGATTTTTAATGTCCATCTATACATTCATCCTTTTCCGCTTATCCAAGGTCGGGTCGCGGGGGCAGCAGCATGAGCAGAGAGGCCCAGACTTCCCTCTCCCCGGCCACTTCTTCTAGCTCTTTCGGGAGAATCCCAAGGCGTTCCCAGGCCAGCAGGGAGACATAGTCCCTCCAGCATGTCCTGGGTCTTACCCAGGGCCTCCTCCCGGTTAGACGTGCCCGGAACACCTCACCAGGGAGGTGTCCAGGAGGCATCCTGATCAGATGCCCGAGCCACCTCATCTGACTCCTCTCGATGCGGAGGAGCAGTGGCTCTACTCTGAGCCCCTACTAGATGACTGAGCTTCCCACCCTATCTTTAAGGGAAAGCCCAGACACCCTGCGGAGGAAACTCATTTCAGCCGCTTGTATTCGCAATCTTGTTCTTTCGGGCACTACCCATAGCTCATGACCATAGGTGAGGGTAGGAACGTAGATCGACTAGTAAATTGAGAGCTTTGCCTTACTGCTCAGCTCCTTTTTCACCACAACAGACTGATGCAGAGCCCGCATCACTGCGGACGCCGCAACGATCCGCCTGTCGATCTCACTCTCCATTCTTCCCTCACTCGTGAACAAGACCCCAAGATACTTGAACTCCTCCACATAGAGCAGGATCTCTCTCCCAACCCTGAGAGGGCACTCCACCCTTTTCCAGCTGAGGACAATGGTCTTGAATTTGGAGGTGCTGATTCCCATCCCAGCCGCTTCACACTCAGCTGCGAACCGATTCAGAGAGAGCTGAAGATCACGGCCTGATGAAGCAAACAGGACAACATCATCTGCAAAAAGCAGTGACCCAATCCTGAGTCCACCAAACTGGACCCCCTCAACACCCTGGCTGTGCCTAGAAATTCTGTTCATAAAAGTTATGAACAGAATCGGTGACAAAGGGCACCCCGGCAGAGTCCAACTCTCTCTGGAAATGGGCTCGACTTACTGCTGACAATGCGGACCAAGCTCTGACACAGGTTGTACAAGGACCGAACAGCTCTTATCAGGGGGTCTGGTACCCCATACTCGTGGATCATCCCCTACAGAATTCCCCAAGGGACACGGTCGAACGCCTTTTCCAAGTCCACAAAACACATGTAGACTGGTTGGGCAAAATCCCATGCACCCTCCAGGATTCTGCTAAGGGTGTAGAGCTGGTCCACTGTTCCGCGACCAGGACAAAAACCACACTGTTCCTCCTGAATCTGAGGTTCGATTATCCGACAGATCCTCCTCTCCAGAACCCCAAAAAGATTTTTCCAGGGAGGATGAGAAGTGTGATCCTTCTTTAGTTGGAACACATCCTCCGGTCCCCCTTTTTAAAGAGGGGGACCACCACCCCGGTCTGCCAATCCAGAGGCACTGTCCCAGATGTCCATGCAATTAATTATCACACTGTTTTCTGCCTCACTCCGCACTGGCTGTGCAACGTGGCTGCAGAGAGCTTAAGCAACTCGGCACATCCACATAAAAAACGACAAGGGGTGAGCGAGCTTTCTTGAAGGCTTTTACTGGACGTACTTCGTTATAAAAAGGCGAGTGATTTCCACGGTTAGATCAAGACAAAGAGAAGCACATAGACAGAGGTTCAAATTGCTGCGTACCACAACTAACCAGACCCAGGTGTTTATATACCCTAAGGATATGTTTTGGAAGTGACCGAAACAAGAGATAAAGGGGTGCCTACGTGAGAGACATGGGGTGTATTCAATTCAAATGTTTATTATGAGACCTACGTGCTTTAAGTGAGTTTCATAGACTTTTATAGCACCACTGTGAGTGTGGGACGTGACTGACTGGTGTGTTAATAAATGACAAAATTAAGGGGGAGCACTTATTAAATAAAAAGATGCACTATCAGATGCCAGGTCTGCTTTTTATTCTACTATCATTAGAAGAGGTCAAGGAAATTCCAGGATTCTTTTTTTAACAGTTAATAAGCATCTATATTCTCATTGTAATTCTCCTTTTAGTGCTTCGCCAGTAGTGTATGTATATATTTTTTTAATGTTTCCATTCTAAAAGTAACTCCATTCATTAGCAACTCGGCATTACACAACATCCTCAGCCTTCGCTTCCGCCCTGGAGGATTACTGCCTCACCTGTCCTATCTTATTTTTCAGAAATTTTCTCCAGCTGACAATATTTTGATATAGAAGATGGTCCTTTAATCTAACTCATCTGCATGTCAACTGGACCCTATTACCAATGTCTTAATCAAAATGTGTTTACCTCCTTCTCTTCTTTTGAGTGCTGTTATTAATTGTTTCCTTTCCTCTAGCGAAGTCCCAATTTTTTCCTAAAACTGCTTCTGTCACGCCTGTCATCTATTATGAATGCTGGTAGTAATCCCAATGATTTTAGCAATTATCTAACTATTTCCAATCTTCTCTTTCTTCACAAAATTTTAGAATGGGTTGTTGCTTCCCAACTACAGGACCATTTGAATATTAATAAATATTTTCAACCTTTTCAGTGTGGTTTCCATTCTAAACACAGCACATAAATAGCCGTAGTTAGTTTAGCAAATAATAAGCTTCAGGCCACTGATTCGGGATTACTAATTACAGTGGAACCTCGGTTTGCGAGCATAATTCGTTCCGGAAACGTGCTCGCAATCCAAAGCACTCGTATATCAAAGTGAATTTCCCCATAAGAAATAATGGAAACTCAGATGATTCGTTCCACAACCCAAAACTATTCATATAAAAATGATTAATACAAAATATAAAGTAAAAATACATAAAACAAATTAACCTGCACTTTACCTTTAAAAAGAATCATGACTGGTGTGAGTGAGTTTCTAAACTCATGTGGGATTCCACCCAACGGGACGACACACGGAAGAGTGTCCTAAAGCAATCGCAGTCTCCCAGCGCTGTAGCAGTTCGCCGTATAAGCGCATTTAAAAAGATCACAGACATGCTATAAGCGCCTTCTGCCAATGGGTGATACAAGGAACATTATAAAGATCCCACTACAATAAATAACAGCGCTGTTGCTGTTTCAAGCTGAAGGCGGCTGGTGTTGTTAAAGTACTGAGACTCAGCTTTGTGT
Organism: Polypterus bichir lapradei; assembly: GCA_026402145.1. Taxonomy (NCBI): domain Eukaryota; kingdom Metazoa; phylum Chordata; class Cladistia; order Polypteriformes; family Polypteridae; genus Polypterus; species Polypterus bichir. The sequence continues at coordinate 34,323,917 of JANRMT010062791.1, forward strand.
TTTGGGGCGCAAGATGGGGACTCGCACTTCACACCACACACGTGTCGTGCGCACACACACACAGTCACAATGCTGTAGTAAACACTATACGTTCGTATGGATGTTGACTATATGAGTGAGGCACACAGACTCAGACGGAGAATAGGAGACAATTGCCCTCAAGAGAAGAGAGAGAGAGAGAGAGACGCGCTGTGCGCGAGCAAGAGAGATAAGGAGAGGAGCGAGCTAAATAAGGAGAGAGAGAGAGAGACGCGCTGTGCGAGCAAGAGAGATAAGGAGAGAGAGAGAAGAACCATCAGCTCAGTTGTGATCACATGACACTCAGCAGACAAAGTGTATCCATACTGCTCGTATTGCAAGACATCGCTCGTTTATCAAGTCAAAATTTATTAAAAAATTTTGCTCGTCTTGCAAAACACTCATAAACCAAGTTACTCGGAAACCGAGGTTCCACTGTATTCTTATTCTTATTGATCTTAGTTTGTCATTTGACACTGTTTCTCATATATTATTATTGAAACACTTGTCTTCATTGTATAATTGGTTGTGCTAATTCATGCTTTCACTCTTACTTAACTAATAGATCTCAATTTATGTAACTGAATAACCATTTTTCTCACCATTTACCTGTTACCAATGGTGTGCCACAAGAACCAATACTGGTCCGCTTCTTTTATTTCTTACCTCCTTCCCCTTTGTTTGATTATGCATCATCATGATATTCAGTTTCATTGTTATAGTGATGATGTCCAGCTTTATGTTTCTATTGAACCATCTCAGGCTTGTTCTTTGTCCTCTTTCATTAGTTGCCTCCATAATATTAAAATCTGAATATCACATCATCAGGTTTAGTAGTGCCAAGTCTAAAATTCGCCATGTGGACTCTGAAGCTACCCTCTCAAAATCTGAAAATGTTATTAACTTTGCTAATGACACTCCTATTCCTTTTCACCCTCAAGTCAACAGCCTTAGTGGTGCTTGTGACAGTACTCTCACTTTTCAACCTCACATTAACACATTATCCCTCTCTATCTTTTATCACCTTCAAAATATAAAAGACGTTTTCCATCACTGACCTACTCTACAGTTGAGACACTAATTTAAGCATTTGCCACATCAAGGCTAGACAACTGTAATGCATTATTGTCTTGTATCCCAACTAAACTTGCAGACAAGCTATAGTTTGCTGCCTGCTTGTTGAATCAAACCAAGGCTCATAGTCACATTACACTGATTCTATACAAACTTCATTGGCTTCCAGTTAAGTACCATATTGACTTTAAGATTACTGTCCTCACTTGCAAAGGACTCCATGGTCTGGCTCCCACTTATTTAAAACTCTTCTTAAAGATTACACACAGACTTGTTAACTCTGCTCTTCTACATCTGGCCTTCTTGTTGTCCATTCACTTTGCCCCTCTTCCATGGGAGGTTGGGCTTTCAGTTATGTGGGTTCCTCGGCTCTGGAACTCGTCTCCCTCATTATATCTGTACTCTTGATTCTGTTTCTTCATTTAAAAACACTTTAAAACATACCTTTTCAAAATTGCCTTCTTAGTGCCTTATATTTTATTCTTTTAAATAGTTAGATTTTTAATTTTTTTTTTATATATATATTTTTTTATTTATTTACTTAATTGCAAAATGTTTTATGGTTTTATCTATTAATGTGTCCTTAAGCTTTTTGAAAGGTGCAATTAAATAAAATGTATTATTGTTGTTGTTGTTTCTGTTAATAATAGTAGTAGTAATAATAATAATAATAATAATAATAATAATAATAATAATAATATAAATACAGATCATTGACTGGAAGGCCATGGCGTACATGTGCGCATGGGAGGCAGCTAAAGGGTCTAAATGAGAGTAATTCCACACTAGACCAGGTGGTGGCAGAGTGCACTGACCTTTTTTTCTCACTATTCTGCAGACCGTTCACGGGAAATTCCACCTAGCCCTAATGACGTCACTTCCAGTTCCCGGGCCCTTGGATGATGTCACTTCCGTTGAAGAACCCATGACCAAAGCGATTTCCTGTTCTGGCCCTTTTGATGACATGATGTCCGGGTCCAAACCTATGGAAGAGGACCCTTCTGCTTCCTTCTTCGATGACTTCACTTCCTTTTCTGGCCTTTAAAGCTGCCATATTTGACTAACCTAATCAGTTCTGTTTTGGACTCCATTCTGAGCACATCAGTGCAAGCAATTTACCCATTTGCAGCCAGGGAATATTATACGGGTGGCTGCCCCAAACCTTTTTATGACTTGTGTCTGCTTTTTGTGACAGCTATTAGAAACAGACTTTGAGTATGAAGTGCTGGACTGGAATAAGCATATTTGAAAAATTAATGAATGGTTAACACAGCTTAGAATATAATATAGTAAAAAAATGGAAAAATAAGATAATGTTTCATTTGTTATACAAATTGATACTGTAGAAAGCAAGGTCTTGCATATGGTGTATTCTGTGTGGATCCCATATCACTATATTTATACCAATTTTACCAGGACACTCCAGTTTTTTGTCACATTAGACAGATATGTCAGGTTCTTTTAAAGATCCTACGTGAGAATGTGATTCTTCACACCCTGCACTAGACTTTTGTGTTACTGGAGGATTATTTTCAATAACTTCTGCTCCACTTACCTTCAGCCTTTAGTGTGTGTGGAGTGGATACCTAAAAGAACATGTATGAGTAGATTATAGATACTAGTTTGTTAATGATGCTTTAAGTAAATGATATGTGTAATTGTAAAAATTCAGTTTAACATTAATAATTGTTTCTTCTCAGCTTGGATTTCTTTTGGCATGCTGCCAAACACAGGAAAAATGCTAACCTGGTCTGCAATCTAATCTTGTATTGGTTTTGTAAAAAATCGCCTTAAAAAAAATGTAAGAAAAAAATAGTTCCCTATAAAATATAGCACTGGATCATTCATTCATTAATTTAGTTTATGAACACATTCCAGAATGAGTCACAGGAAGCTAGAAGTCATCACAGATTGCTCTCACACTCACACTCATTCATACCTGGCCAACAGAGAGTAACGAAATAACTTACACAGCACACATGCAAACATGTTAACATTTCCACATCACACCAGTCAACACCATATCTTAAAGATGTATACAATTAATGTGTATGTAATACTTGGAAATGCAGAAAATAATGTTAGGATATAATTATAATTCAATTTCACCTTGCCTTTTTTCCAGTTAGAGTTCACAGCCTTGCCAATTTAAATGAAACATCTCTTCTAATCAGTGAATGGCATCACATAATGTGGCCCATTTTTCGAAACATTAGAGGCCATGAGAATTCCCGCATCACTGTCACTGCAGTAGCTGTTCTAATTCACTTGCCATGAAAGTCACTTTTATTGAAACAAATCTGACACAGTTTTTTTCTTGGTCACCCTTGGCTTGTTAGGATTGACTGACTCATTTAATTATTCAGTTGTTACTCACAGCTAGACGGCAATAGCAGACTACATTTCAATCGAACCTCATTGAAACAGCTGTCTGTGTGCTTGAAATAAGTGTCTGGAAACTTGCCTCTTACAGATGCTTAAGTTGTTGTTCTTTAATGTTTCATGCTGCTTTCTTAATAGAGTTACTTTGTTTAACTTTGATTAACAGAGCATGAAAAATGGTTGGAATAACAGTCCACTATATATATATACTTATAATTCAAACGTCCGTGATGCAGATGTGTTATAAAATACTTGTAAAAAATGGCACTAAAGGTTGTTACAGGAGCACTCGTTCCAGCTGTGAAATCTTACACAAATGTTTAAATTGTTCCTGTTTTTAATTTGTTTCAATGTATTTATGTTTTAGGTCCTATTAACTTTTTATTGTTAAAACACATCAGTTCATTTCTTTATAATAGGTTCTTCTTTAACTATGCCAATTCTGAAACAACACCAAAGATTGGAGGTCACAGTGACTGGTAATAAACATCCTCTTCATTAACTACATCTATTAGTTTTCAACCCACAAAATTATTATTTTTGTTATTCTGACGTCCAAAAGACAATAGAAATGTAAATTCATGCTTTACCACAGTACAGAACTAAAATGGAGAGTCATGCTTTGTTGACATATTATCTTTGGGGCTTAATTTCATTCCTTTAATAGCACACTGTGAAAGCAGTAATTGCCAATAACAGAACATAATCTTGTATCAAACCCCATATCACAATATAACTCAAATATCTGGCAGTTTAGGTAGACACCAGCATAATGTCCTTCACTCTTAATCATAAGGGTGCCAGAGTGATTCTTCAGAGCAATGCCATACGGGAACCATTTTTGGTTCCCAAAAGACCCCTCAGTGTAAAGGTCCCATAAAAAACCTTTATTAATTTAGATAAGTAACAGGCTTCATAAATAATCATTAGTAGATGATAACAGGTTTGTGAAGCACAATTGACTCCTGATTTTAAAAGCACTCTTGCTGCATACATTAACACAGCCACAGGCTAAATCCAGGTTTTCTTAATCTGTTAGTGTTCTGCTAAGAAGCCTACAATACATGAAATCGTTCTGTTTTTTTATATATATTGTTTTCAAAGCACAAAAAAACAACACATGCAAAGAACTCTTCCCAGAATGAAATGGTGTTTTGTCAAACAAGTGCTCAATGATTAACCAATATAGAACCATAAATTGCAATTTAAAGAACCATTATTTTTCAGAGTGTTGTATGTACTTTTAGAATGAAAACTGTATTACTTATAAATATAATTAATGTAATGATGGATATAATTAACACTTATTAACACTCTGCTATTCAAATAGATTCAGTTGGATATATTCATCTCTCCTGAACCAATAAAAGTACAGCTCTCTCTCTCACTCTCACTGACTCGCTCTCTCTCAATTTCTCTCTCACTCACTTGCAACCTTAATTGCCCGCTCACAGCTTCTTCCTCTTTCCATCAACTCATCAATCAGGTAGAAACCACACAACACTCTTAGTAATATTCTTAAAGGGAGCAGGCTCACTTATTATAGACAGTTCACAAATAATTTCACATGTAATGACATTACCTTTAAGACATTAATACATTTGCATAAAATCACTTTTCCAGTTTCATTTTTCCAGCACATTTTGGATATATTTTTAAATGTGTTTGCAAGTTTTCCACAAATTTTTAGCATACCGTTTAAATGATTCATGCCAGAAGAAGAATTTCTTCAAATATAGGGGTCCTCGGGTTACAACGTCTCGACATACAACGTTTCGAGTTTACAACGCTCACTCCCATAAAAACTTAAAAAAATTGAGATTTGAGAAGGAATAAAGGAAAGGATTTTTTGTTACACTCATTTTTTTCTGTTACTACAGTACAGTGTACAGTACAGTATATTTATGTCCTTTTCCTTTTTCTGTGGCTTAGTTGTGTTTTAATGTTCTAGATTATGATTTTGCAAATGTGTTAGGATAGGTAAATGATTTAGGCAAGTGTGTGTTTTGACTTACACCAAAATTCGGGTTACATCGATGTTGTAGGAACGGAACTGTGTCTTAACCTGAGGACCCCCTGTATACTGGATCAACTAGTACATCAATCACCATTACAATAACTACAAAATGTTTATGCTTTAACATTTCTTAAACTTAGCATTTTTTAGACTATGATTTTTCAATTCACCTTGAACTGAATGGATTAACCTACAAGTAAGAGGAAGCTCATCCAAACATGAAGCCAGAATTCCAGGATAAGGTTCAGGGGTTTTTTGGAGTTTGTACATTCTCTCCATGTCTGCATGGGTTTTTCCCTGGGTACTCTGGTTTTCGTTCTAGTTCACAAAGAGTATGCAATACAATGTACTGCCTCACTTTTCAGGGTTGAGTCCTGCCTTGCACCCAATGTTGCCAGAGCCATGAATTACATTACTCAGGTGAGATGAATAGAAGAAAGGCTGGTTCTTGGTATTTGTAAGTGAATGCTTTATACAGGTATTTCTGAGTTTCCTTATTGACCTATGTAATCGTTATTTTAGAGGAGGAAAAAGAGATCCTAATGCCTGCTCTTAAGAACTGGTACATCTCGTGTCTCCAGCTATTGAAAATTAGACCGAGAAACTGAGCAAACGTTTAGAGGAATCCCCTGGATGTGTGCACCATTTATTGCTTCTAATAATTTTTGTGTTCTGTAATAGTTCTTTACTTCAACTATCATTCTTTAGACATAGCTTAAGACTATGGAACTTGAGATCCACCAGCTATAGGGTACGGAAAATAGAAAGAAGATTGAAATGTTCTGAACTCAGACAGAACCAATGGTTCATTCCTGAGAGAACACTTCCGCTGTTCCTATCAGAAGACAAGTCTTGACTGGAGAAAATGTAGCCCAAGTAACTATTTGGGATTTTGGTTGTAATTGGATAATGGTATTCATAAACTTGCACACTCACACTTTGTTAAAAAGTGTCAAACTCTCATCCGCTATGGCACTATTTTCTCCACCACCAAAGCTAAGAAGTAAAAATCCAGCCAATTGAAGTAAAGAAAAACTCCACTAATCTGAATGACTATTCAGATTTTGGACTACAAGCAAGTGATGTTATTCTCACACTTTGCAACAGGGTCACTTACTGTATTGGCATCCTGTTGCACATGCAGGGGTTATTACTGACAATATAGTTGGGTAGGTGGTTAGGTAAGTGTATCTGGCCCTTTGAGAACAGGCTTCAGAATCTCTCAAACAGTTGTTACAACAGGAGATTGTCTATTCGCTTGACAGAAGGTTTAGAACTTGCATCCATCATAGTCATCATCATCCATCATTGGAGATTTTCTTTATAATATTAAATCTGCAGTAGCTTCAACCAAAAGATGAGAAGGAGATTTTCTGTTGAACCTGTTAGGCAAACTTACTCATCAGGTAATCAGAAAAGGGTAATTCTACTCATCCTAAAGACCAAGATAGTGAGATTTGTAAGTGATCAAGCAGCATAGATCCTAGTCTCCTACTTTTTCAACGTTAAAAATGTATTTATTGATTATTTACTTTTTGCCTGCCTATAAAAATTTGACATGACTATAAAAACATAAGGATGCCATATTGGAGCACTGGTTAGTGTTGCTTCCTATTAGCTCCAGAGGACAGCATTTCAATTACAGCTCAATTACTGTCTCCATGGAGTTTGCACATTCTCCATATGCCTGTGTGGGTTTCCTGTTACATCTCCAAATTATGAATGTTATATTATTTGTTAGCTATGAATTGTCTGGTATAATAGAGTATTGGTGTGTGGTTGAGTATGTTCCACACCCTGCCGTTCACCCTGAGATGCCTGGACAGGCTTTGGGTTTTCACTACAATCAATTTTTCTGAGCAAGTCCGGGATATGGCTGATTGTAATCACTTAAGAATCTTACATATTGTTGATGATTCAAGGTGAAATAAATATTAAAATCACTTCAAGAGCTTCTTCAAAGGTCAAATTGGTTTGGATAATTTGCTGGCATATAGTATGTTCTTTGTCTTGAAAATATTTCCTACAAGACTTGTAGCTTTATTAAACAATAAAACCTAAAACAAAAAATAGCCACCATGCCCTACTATCTAAAACATAATTTTGGTATTGTGTGCAATGCATGTTTCCTTGGTAACTTGGCATACTTATACCATACCATACAATCCAGCTTTCTCTTTTCATGATGAATTTTGTATTCAGATAAAAAAAAATCATGACATAAATTATAGCAGAGTATTCCAAATGGCAAAACAATATTCCAAAAAATCAGCATCCTCCCTGTTCCTCATCCTCCTCTTAATTCTTATTTCTCTTAGGGTGTTCAAAGAATGAAAAGAGGAAAGATTATGAAGTGGTGTCCAGATCACCCCACCATGCCATTCTTTACCCAACCAAACATGGGTAAGCCTTTTCTTACGGTTTTTAATTGCTTTCTTCTACTTTTATCTAGAAATTGGTATTGTTCAGCAGACTCTGGTAACTCTTGTAGGCAGATTACTTTTTGGTCATTAGCAAGATTTATAGGCCAGGTAACAATGAAGTAAATAAAACAAATCAGGAGATTTTCTTTATGGAACTGCATCATGTCAAAACTTATTATTAATACCTATGTTTCTGCACATAAAGTGTAAATACTAAACATTTAAACTTCTGAACCACTTTTTCTGATGTATCATTCAAGGGCATATTTTATAACACATAAAGCAAACTTAAAATAACTGATTTTTTTTTTTTTTAACCCCTTCTATTTGGCCATCTTCCGAGAAGGTGACAGAACAAAAGATGGAAGGGATCTTCCATCTGGTGTCTAGGCCACGTGGGAGCCATTTATGCTGTCCTCAGTCATGCTGTGAACAGGGCATAGTGCAGTGGTTCTCAAACTGTGGGGCGGGCTCCACTAGGGGGGGCACGCAAACTAACAAACCGGGGGGCGCGAAGATGTGAAAAAAAGAAAGCAAGAATCAAAAATATATAAAATATATTTTAAAAAATAAAATAAAATAAATATAAATTAAAATTAAATTAAAATAATATAAAATAAAACCAAAACAAATTAACTTAAACTCTAAAAATAAATATAGAGTTAGATAAATGTCGATAAAAGTTAAGTAGGTATAATAAAATATGCATCTACATTTCAAAAAAATGTTAGGGGGGGGGGGGTGCGATTAAAACTGTTATGAAAACTCAGGTCGCAAATACTTAAAGGTTGAGAAACACTGGATAGTGAATTTTCCAAGCTTACTTGGAATCAGATAAACTTGCATAATCCCTTGGACACTACTGATTTCAAGTTATTTTCACTGGCTTGTTAATTGTATTATTTTTCATTCATTTCAATTGTTAGGCATATTAAGTTACTCCATGGACCTTTCAGTAGACTCAGCAAGCTAAATCCCTCCTATGTGCAAATTAACATTTTTTGACTTTTCCAAGCCTTCCATGGTTCCTCATGAGGAGTATGCCAAAATAAGACTGAATCTGTAATTATTACATGGAGGGCTTACTCTGTCTATGTACTTTTTCAGAAGAAGAAACAGCTGGCAAGTCACAGAGTGATACTGGAATTTTCCTCTAAAAAATATAATACACCCTTTACTGCATTAGGACATATTGCTCAGACACAGCCTATCACGTACCATAGTCTACACAGTGTGTGCAACTCCCATTGCTCCTGTCCGTACCCTGTGGGAGTGATTTGCTTGCTCTACCTTCTGTTGATGCTAGCTCTGTCAAAGAACTTGTGGCATTTTCTGACAGACATCATTTTATCGCAGTGCTTAGTAAGGTGCTTTTCTACTTTGTTCTGTAGCTTGTGACTTTAGTGGTATATTTTTTGTTACCTTCTGTAGTGAGTTGGAACATTATTGTGTGAATTACAAACTGCATTTTTAATATCAATTAAAAGACAAGTACAGAATTCTTATTATGTTGTAGAAATTAATGCACATCTTCACATCTGTACCTTTTCTCTTTATGTAACATGTGTTTGAATGTAGAGAATTCAGTTTAACAATTTCTAACTAACCAGGTATTCAAACCAACATAACACACAGCTTGTAATTTCCATCAAGTTAATGTAACTGAAGTATTGCAATTAGCACATGCTAAATGTAAGATGTTAAACTATACAATACAATCAACAAAACATTTGCTTTCTGTCTCCCCCACACCTTTTTGTTTAACGCTTTCAGGGTGGTCTTTATGGCTTTTATCGGTGCAAAGAGGTACCTCAGCGGGAGTATCAGTCAGCTCCTCAAAGTTCACTCTTTACTTCAGCCTTTTAACAGCTCTTTTTGGCAGCAGCGGTTGTCATATTTCGGCTCATCCTGTCACATTTCCATAACTTGGCTAGAGGTTTTTAATGACAAGTTTTCATAGCTGTCTCTTCACCAACAGTGAATGTCAATAGTGATGGACAGTCATTAACAGTAGGATAAGGGAGGCCCCCATATCTCTGATAGAGAGTGCCAGTAGTGGGAGTGTGGGGGGTGTTGACACCAATCATTAAATTGCAACAGTGTGGTTGGTTAGATAAAGGGATTGTACAATGGAAGAGGAGTTGGATGCATGTAGCACCGAGATGGCTGGAAGTGTTATTGTACAGAGGTAGCAGTAAGGGAAGAGATGGACCGAGAGAAGAGACAAACTCAGAAACGAATAACAGGGTTAGAATCATAAAATAAAAATATTCTTTTGTAAGAGCAATAGTGAGAACAAAAATCAAAGTCAAGAGATCCAAGCCTGAGTAAAAGAAACTTAGACAAAATATGGAGGTAACTGGCAAAAGTTCTTTGGAAAAAGTAGTTACTTGCAATCCCTGATTGACACAACAAATGGCTGACCTTTAAACCCTTCCCAACATGACCTTTAACAGCATAACCCTAACAACCAGGCAGCAAGTAATAAGACATGACAGTGATCATAACATACAAGATGTTGTAGATGAAAATGGCCAAAAAATTATTTATAAAAGCTTTCCCGTACATCATTAAAAGATAATGTTAAATATTGAATTCCTTGATCCACAAAATCCTTGGAAAGAGGCTCAAAATAAGTAAATCTATAACTTTAAACATGCAAAAAATTAACAAAAAATGCAAATATAACAGGAAATGTGGTGTGAAGAACTCAGACGAAGGTATAAAGAACACCCAGAGCTTGGTGTAGTGTTTATAATGTTTTGTTTATTAGCATTTTGCCAGGTGTTGACTTTGTGTATTTTCTTTCTTCTCCTATTTCCATCCATCCATCCATTATCCAACCCGCTATATCCTAACCACAGGGGTTTGCTGGAGCCAATCCCAGCCAACACAGGCCGCAAGGCAGGAAACAAACCCCAGGCAGGGCGCCAGCCCACCGCAAGGCACACACACACACACCAAGCATACACTAGGGACAATTTAGGATCATCAATCCACCTAACCTGCATGTCTTTGGATTGTGGGAGGAAACCAGAGCACCTTGAAGAAAACCCACGCAGACACGTGGAGAACATGCAAATTCCATGCATGGAGGACCCAGGAAGCGAACCCGGGTCTCCTAACTGCAAGACAGCATCGCTACCACTAAGCCACCATGCCACTCACTTCTCCTATTTGTCTGCCTCAATTTTTTCAAAAAATAAGGAGCATGTTTTTTCAGGCAGGCACTTCAGTTTTTGAACATTCAGGTAAGCAAAGCGTACTAATATAGGGTTACCATATTTCCCAAGCCACAGAAGAGGGCACAAACATTCCCTCTTGCAGTTGGAGAATGTGTGTGAGCGTTTGTGAGTTCTTCCATAATGTGCACAGCACATTGTTTGGGAACCATTCATCTACATCATCTCTGTTGTGGGTTCATCTGATGTTTGTTAAGAATAATATGGTAAGTAATACTTTAAAAAAAAGGAGTGAATAAAAAAAAACTAAACTGGATGAGGACTGTGGAATAATAAAAATTTTAATCAATATATTAAATAATAGTTGAACAAAGAATCTTGGGCTGAGGACCTTTTAGTCTGTATTCAGGAAACTGTTAATCTTAACAAACGTCTAGGATTGTAAAATCAACAGCAACAGACTTTTTCACTTCATCTTTAGTGGTTGAACAAATGTGTTGTAATTTTTGGGCATATTACTGAATCCCCCCAAAGAATTGTGTAACCTTGTCTTGTGATAGGCTATCTCTGTAAGATGTAAAAATTTCTGTTATAAAAAGGAAACTCACCCCCCCAAGATTAGGCTATTGCTGGTGACTGTCAGTGACACTAGCTGACAGGGCTGGAGTGGTCTCTCTGCCACCAAGAATAAAGAAATTGCTTTTTACTTTACATCTGCTGTCTGCCTGCTGTTTGCCTCGAACCTTCGTCCACAGGACTCATGGAAGTGGTGTGAAAAACCTAGACAAACTGACAGTTTTGTAAAATTTGCTCAGATGCCCAGATAAGACACATAAAAAGAGGACATTTCCAAGGAAAACTAGATGTAAGATAAACCTACATGATTACAAGCTCTTTAAAAATGCCACTAAACACACTACAGTACTTTTTTCAGACCAGTGTCAGGATCTGATAGGGGTACACCATATGCTAGCATCTTAAGACCCCCTTTTCGTTATCTTTTTACTATGAATTCTCTGTGGCACATAAATTATTTTACTTATTTTTTGTTTGTTTGTTTTTATCTCAGTCAAGTCTTGTCATTCTCAGCCTCCATAACAAGATTTGTACATGATTAGTGTTGCCCAGCAACACAATCAGATAGATTAGAGCAGCACTGACCACTCTCCGCACACAATTCTTTCTCTTTATTTGGTATTTGAAGTGAAGCTGATATTGGATATAACACATGATCAAAAAGCGTCTTTCTTTTTGGATTCAGAAACTTGCTTAAAAAAAGTACAATTACAATATAAATGCTAGATGACAGTTTTTGTGAAGCACTGAATGAATCAGGATCCACTTGAGAATATTGAGCAGCATTTAAATTCAGCTCTCTATGGTGAGAAGTTAATAAATCAGTGGGAAGTGTCAATTGTCTTGAAAACAGAAAATATAATCTACATTAACTATAGTTGAACCTTCCTATATATAATTTGCTTCCCACTTATGAAACTCAAGAAGAAGATGTTTTCAGGTGACAGCACCTTCTTATAATAATACTCTTTACAGTCTGAGGCACCATGCTTGTATCGACAGGCAGTGTAAATGTGTGCTCGCTTGATGAATAATGTATGCTTTACTGCTACACAATTTTATGATAAAAAAAAACTGGGGTGAAATTTGCAGTGGCATTGAAAGGAGACTCTTGTTGGTTGAATGGTTAAATAATCAGTTTCAGAGACAAACAGCATTATGTACTGTACATTTGAGAAAGACTAACCTGCCAACTCCATTCTGCCACTACTGACATTTAATGCATGTCTCACATTTTGGAGAAAAAGGCTTGCCTTTACTAATGCTATATTTGTAGAACGGGCATTGTTATGGTTACAAAGCATTATGGTTTATTTGAAATATGTGATGAAATAAGCAAGATAATTGTCCCCTGTTCAAAGAATTAAATATCGTGGATGAAACAATCCCACATAATTTGAGAAAAATAAAAGATGACGTAAATTGGAATGGTGAAACTCAACTCTTGGCAGTCATTCAAAGCCTAACAATTATAATTTCTTTTCCTTTTGGCTGATTAAACCGAAAACAACATCACAAACATAATGTTTACTGTTTTACTTAAAACATCCCAATATGTTTACTTTTTCAATCAGATGTACATTCTAATAAATGCAAATAGACAGATCTATACCAATACATATGGTCTTGTCTTCACATTAAATATAATATTAAGTAAACAATAATTTATGTACAGGCCCTGCTTTGATGATTCATTAATTCATTCCATCAGTATTTTGTATTTGGCCTTTTGTAATAATAATCATCATAATAATCAGTGGCACAATTTCCAAAGCAGTTAAAATTACTATTTTGTTTCTGCTTTTCTTGGTATGGGTAATGGTGGCAATATGTTGAGCTGAAATTCTGAGACCAGAATATTCCCAGCAATAGTTTCCAGGACCAAATGAAAGGAATAATCCCTCCACTGCATCCTGAGTAAGCCCATAGTCACTTCTATTTGTGATTTCATTCTTTCAGTCACTGTCCACCGACTGAGAACATATGTGACGATGAGGATGAAGAAAGGCCTTGCAAATTGAAAATTTCTTCATATAATTAATTCATATTTCACCATCACTCTGTGGTAAAATATCCAAAAATCTACCTCCTAGATTCTGAATCATTCAATGACCTCACGATAAACTCCTACTTGCACCTCAACCACCTTTTCCAAAAGTGGACAATGACCTCCTCACCACATCACACTCATCTGCAAACCACTCCAGTGGATACCTGATAAGACCAAGATGCCAACATTATCATTGAACAGCACATAATAAAAAAAATCTTGGGAAGAGAGACGAGACGTGACTTTCTCAGAGAAACACTTTCACGTCCCGCAAGACAAGACTTTGTGCCAAGAGATTTAACCATGCCCAGGGCCGGAAACAAAAGTCAAAGAGTAAATGACAAAGTAGAACGTCGTAAAGAATTCAAAAACGTTGGCGCGATACATATGCAGAGCAAGTTAGAGATAATGGATGTACGAAAATTTGAAAGTCTCAAAAAAATGATAGTAAAGATTGCATTAGCGCAAACAAATGGAAATTATAACTCAGTGAAATAATGGAACAGCGAAAAGAGATTGAATATATTGTTCGGAATTAAACTTTAAGTTGGAGATTTGTAGATCATCTAATTCATGTTGCCATCAGGGAAAAGCAGTGTTTCTCCCCAGTGAAGAGGCCTATCTGTGAAAATTAAAAGTTTTGTTGTTTGCTAGCTGCAGAGATGCGAAGTTGCTGATGCGTAGTGCAGGCAGGGGGGTTGGTGAGCGAAGCCCCCTAGTAAATAATAAAATTCTAAGTCCCAAAGATCATCTATAGTTTAAATATTGATTAAAAAGTGACTAAGCACAAACAGAATGAGTTTACTGCACAATCTGAGATCATAAGAGTCAAAATGAGTCATTTAAGATGGTGAGGCTGTCTAGGGATGATACAACCAAGGCAACTTGTGCAGAACATGGACTAAGTAAGCAAACTAAGAAAAGGCCTGCAGTAGACCCCAGAGAGATTATTGTATCTCTTAGATGTTCTGGAAGCTCATGACAATTGTTTGGGAGTTAGAGAATGTTTCAAGGGATAAGTAAATCAGGCCTTACCTGATCAGTTTGTTGCCAGTGGAAACTTTACCAAATAAAGCAGTTCTAAATTGATTAAGTCATTGAATAATTAATTGCGTTAATGATTATTGCACCCAATTTCTAACATTACACTAATGCAGCCCTTTTGGACATGTACAAATATTGCGGGGTCCTCTAAGTAGGGGGCTGGAGGGGATTTCTAAGCTAAAGTAGATCTTGCTTTCCCACTGCAGTGGCAAGCACAGCTGAAAGAAATTGTAGCCTGATTTGAGGGAGGGTCCACAATGGGCAATTTCCAAGTGAATGTAGGCAGGCAGCATGCACACTCAAAATAGGGGGAACAGCAGGTGCAGTTATTCTTGACATTTTTAAAATGATAGTAATCATGTCCCTGCTTCAACAAGCATGCATTGAAATCAGCTTTCCAGTGGAAATGATAGTCCAAATCTCTAAAATGACTCCTCCATTTAAGTCCCACTGCTCCAATATAATTATCAGCAAAGTTATTACAATATGAATAAACATACTGTGGCTTACTGAATGTATATATAATGGATATATTACAGCAGTGCCTCAGAAAATATTCTCATGTAGGAGTTGATGTAATAGGCAGCCAATTCTCAAGCTTCCCTTTCACTTAAATACAGAATTTAAAATAAAACTTGCAATAAAGTGTAAGTGGAGAGTGACCTCCATTTACACACTATCTTAGAAATAATGGAACAAAAGACCAAAGTTATCAAACCTGTTTTTATTAAATGACAATGCACATACAATGGAAGAATAAATAAAGATTAACAAAAAGTACTATATATAATAAACTGTTTTTTTTTTCTGCTTTCCCTGTTAACCTCCCAAGTTGAAATCTTTCTTTGTCTTTCTGATTTGATAGCTTTTCTACTTTCACACCCCTAAGTACCCAAAATTACACTCTCTATTCTACCTCTTACCATTCTCTTTCTTCCCCTATTTATAGACTCAATCCCTCCTTCCAGTGTGCATTTACCTAGGTCACATCAAGGCTAAAAATTGATGTTTATAACTATAAAGAATCTGATCGTTGTTATAATGAGCTATTTTCTTGAATATTTTTGCCTTCCCTAGGTGATCTGAGCACATGCGGTGCATGGAATGTGGGATTTTGGATCTTAAAGAATATGATTTTTGCATCTATTGCTTGCCTTATGCAATATTCAAAAAGAAATAACCTTTACCATGACACCATTTTGGTTATGAGTTGGGCATCACCATTTTTTTTTTTTTTTTGCAATTGCCACAGTGATCATTCCCAGAATCACACAGAAGTATGTGACAAATTATGTCATCTGGAGCACCAGCATGAAAGTTGGCACATTCTGTTCCAGTGCATCAGATATTAAGATTTCTTTGTGGCATGCGTGCCTTGCTTTATTCTGTTCTCTCTACTTCTGGTTATGAGTAAATATTTTCTGGTTTTCAAGACTGTGGTTTTTGGTTTACATTTAACACATGATGGTTGATTGTTCTGCATTTTTCGTTTACAGCCCTTGCCTGTTTTTTTGACCACATCTCATCTCCCATTACTGTTCATTTAAAATCTCTATTGTTTCATTCTTACTCAGTACAAGCATGAATTTCACTCTTCGTTTTCTTTTAAGCCTTAGAGGATCTACATTCTTGATTACTCAAACAGCCTTGGAACTGGGTAGATTCACAAATAACTATAAAAAGTTGACTGCTCTTCCTTGAGCAGAAGGATGATCAAGCACCCTTAAATCAGACCTGCCATCTTACATGTGAAATGAATGCATGGCAAGTTGACTAGGCTTCGCTTAACACATTTTATCAGGTTGGAAATGTTAAATTTGAGTAGTCTTTAAAACACAGCATGCTTGTGGCTCACATTTGTAAACTGCTGTGAAAATGTTAAAGTAAACTGATTATTAATTTTATTTTTGACTGTGATGTTTAGTTGAATTTCTCTAATATAGACCTGATAATGTAAAGCGCAATGTCATCTGCATTAAGAAATATGTTTTACTCAAGACCTGCCCTTACAATTCCCCAAATCTCTGATTTAAGTAGTAAGAAGTAAATGGCAGAAGGTTCAAGGATATTAACAAATGAAAACTGTGTGTGGACCCATGTGTCAGCTTCTCATTGATTCATTTCCCCTGGATCCATTCCTGAGCTATTTTTGCCTTTTTTCTTTTTTCCTTCTCTCTTCCCTCTGCAGTTATTAAATATTTTTAATGTAATGTAGAGACAAAAGAGGTGGGGCCCATAATTAAACAGGATATTAGGATGCTGCAGCAATTAGAGCGGCAGTCATCTGAGGGGTTTATAAAAGGCCCCTGAGGGAGAGAATTGCTTTTGTCAAACTGGGAGAAAAGCCCAGACATCAGCCAAGGGCAGTACTATGGCCCATTGTTAACAGCACCAGACTGGCAGGTGAAGGTACATCTGGGGAAGCAGCTCCGATTTCTAGATAACATCATAGAGACCACTTTGAGGCTAGACATTGTCTTGTTTTCGGAAACATCCAAGCAAGTGCTAATCCTCCAATAGAAGGAGAGGATGGAGGAAGCCCACGAGCATAAGAAAGAAAATTATGCTGAGTTGGAGGAAGAATGCCGCAGACAGGGGTGGCATACATGAGGTTTGCCCATAGAGGTGTGCTGCAGAGTTTGTGCATCCCAGTCACTGTTTAAGGCTTACAGTCATCACAAGTATGCACAAGATAAAAACCATCAGTTACAACCAAGGCAGCAGAAAAAAGCCTTTAGATGGTTGTGAATGAAGAGGAGTGAACTGTAGACACTTGCTAATTGGGCACAAGCCAGGAACTGATCACTTCTGGTTGGGTCACCTGGGCAAGAGTGTCTGATGTTGAAAGACCTGAAGTACCCAATGACTCGAGGTTACATCACTGATGAAGTGTTCAAGTCCATCAATAGATGTATGTTATAACCAGCTCTGTACACGCCGAGCAGGTCCTTAATTATTTATGTCTGGTTTCCTGACTTGATTGATAGTTTTCTGTATTAGGAGTTCTTTTTTTAGAACTGATAAATAGCTTAGATAAATGCTTCTTGTTTTTCTCCTTTGTGTCAATTAGAGGTTTTGTTAAGTATAATAAGATTTCTGTGTTTTTTCACCCTTCTCAGTTCTTTTTGTTACTTTGTTCCCTTGCTCACTTTTACTTGGTTTTAGTAAAAGTTTCCATCTAAATTACTTTGTTTTTTCCCTTATATTTTTATTTAAATGTCCTCCTCCTGTTATTTTTGGTTCAGTTTGCATTTTAATACTTCTCATCTTTGTTTTTGTTGTTCTTAATTGTGCTTGTTAGTAAATTATTATTTGAATATAAATTTAATGATTATAGTAGTGCAAGTTTTGGGAAGGGATTTAACTATTTTGGCATTCTCTATAATTAATTAAGCTATTTTCTAAAACAAAGAAATCATCATTAACGTTATTTACACAAACTGAAGCTACTGAGCTGTTGTAATAGTTTAATCCACGTAGGTATATTGGTTTTATATTCTAAGATGGAAAAATCAGAATCCATATTATTTACACAAACTTAAGTTTCTCTGCTGGAATGTAAAAGTTTAGTCCCTGCTTACATATTTAGTCCAAACCTACATGTGGACATTGGGTAACCCCAATTGATTTCACCAAAGGATCTTTCTGCGTCCAAAGATAAATGAAGCTGTCTAGACTGTAGAAGGGTAGTTTAATCCGTGCTGGTACAGTATAATTATTTAACATCCTAAGAAAAACTATGAATTTATATCATTTACTCAAAGTAACATTTCTATGCTGGAATGTTAAAGTTTAGTCCCTGCTTATATACAGTATTAGGTTCAAACCCACATAAGGACATTGGACAACCCCAACCAACTCAATAAAAGGATCTTTTTTCATCATAAGATAGCATGGGACTGAACACTTTCCTTTTCCACCCTATTGCATCATTTTTTCCTTGGTGAGTATCTTTTCAGCCAGGCTACTTCCTACAATATATTTAGGTTCAGCACCTGTGATAAATCATTTTTGTTAATTTGATACTGCATCTCTTCTGACTGTCTTGACGTCTCTTTACTGTACAATTATAGTATGATTCACATATAAATTAAGTATTTTTAACTGTTATCTATACTTCATTAAGAGAGCACATTCATTTCTGTATGAAAATTTATTGAAACCAAGAATTTAACATAATTCAAAGACATATAAAAGTGTCATGGACAAATATAGATAGACTTGCCATTGCAACAATTAAATAAACAGGTAATCACTTAAATGTGGGAAAGAAAAAAAGGTGAATCATATTGTTAGGAACTCCCGGGATTCTTGATGCCCAGCTCTTTATGTCAACTTAATAATGCATTGCATCTGTCAGCACTTTGTTCTATGATCACCAGTGTCAGGAATTCATTATTAATTTATTTGTAGTGACTTTGGTTTTGAAGCTTTATTATTTTTTGTTAACATGTATTTATATTTTTATTGAAATCTTGATCATTTTGTCTTTTTGTTTTTCATGGGTGCCATGTTGTGCAGCCATTTTGCTGCTTTGGACACTGTGCATTTCAAAGTAGGTGATGCTTGTCCTCTAATTCTGATAAAATTAGGCTAGCATTGGCTTTACGTTCTTTTCTTTTTTTCCCTTGCTGCTGTGGTCGATCTGCCGACAAACTAATACAGGCAGATCGCAGTCAGCCAAAGATGGCGATCCGGTCCTCAGCCAAAAAGAACTCCAATTCCCAGAAGCCTCCGCGAGACCCGTCGGGTGTGCTCATTGGCTCCTGGCCGGAAGGTAAGGTGAATGAGGAAGTAAGCCTACCTCCGGCCGAATTACATTGCATCCGGAAAGTATTCACAGTGCATCACTTTTTCCACATTTTGTTATGTTACAGCCTTATTCTAAAATAGATTAAATTCATTTTTTACTCAGAATTCTATACACAACACCCCATAATGACAACGTGAAAAAAGTTTACTTGAGGTATCTGTCACAATATATATACTGTGTATATATATATATATATATATATATATATATATATATATATATATATTGCTTTCTTCCATCTAGTTTTTCTGGCATGTCCCAGCAGTTACATGTGATGTATCTATTTTTTTTTTTCATATTTCATGAAACAGTCAGTTTTGTGTTTTCCACAGATTTCAAAAAAGGTTTGGGGCAGACACCCGTGTTTTATGCTTTGGCTGCAAAATGGTTATTTTTGTTGAGCTATTTACAGGTTGGAGTCCAAAACAGAACTAATTTGAGTTAGATAAAATGGCAGCTTTAAAGGCCGTGGCTGGAAGTGACCTCATCTGGACCGGAACTGGAAGTGATGTTGCAGAGACCGGAAATGACGTCAGCTGGAGCGCCGGTGCTGAAAGTGGTTTCTTCTAGATCGGAAGTGATGTCACACATGGGCCCACCAAAAAAAAACATGGTGCTGGAAGGGACATCATTAATGGCGCCGGTGCTGGAATTGACATCATCAGTGGCGCCGGTACCTAATGGGATTTCCTGAAGATAGTCTGCAGAGGACAGACAGAGAAAGTTATTGCAGCTCACACTGGAAGTTGAGTTGGACTGGCATCCTGTCTGGTGATGGATGTCATCCCCCTGCCCAGCTGGGTGGCCAATGTAATGGATGGACGTTGTGAAATTACCTCATGTGTTCGCCAGTATGGTGGGTGGTAGGATCCTTCTGATGGGGCTACAATTTAGAAAACAGCAGAGTTGCATGCGAGTTGTAGTTCAAACAGGCCGCTGCTGGAAGGAGCACCTGGGAGGAGAATTCCTTGATATATGGACATTATGCTTGAACCAGATGTGCTTTACCAGATGCAATACTGTTATACTCAAAGTACTCCCAAGTCCAGTTTGAAAAGGCCAGGGATCTCAATCAGGGGAGTCAGAGTCTGAAACAGAGGAGAATAACACTCCTGGTATGGAGAAAAGACAAAACGATTAGTACGTACATAGCTTCTTTCAAAGGTGTTTTAACCTTTGAAAAAGCTACTGTAGCAAATTAAAATGTGTCTTCTGAGCAAGAACTTGTGTCCTTCGTCATTTGAGTTTGGGGTTACAAATGTGGGATTCCTTCTACAGTTCACAGCTTAGAACATGTTTTAAGCATTTTTTTCAAAGACGTTTGTTGGTGTACTTTTGTATAGTAGATCTAATTATTATTAAGTACAGAAAGCTAATCAAGAACTTTGTTAAATGGTGCGACTCAAACCACTTACATCTGAACACCAGCAAGACCAAGGAACTAGTAGTGGATTTTGGGAGGCCCAGGCCCCTCATGGACCCCGTCTCATCAGAGGAGACTGTGTGCAGAGGGTACAGACCTATAAATACCTGGGAGTGCAGCTGGATGATAAATTGGACTGGACTGCCAATACTGATGCTTTGTGTAAAAAAGGTCAGAGCCGACTATACTTCCTTAGAAGGCTGGCGTCCTTCAACATCTGCAATAAGATGCTGCAGATGTTCTACCAGACAGTTGTGGCGAGTGCCCTCTTCTATGTGGTGGTGTGCTGGGGAGGCAGCATAAAGAAGAAGGATGCCTTATGCCTGGACAAACTTGTGAGGAAGGCAGGCTCTATTGTAAGAATGAACCTGGACTGTTTAACATCCGTGGCAGAGCGACGGGCGATGAGCAGGCTCCTGTCAATCATGGAGAATCCACTGCATCCACTGAACAGGATCATCTCCAGGCAGAGGAGCAGCTTCAGCAACAGACTGCTGTCACTGTCCTACTCCACTGACAGACTGAGGAGATCGTTTCTCCCCCACACTATGCGACTCTTCAATTCCACCCAGGGGGGTAAACGTTAACATTATTCAAAGATATTGTCTGTTTTTAATTGCATTTTTATTACTTTTTAATTTAATATTGTTTTATGTATCAATATGCTGCTGTTGGATTATGTTAATTTCCCCTTGGGATTAATAAAGTATATATCTATCTATCTATTTAATGGACACTCTAATACCAGAATGAATAAACCAATTCTCATGAAATTTTATGGACAACTTGCACTTGTTAGTCTTAAAAGATGTTTGGTTTTGAGTCAATTCCAATTAATCAGTGTTGATATTTATAGCTACACCAATGCTTTCAGGTTCACAAAACTTGGATTGGAAGACATGCTTTTGTGTATTTTCAGTTCAATTCAAAGTTTAAGTTTTGAGCTTTTGAAGTTCAGAATTTTCAATTGCATTAGCCACAACAGGTAAACTCTAATTACAACAAAGCACAAATTACATTTCATGTTTTATTAAAAAAACCCAATTGTCTGTTGCAGGTCCTCCTCTGAGCTTGGATACTATCCTCTATAACAGCGGATCCCAAACTGTGGTACGCGTACCACTGGTGGTACACGGAGCCTTTTCAGGTGGTATGCATCGCGGTCCCTGAAACTTAATTTATCTGTGCAAAACCCTTTATGACAAGCCTGCTGTGAGCAAAAACCAATGAAACTGTTTAAATACAATAATACGTGGATTCCCAAATTTAGTGTGGTGTGAAATTTCGTCATCTGAATAAATAAAACCTATAATTCGAATCAGTATTTAGTTCATTTAACGCTACCATAATTCCGTTTCGCGGAAGTCAACTTCTGCTTCTTCATTGTTTGAGCTTTTGGTCACTAGATGAAAACACAACACTGACACTATTTAGTCTTCGGTAACTCTGCCTCACAGAAACTGCTCGCGTTTGTTGTTATACGTGCACTGCCACTGTATCGCATTGTAGTCACTAGATCTAAGCACAAAGCCGATACCATTTCGTCTTAGTCACTAGATCTAAGCACAAAGCCGATACCATTTCGTCTTCGGTAACTGCGTCACATACAGGCCAAAGGCAGGATTTAGTTTCGGGGCGGAATTTATCAATTTATATACATGCACAAATTTTTTCATTAATTTTATGCATAATTTCTTCCAAATCTTTAACTTTTATTCAGATTTCGGGTTGGTTAAGACCCGAACTCCCCCCCTTACAACAAGGTGCGAGTGGTACGCAACGCAACTCACTTAACCTCAGGTGGTACTTGACGTCCAAAACTTTGGGAACCCCTGCTCTAGAACACCCAAGCTGCAAGACAGACATGAAAGAGTAAAAACACACACCTTCTTTTTTTTTTTTTTTTTTTTTATTAATTTTATTGCAATCCATACAAAGCAATCAAGTTTTTACAAAAAGAAAAATTGAGTTAAGAACAGATCGATCCCCACCCTTGAGAGAGAGAGCAAGCCAAACGGCGTAAAAATTTTACAGCTTTTAAACATACCTAAATTAATAAATTCTCTATGCTTCATGAACTTATTTTAAAATATTACTGATTAGATCCTGCCATTTTTTGAAAAAAGTCTGTACGGATCCTCTAACTGAGTATTTGATTTTTTCCAATTTCAAATAGTATAACACATCGGTTTCCCACTGACTTAAAAGAGGAGAGTTTGGGTTCTTCCAGTTTATCAGAATAAGTCTGCGTGCCAAAAGTGTAGTGAATGCAATCACAATTTGTTTGTCTTTCTCCACTTTAAGCCCCTCTGGAAGAACCCCAAACACAGCTGTTAATGGGTTAGGAGGGATTGTGAGTCCAAGGCTGTCTGAAAGGTAATTAAAAATTTTTGTCCAGAATAATGTTAATTTGGTGCAGGCCAAGAACATGTGACCCAGTTAGGCTGGGACTTGGTTGCAACGTTCGCAGGTTGGATCATGCCCTGGAAACATTTTGGAGAGTTTTAGTCAAGACAGATGTGCTCGATATATAATTTTAAGTTGTATAATTGTATGCTTTGCGCATATGGAGCTCGAGTGAATTCTCTGCATTGCTACTTTCCACTCCTTTTCTGATATATTAATTGAGAGATCTTTTTCCCAGTGTCCTCTTGGGTCTTTAAAAGGGAGGGATTGTAAAATGATTTTATATATTGTAGAAATGGAGTCTAAGTCCTTGAGATTGAGCAATATTTTTTTTCCAGCATGGATGAGGGTGCAAGATGAGGAAAATCTGGAAGGTTCTGTTTAACAAAGTTCCTGATTTGAAGATAGTGAAAGAAATGTGTAGCTGGAATGTTAAATTTGGAATGTAATTGTTCATAGGAAGCAAAGACGTTGTCTATATAAAGATCTCTAAGCAAGTTAATTCTAAATTTTTTTCCAGATATTAAAAACTGCATATTTTTGTGAAAGGTTGAAAGAGGTGGTTCTCTTGCAGAGGTGCCACAGATAGAAGCTTCTCCGTCTTAAAATGCTTTCTACATTGGTTCCAGAATCTAAATGAGTGGAGCACAATTGGGTTATTTGTATATTGCCGATAACGTTTATTTATTGAAGCACAGAGCAAGGAATACAAAGAAGTACTGCAGGATTTTACTTCTGTTGTGGTCCATGCCTGTGTATGTTCTTCTATGTTTTCCCAGGTTCTTATCACCTGTATATTTGCTGCCCAGTAATAAAACTGGAAGCTAGGTAGAGCCATGCCGCCTTCTGCCTTTTGTCTTTGTAGGGTCGCTCTTTTGATGCGTGGATGTTTTGAATTCCAAATAAATGAGGTTATTGATGAATCTAATTGCCTAAAGAAAGATTTATTAATGTATATTGGAATGTTTTGAAATAAAAAAAGAGCTTAGGAAGAATATTCATTTTAACAGTGTTAATTCTTCCAGCTAGAGTGAGATGAAGGGTTGACCATCTATGCAAGTCTTGTTTAATTTGTTCCATGCAGACGGTGAAGTTTTGTTGATATAGAGCTTTATGTTTACTTGTGATATTTACCCCTAGGTATTTAAACTGTTCTGCAATGATAAAAGGTAGGGTATCTAATCTAATATTATATGCTTGACAATTCACTGGAAAGAGTACACTTTTATTCAGATTAATTCTGAGACCAGAGATCTTTTGAAATTCTGTGAGTGCTGTTAAGACTGCAGGCACAGAATTTTCTGGGTCCGATATATACAATACCATATAATCTGCATATAATGAGATTTTCTGTTCCAGTCCTTCTCTGCTAATCCCCTTTATCTGATCAGTATTTCGACAATGTATTGCCAGTGATTCAATGGCAATCGCAAACAGCAGCGGTGACAAGGGGCATCCTTGTCTAGTGCCACGTTCTAGTTTAAAGTAGTCTGAGCAAATGTTGTTGATACAAACTGAAGCTTCTGGGTTAGTATACAGTAATTTAATCCATGCACAAATGTTCGGGCCAAACCCAAACTTCTCCAATGTAGTAAAAAGGTATTTCCATTCAATCATGTCAAATGCTTTTTCTGCATCCAATGATAATAATATTTCTGGGGTGTTTGATTTAGTTGGTGAGGATATTACATTAAACAAGCGTTGAAGATTTGAAGATAAGTATCGGCCCCTAATAAATCCAGTTTGGTCTTGTGATATTACCGAGGGGAGCACTTTCTCCATCCTTCTAGCTATGATTTTAGAGAGTATTTTAACGTCATTATTCAGAAGTGAAATTGGTCTGTATGATGCACATTTTGATAAGTCCTTATTTTGTTTTGGAAAAACAGTGATTAGTGCTTGGTGAAAGGTTTGAGGAAGAGATTGGTTATCTCTGGCTTCTGTAAATGTTGCTAATAGGAGGGGAGCTAGCTGAGTGGAGAATTTCTTGTAAAATTCTGCAGGGTAGCCATCAGGGCCTGCTGCTTTCCTGCCTTGTAGTGACTTTATAGCATCTAGTAATTCTGATAACGCCAGAGGTTTATCAAGTTCCTCCGCACTAAAAGCGTCTATTTGTGGTATCTGTAATGTATCTAGAAATGTATTAGATTGTGTATTGTCTTCTTTAAACTCAGTAGTATATAGGGATATATAGTAGTCTCTGAAAGTGTGCATTATATTTTTGTGTTCGACGATTTTATCTCCGTTTGTGTTTGTGATTACCGAGATTGTGTTGCGCACTTCTTGCTTGTGAATTTGTTGATCTAAAAGCTTATTAGCTTTCTCTCCATGTTCATAATAATGATGTCTGGATTTGTAGATTAGTTGTTCAGTTTCTTTAGTTGTCAAGAGGTTTAATTCCGAATGTAGAGCCTGCCTCCTCCTATGTAGAATCTCGCTTGGTAGTCTGGCGTGTTCTTCATCTATTTTAGTAATTTCGCTTTTTATCTCTGCTACTTTCTTGGCTTCGGATTTATTTCTGTGAGAAAGATATGAGATAATCTGACCTCTTAAGAAGGCCTTAAGAGTTTCCCAGAGTATTCCTGCAGAGATCTCGGGTGATGTATTTGTCTCTAGAAAGAATTTGATTTGTTTGTATATAAATTCTGTACAATTCTCATCAGCTAATAGAAACGGGTTAAGGCGCCATGGGGCTTAGTAATTTTAGCTCCAAGATCATAGGTGCATGGTCAGAAATAACAATAGCCTCGTATTCGCAAGATTTAATCATAGTCAAGAAGTTATTATCTATAAAGAAGTAATCAATCCTTGAGTAACAATGATGTACTGGTGAGTAGAAAGAATATGTTCTTGAATTTGGGTTTAAAAACCTCCAGGGGTCTGATAAGTTGTGATCAGTTATAAACTTTGTAATTATCTTTGTGGTGTTAGATGCCATTCCCCCTGTGGAGGAAGTCCTATCTAAAAGTGGATTTAGAACACAATTGAAGTCCCCCGCCATTGTAACTTTATGAGTGTTCAGATTGGGAATGGATGCAAATACATTTTGTATAAATTCCTTATCATCAACATTAGGTGCATAAACATTTATCAAAATCATTTTACAGTTAGATAAGTCTCCCATGACCATTACATATCTCCCTTCAGGATCCAATACTACATCTGATGCTACAAATGGTACTGTTCTATTTATGAGAATTCCCACACCTCTAGTTTTCTTTGTAAAACTAGAATGGAACATTTGGCCAGTCCAGTCTTTTTGCAGCCGGAACTGATCCTTGCTTAGTAAGTGGGTCTCCTGTAAAAATACTATTTTAGCATTTAGACCTGTTAGGTGAGAGAGTACTTTCTTTCTCTTTAATTCATGATTCAGGCCTTTAACATTCCAGCTTACGAAGTTAACTGTCCCATCATGGAGACACTGATTTTGAGTTTTTGATGTCATTTTATAGTCTTAACTGAAAGTGAGACAGCTTCGGTCTTAATTTCCTGTTTCCCCTAGAGTTGTTGCCATGCAGCTTATTATTACGTTGGTAGTTATAATTATTAAGATTAATAGGATAGATTAGGTATAGATCAAGCCTGCTCTCTTTCTCTCCCCCCCTTAAACCCCCACCCTCCCTTTTTGCCTCCCCAAGTGAGGCTAAAGCCCACTTCACACAGTCCCAGTCCTCTGACATACCCAGAGACAGAGCACGTCCAAAGCAAAACAAGCCCCAATGCAGCGGCGTTTTAGGGTTAAAAGATAGAGATATCTATTACCAATATAGTCTTTAAAAAAGAAAAAAAAAAAAAAAACTAAATATTATTTTAGTGCATTAAGATGATACACCCAGATAATAAACCCGGGTGATGGTGTTAAAGATGTGTCCAAAATATGCATAACAAGTCTTAATGTAGTAATAGCAATAATAATAAACCAAGGGTATGATATTGAACAGTCTTGTTTAGGGTAGAGATGAAGTAATTAGAAAAAAAAAAAAAAAAAAAAGAAAGAAAAAGTAATTAAGCACAATAAAACATAAACAGATAGCACCCTAGTAATACTAAGTAATAATGAGAATATATGCTGATAAA
This sequence comes from Polypterus bichir lapradei, assembly GCA_026402145.1. Lineage (NCBI taxonomy): Eukaryota > Metazoa > Chordata > Cladistia > Polypteriformes > Polypteridae > Polypterus > Polypterus bichir. Next base: position 34,351,402 of record JANRMT010062791.1, read on the forward strand.
AACCTGTATTTTAAAATGAATAGATCAGACAGTAGATTATTAATCCTTGCTTTATCATTAACCGCCATGACTCACTATTATGTATCAGAATAGTCCCAGGATCAGCTTTCTTAATTCCTTTTCTGCTTCTTCCTTGCTAGCGAAGACATAGAAATGACCTTGCCATTCCACTTTAAGTTTTGCCGGATACAAGAGGCTGTATTTGACGCTGGCTTGCCGTAACCGCTGTTTGATGTTGTAGAAGGCTGCGCGTTTAGTAACTGTTGCTGGAGAGAAGTCAGGAAAGATACGAATGTGGTTATTTTCAAATGTAATATCTTCCTTGTTTCTGAGGAGTGCCATCACCTCTAGCTTAAATGATAATCGTTCAAAACGAACTATAAAAGACCTTGGTCTAGGTCTAACGGTGTTTGATCCGCGTACACGGTAAGCTGCTGCTATCTCAGATTCTGCTTTAAAGTCGTCCCTGATTATTTTAGAAAAAAGTTCAGCAGCGAATTTCACCGGGTTTGAACTTTCTCGATTCTCAGGCAGACCTTCAATTCTGACATTATACCTTCTACTACCATCTTTCAAAGCAGCCAGTCTGTCTCCGAGTTTTTTGCATTTGGAGCAGACATTTTCTGCTTTTTCTTCAGCACTGGTAGCTAAATTTTCGGCTAATTCAATCCTAGTCGTAAATGTCGCCTTGAGATCCTCCAATTGATCAGTAAGCGTTTCAATTTTACCCACCACCTGTCGCATTTCCACTTGCATTTCTTGTCGCAGCCTTTCATTTGCCTGTTGCAGCATCAGCCGTTGCGTTTCATTTGCTTGTTGCAACTCCTGCCGCTGCGTTTTGTTTGCTTGCTGCCATTTCCTGTTTCAATTCCAGCAACTCTTGTTTCAGCCTCTGATGTGCCTTTGCTCTTGCTTTTTCATTTGCCTTCTCGGTTTTCTTTATATCTTGTACAATCTCAGCGAGCATCACCTCCAGTTTAGACATTTCAATTGTGCTTTCTTGTACCGTAGGTGAAGCGTCAGGGTCTACTGTAGCCGGTGCCCCCGCTATTCCCGGCTCGCGTGGAGTAATTGAGATTTCCAGTTTCAGGTGTTCTTCTCCGATCAGCGAGCTATCGAGATCTGCACTCACGATCGTACATTCGCTCCCCTTTTCACTCTCAGCCGGCGACGATGTAGCAGACCTTGGTCCCGAAGAGTCTGTACTTTCGCCCAGCTGATCCAGGTCTCTCTCTGAAAGGCCGTATCTTGAGCTAGGGCTTGCTGATCTTGGCTTGGGTGCAGCTTTAGTTTTCTTTTCTTTCGGACCCCCTTTCTTGCTGGCCATGTTTATATATGCTTACATATATACTGTAGCGGTCTCCTTGGGTTGAATAAGTGCAGGATATCCCAGTATAATAAGCAAATAATATGAAAAATAACACCGCTGCTAGCGGAGCTCCACTTCAGACGTCCATCTCTCGCATCGGACGAGACCAATTCACCAATTCAGAAACACACACCTTCTAATTCTTAATATCATTCATGAAACAAAGTAAAGAAATTAATGCAAAATTGAATTGATTAATTAAAATTAATACATTTATTGTACAATTTTATGACAAACATGTAGGTCTAAATATTTATAGTTTTAGTTATGTAAAAAAATATGTTTTTAAATACTGTTGCCTTTAAAACTGTTTAAAATATGAAACATAAATCTCAGCTGTATTGCGGTGTGTAAGTATTTTGGTAAATTCACTATTTGTCTTTGTGCATCATCTGTAGTATCTCTCTCTTGCCTTCCATTAGAATTCCCCTGAACCAATCACTTTAAGGAACTATACATTCTTGTTTCTAATTCAGATATGACTATCAGTACTGCATATTAAAAAAGCATTCAGTGATTCTATCCAAAACTGCAATTCTGGCTAAATCATTCATGGCCTGCTATTAATGATGTAGTGTGGATATTCATGATGTTGTTACACAGTATTGGCATCTCATTCAATTTCAGCATTGAGTATCGGCACCTTTTCTTAGCGTACCAGTAAGTACAGGGACTTCTTCATTAATTTTCACAAGGAATTCTTCCAATCCCCACTCTTAGATTGTCTGTCATTGTGTCTCAGTGCTGACAATCAATATTTCATTGTACCAGCACCTTTTCTTAGCATACCAGGGAATATTGGCACCTTTTCAGAAATCTTTATGGGGGATAACACCACATTTCACCATAATGGCACCTTTACAGAGCGTACCAGTGAGTACCAGCATCTGTTTGTGAATCTTCACTGGAGATCACTCAAAACCCAACTATTTCATTGAATGTCACTGTATCACCATAAACAGATTACCACCTGTAATTTGGTCCCATTTCCAGCAATGCTGCTGTGGGATTTTCAGCCTCTTCATGTTATTCTGCTTTCTGAATTTTTCTTTCTTTATTATCATTTTCTTTCATTTATAGTATAGCTTTGAGTGCAGATATTATTGTTGCTTCTATTGGTGTTACTCAGAGCTCTGGATTGGTGTAGGAGTATTGGTCAGTGATCATTGTTTTGTAGTGGTTCCAAAATTTTCTATGCCCCACACCCTTAGAAAATGTTTGATTTATGTTCGCACCCCCTACAAAAGTAAACTCAAACTTGGAGATAAAAATCAGAATCAAATCTATACTAATAAAAGGCAAAGCCCTCACTGACTCACTCACTCATCACTAATTCTCCAACTTCCCGTGTGGGTGGAAGGCTGAAATTTGGCAGGTTCATTCCTTACAGCTTCCTTACAAAAGTTGGGCAGGTTTCATTTCGAAATTCTACGCGTAATGGTCATAACTGGAAGCTGTTTTTCTCCATTTACTGTAATGGAGATGAGCTCGAAAGCTGTGGGGGCGGAGTTTCGTGTGACTTCATCACGCCTCTCAGAGCTCCAAAAAGCGCTGAAGAAAACATGCATTATATAATTGAGAAGGCGGCGAAACAATAAGAAGCGAGCGAGTGACATATACAACCATATTCATGAGTTCTGCTACTTCGGAAACAAAGCAC
>JANRMT010062791.1:34359430-34377175 GCA_026402145.1 Polypterus bichir lapradei
CTGTCATATATATATATATATATATATATATATTGTGGAAGTTGACCCGGACACAGACAGGCAGACACATTCATGTCACCCACAAACACGTTTATTTACACAATAATATTTACAATTTAACGTCACTAAGACCCAGTTGTGCACAAACCCCAAAACACTCAGTCCTGGCCTCACAATGCCTTTTCTTCGGGCCGCCTCCACAGCTCTCCTGAGCTTCGTCCTTCCACCTCCCGATTCTAGCCTCGAATGAATGGAGACGGCGCCTTTTATTCAGTACCCGGATGAGCACCAGGTGTTCCCGGCATTCCTCCCTTGGCCACGCCCCAGCGTGGCGGAAGTGCCGGCTGTCCTCCCGGCAGCTCTCCGGGTAACGTCCAAAGTCTTCCCCCCAGCACTTCCTGGTGTGGCGGAAGCGCTGGGGTAACAGGTCCCCAAGGCATTGGGGCGCCTCCTGGCGGTGACCGCAGGCCCCTACAGGGTGGAGCTTCCATGCCCTGTACCCGTGGCCCCCAAAGCAACCAGGAAGGCGACCCCCACATGATCCAGGGTGGGCACAGACCCACATCCGGTCCCTCATGGCGTCCCGGCCGGGTCATGGCCCCTGGCATCCCTGACACTATATATATATATATACAGTAATCCCTCGCTATATCGTGCTTCGACTTTCGCGGCTTCACTCTATCGCGGATTTTATATGAAAGCATAACTAAATATATAACGCGGATTTTTCGCTGCTTCGCGGGTTCTGCGGACAATGTGTCTTTTTACTTCCTGTATATGCTTCCTCAGTTGGTTTGCCCAGTTGATTTCATACAAGGGACGCTATTGGCGGATGGCTGAGAAGCTGACCAATCAGAGCACGCAGTTAAGTTCTCCTGACTGAGAAGCTAACCAATCAGAGTACGCAGTTGAGCTCCTGCGTGCTGAATGCAGTGTTAACCAGGAAGTCTCGTCTCGCTCATTCAGCATCAACGTGTTTTGCTGTGTAAAGAGTTGTGCTCTTTAGTGTTTATCTTTGTGCATAGTCAAGCCCTTCATTATGGCTCCAAAACAATCTGCTACTGCTTCAGGGGCCGTGCCTAAGCGCAAGAAGAAGATGTTAACGATTGCCGAAAAGGTAAACGTTTTGGATTTGTTGAAGGCTACGATTCTTTTTATTTAAAAAGTAGGAAAGGAATATAAGATCTACGGCTGCAGTGTCCTTTTAAACAGGGTGCAAAACGAGTTGTAAGTGGATGTAATAAGGCAGTAGTCTGGATGGAATCTGCTTTAGGGATTTGGATTGAAGACTGCCAGAAGAAGAACAACGGCAGTGCTACACAATCGCCTGAAGTGGCTCCTTTACAAGGGCTGTAACGCTCTCCTTTGTTGTGCAGTAAAATTAAACTCATTGTTATTGGACAAGTCATCGTGTCATTGTTGGTGAGTAACCATAATTAATTTTCTTCTTACAGTGCTTAGTACATGTACGTACGTTTAGTGTCACTGTACACACATTTACTGTATACTATTTTTCTTGCATTGTACGTATTTATTGCTGGTGACCTGTCTATCATAATGGCTGTAACATATGTGATATCGGAGACACTCAATATCTTTAAAATAATATTTAGGTTTTACTGTATATAAACAGTGTGTTTATATGCATAATTTCAATGAATCTTACCTAATATCTAAGAGAATACAAAGGGATTATGCTGTATAACTCTGCGGGGAATATTTATAAACACTGCGGGAGAGTTTATAAGGGCTTAAAATATATTAAAATAACCATACAAACATATAGTTTCTACTTCGCGGATTTTCACCTATCGCGGGGGGGTCTGGAACGCAACCCCCGCGATCGAGGAGGGATTACTGTATATATATATAGCAAAATACCCGCGCTTCGCAGCGTGTCGTGTGTTAAAGAAGTTATGAAAAAGAAAAGGAAACATTTTAAAAATAACGTAACATGATTGTCAAAGTAATTGTTTTGTGTATTTGGCGGCAGCGTCACAAATTTGTTTTCGTCTAGCTGCATCAGAAAATGTACCACGACGTCTGACATGCCTCCTTTTTACTGTTTTCTCACAGCTTGCATTGCTGCTGTCATAATGGGTTTGAGTCTACATATACTGTATATATACATATATATATATACATATATACATATACACATACATATCTTCATATCTATATACATATATACATATCTATATACATATCTACATATACACATATATATATATATGCATACCTATCTACATCATATATACACACACATATACATACATACACAGACACACACATATATATAATTTGTGTGTGTGTATGTATGTATGTATGTATGTATGTATGTGTGTGTATATATATACAATGTAGATAGGTCTGTGTGTGTGTGTATATATATATATATATATACACATACATACAAACATACACACAGGTATATATATATATGTGTATATATATATGTATGTGTCTATATGTGTGTATAGCTTTGGTCACTGAGTGCAAGGGAAAAATAATAAAATGTAGTCTATAAGTTATTAAACAGTAAAACATTAACTTTTTAAGAAGTAAAGGTACATTGAGCACTACTGGAGTGGTTGCGGGTAAACTACATTTTAAAGACAGTGTAACAGAACAGGTAAGTAGTACTAACAGCAGCTAAAATGTATATGGATCATCTCTCGGTAGTAGATCCCTTTTGAAAGGCGCTACACGACGGCTGTGGTATAGAAATTACATTTTCTATGTGAACGTTCAAATTTCTGCCTCTGGTAATGTGCCTTACCGGCATTACCAGCAATTAAAGAAAATTAGTTTTGTGTCCTCTGCAGTGTTAAGAGAGAAAGGCTTTGGTTTGGGATAAAAGGAAAAAAGGTGTAAAGAAAGGAAAGTTGCCTTTTTCTTTTATATAGTATAGAGAGATGTTTTCGCTGACGATATGAGCGCCTTTTGGGGACAGTCGCGGTGGGTCTTGTGCAGACTGGTGAGACGTCCCAGCTATTAATCGGCTGTGATGGCACAGTCAGTCCTCCACTCCTGTGCGTGTCTTCATAATCCGAGCTGACGACCTCATAATCGTATACGTGCAAAATAAAGTGTGAAGCGCCTTAATATTATTTTGCCCCAGTGTAGAAAAGGGGTCCCGTGTTTGCACTTGTCTGGGCTATAGCTCGGGGGGAGGATGAAAAAAATTAAAAGTGCTCACTTTGGCTTAAGGCAGAAGCGCAGTCAGCGTCTCAAAGGCCGGCACAGCTATGCGCGCGCGCCGGCTGCTCGACTTTTGCTGGGCAGGAGATGGCACTTTTTGCAGACACGTTCACGATATCAAAAGTCTCCGCGCTCTTTGGAGGTCATTCATATATATATATATATATATATATATATATATATATATAGCTAAATACCCGCTCCTCGCAGCGGAGAAGTAGTATGTTAAAGAAGTAATGAAAAAGAAAAGGAAACATTTTAATAATAATGTAACATGATTGATATTGTCATGAGTTGCTGTCATATATATGCCTGCCTAAATAAGTCACCCTCGCTTCGCTCTTACTTTTTTACCGTTAATTTAATCATGGCTAGTGCCAGAAAAATTATAAAATGGAAGGAGGATTACACTGAGTATGGCTTTACCAAAACAATTATTGATGGCGAATCGATTATTCATAAAGCTTGAATTGGTGATCTGTTTTTCTGTGTTAACCTCATATTTTTTCATACTTCTTCTCCAACCAAGGTGGTGCGAGGCTAAAATGAATCGGGATGCGCTGATCAATGTAATCGGTGTACCAGGAAATCATGCATTGACAAAAGTTCCCCTTTGATTGTAATGCAAAGTGTGATTAAATGCATTATTTTTTAATGCGTTATGGAGCACATGCATCGAAGCTTCTCAGCTGTGCTTGTGCTAAGAAAAGGAAAGATTTTAAAAATAACGTAACACAATTGTCAATGTAACCTTTTGTAAGTAGTGCCTGGAGGATTCAGTGTGGAGAAACTCTAGAGACAGCGTGTGTATTAACTTGTGGATTTTTCTGTGAATATTAGGTGGCAGTGTGACGAAGTTGCTTCGGAAGACGGCATTAGCCGCGGAGCTCAGCTCAGAGCGAAATGAGGTAAATGGGAGGGGAGATGATGACGTGACTCCCCCACCCGCCTTAACTGTCAATCCCCCACAAACACAGTCTCTCGGAATTTGCATAAGCACACCCCTTCACCTGCAATTTTAACTTAGTTACAAAGTGATCAAAACTCTCGTTTATATCCTGCGTCCTCTCATTAAACTTGTATCCTGCATTACCCGTGGGCATGAAAAACGCCAGCGGTAGCCTGTCTATGAACTTAATTTAAAGTTTAGGTTTACACCTTGCTTTCTTTCCGAAGTAGCAGCACTCATGAATATGGTAGTATATGTCACTCGCTCGCTTCTTATTGTTTCGCTGCCTTCTCAATTATATAATGCATGTTTTCTTCAGCGCTTTTTGGAGGTCTTCCTGGTTTTCTACACACTGCGTTGACAGTCAGTTCACGTGATTACGTGGGAGGCGTGATGATGTCACACGAAACTCCGCCCCCACGGCTTTCGCGCTCAACTCCATTACAGTATATGCAGAAAAATAGCTTCCAGTTATGACCATTACGCGTAGAATTTCGAAATGAAACCTGCCCAACTTTTGTAAGTAAGCTGTAAGGAATGAGCCTGCCAAATTTCAGCCTTCTACCTACACGGGAACTTGGAGAATTAGTGATGAGTGAGTGAGTGAGTGAGTGAGTGAGTCAGTCAGTCAGTCAGTGAGGGCTTTGCCTTTTATTAGTATAGATATATATATATATATATATATATATATATGACAGCAACACTCATCACTCACAACAGTGACAAAACAATTACATTGACAATCATGTTACGTTATTTTCAAAATGTTTCATTTTCTTTTTCATTACTTCTTTAACACACTACTTCTCCGCTGCGAAGCGCGGGTATTTTGCTAGTTTAAAATAAATTTCATCCCCCATGGAGCTTAGACACTCAATTGACAAACCTGGAGTTCCTTGTGCCATGAGGAAATGACACATGATCATTGATCAAGGGATTTGGGGATTTGGAGATGCCGGCACAAGACTAAGCAATGAAACACAGTTGACAAGCTTTGTCCCCCCGATAAATTTGCACTGCAGAAGCACCACACAAATTTGAAATTGCTCCACTGCTGCCAGGACCAACAGAAGGAGGGATGAGCCGAGTGTAAACAGCAGGTGTTGCATCCATTTCAGTTCCTCTTGTACCCCCTCTCCCCCAGCAAAACTGTCAATAAAACCTCAAAATCAGTTTCAGGATTAGGGTTTGCACAAAAATCAATATTAGACCTTGCCCTTCTCTATGGATCATTGCAAGGTCCAAACTCCGTACTCTTATTAAAGGTTTTTGCCTTTACAAATACAGTACTCTTCCTGCAGCAAGGAACCTGTGAGAACATGCATTCTGTGGCTAATTTATGACCTATAAGTGACAATATAGTGTAAGACACCGATAAAATCGGACAACTCACCTCACTCAATTTTAGCAAATCACAACGCAATTTTCCTCTTTCTCACACCCCCTGGAAATGTCAACTTGCACTCCGGACACCCCAGGTTGGGATCACCTGCTGTATAGGCTGTGTTTTTTCTTAAGTAATAATGTTAGTACATACTGTTAGGTGTTGTCTAATGTCAATAAGGCAGGTGGATAATGGTGTGGTTAAAAGATATGCAGTAGTCGTGAGATGATATGATCCCTGTGAAAATGTTATAGAAATAGGAAGATAGGTGTTCTCTAAGAACTGTTCAGAATACTGGTCTTGCACAATTTCAAAAACACCCACTGAATAGGATTATTCACTTTTGAGAATATTATTTTTAAAAATCTCTCTCTGATGTTTTAGCCAGAATAATGTATTGTTTCTATTTCAGAAATCTTTAAAAGTATAAGAGTATTCCTTTTTATTTTCAATCTATTGCAGTAATCAAGATTAGTTTTAAAACTAAATGGTTTAGATTGCATCTGAGTCACCATGGTTTAGTGTACCTTTGTAGGCGTTAAGAGCTTCAGTGATCATTTGCAGTACATTTGAAACATATCATCATTTTTCAAAGAGGGTTAAGTACAATCTGTCAACGGCAAAAACTTGACAGTTTACAAACCTCTATTCAGAAGTTCTGTGGATATTAAATGTTAGTTTTGAATCCATAAATCATCCAATAGAAAATACAGCTTAATTAAATAATTCAATGCATATTAAAATGAATGTTACAATATACCTTTCAAAACACTGACAACTAAATTACTTAACCTTTGTTTATATGAGTCCCAGTTTTCATCCACAGAACACAATGCAAGAAATCCTCTTAGACATTTAAATCTAAAAACATGCATTTCTTTAACTATGTGGTACCAATTTGAGTTTAATAAACTAAATTGAAAACAACAACTTGTCTGTATTAGAACAACTGAAAAAAATTCCTTGTCCAGTAAAAGTACTGCAGGAATTAATGCACTTGAACTCCTGAAATTTAGGGATTGTGGCAGACAGCCAGGGATCTTATCTGGCCAGGACACCTTAAAAATGGAAGGACCAGAGGAGAAAACAGGCACAGGGTATTACCTCCCCCAGAATGCTAGGTGGCAGCCCCCCTGGGGTGCAGCGGTGCCTAGGATTCCCATGGGGATTCATGGGAGTTGGAGTTTGGCACAGCTCTGCTGAGTTCCGTGGGTGCTGTGAGGGGGCGCTGCAGTGACTGTAGAGTTCTACTTGGTCGGGCTTCCGGACCATGCTAAAGGGCCACCAGAAGTATGTGTTGGCTCCAGGAGCCAGAGTCAGGAGAGAGGGGATGATGCTTGCCGGGAGAAGTGGAGGTGGAAGACAAAGAGACAGAAAGGATAGAAGGAGAGAAGGCAAGTGCTATTTGTTTTATTATCTGATTATTATTTGGGACCTTTTGTGTTTACGATTTGGTGAGTGGGAAACATTTGAAAAGTGTTTCCTCCTATAAATAAAAACATGTGTTGTGGTTAAGAACTTGTGTCTGCATCTGTCTGTGTTCGTTTTGGGGAGCTGGAGCACCCCCTACAGGCAGGATGTATGTAAAAATTGCAAGGTGAATTACTTTTTTCATACCTATTCATACCTCCATAACTATTACACATAAATAGATGTATTTGTACAATTTGTATACATTTATTAAAACCTTCTATATGATTTTTGGTATCTGCAATTTGTTTTCATAAAATGGAAGTAACATATGGTGCTAACCACCTAACTTCTATTAAAACAAAAAATCAACTTTAAAAGTAGAAGGGTGTCTTTTCATTATTTTCTTGAAATCAGAAGGAATCAGTAATGAAAATTCCCATGTATTCAAAAATATATTTATGCTTCTTTAGAGCTGCGAAATATCCAATTATTGGGGAAAGGTGGTTGAGGAGAAAGGGATACATGCTCTTGTTTATCCCCAGTGAAATGCTACTGAAGTTGAAGGAGGTTCTATAGAAAGTTCTATGAGTATATAAAAAAAATTCTAAATAAAAATTAACAGAAAGATACCAACTTTTTAAATTATTTTGCCCTCGAAGGTTGAGGCTGCTTCTTTCTCACCAGATCAAAAATTCTCGGGGCAGTCTTTGCAAGAGCACAATGAAGATCATCTTCTGCATCAAGTCTACTTCTGTATTTAGACTGGATAACCAACAAGCTGGAACACCCTGTTTCGCAAAGATATGTTGTTGGAAATGGAAGAAGAAGTGCGTAAATCCCCGTAAGTCACGCAGTTTGATGTACAGTAATGTAAACAGTTAAAAATAATAAAGTTAGGACTATTAAAACATTTGAAATTATTCTGATTCAATTGTCTGCAACATCTATCCTCGAATGACAATTATAATAAAAAACTAGTAACTACCAATGGAAAAAATTTGTACAATAACAAGTTTTACACATTAGAATACAGTAATCCCTCCTTGTTCCAGAACCCCCCGCGAAAGGTGAAAATCCGCAAAGTAAAAACCATATGTTCATATGGTTATTTTTATATATTTTAAACCCTTATAAACTCTCCCACACTATTATAAACATTTCCCGCACAGTTATACAGCATAAACCCTTTGTATTTTCTTAGATATTAGGTAAGATTCGTTAAAATTATGTATGTAAACACACTGTTTATATACAGTAAAACCTAAATATTATTTAAAAGATATCGAGCGTCTCCAATATCACATATGTTAAAGCCATTACAACAGACAGGCCACCAGCAATAAATATGTACAATGCAAGAAAAATTGTATACAGTAAAATTTGTGTACAGTGACACTAAACATATGTACATTTACTAAGTACTGTACATAGAAAATTAATTATGGTTACTCACCAAAAATGACATCGATAAAGATGAGTTTAATTTTACTGCACAACAAAGGCGAGCATTACAGCTCTTCTAAAGGAGCCTGATCAGGCGATTGTGTAGCACCGCCGTTGTTCTTCTTACGGCAGTCTTCAATCCAAATCCCTAAAGCAGATTCCATCCGGACTACCGCCTTATTACATCCACTTACAACTCGTTTTGCACCCTGGTTAAAGGACACTGCGGCCGTAGGTCTTATATTCTTTTCCTCCTTTTTAAATAAAAAGAATCGTAGACTCATTGATGCTGTAATGGCGTCCTGCAGTGGTGTAGCTGTTCCCTTCCTTCAAATAATCCAAGACTTTTACCTTTTTGGCAATCGTTAGCATCTTCCATTGGCGCTTGGACACGGCCCCTGAAGCAGAAGCAGTAGCATGAGCAGATTGTTTTGGAGCCATAACGAAGGGCTTGACTATGCACTAAGATAAATACAAAAGAGCACAAAAGTTAACTCTTTACACAGTGAAACACATTGATGCTGAATGAGTGACACGAGACTTCCTGGTTAACGCAGCGGAATCGAATTCGGCACTCTGTCGCTGAGCCAATCAGCACACAGGAACTTAACTGCACGCTCTGATTGGGTAGCTTCTCAGCCATCCTCCAATAATGTCCCTTGTATGAAATCAAGGGCAAACCAACTGAGGAAGCATGCACTAGAAGTAAAAAGACCCATTGTCCGTAGAAACCCGCGAAGCGGCGAAAAATCCATGTTATATATTTAGATATGCTTACATATAAAATCCACAATAGAGTGAAGCCGCGAAAGTTGAAGCACGATATAGTGAGGGATTACTGTAGACAAAACCCATGTTTTCAATGGTCTTAGGTGACCCCTGGCAAATCGTCATTTGACCCCAGATGGGGTCGCGACCCACAAGTTGAGAACCGCTGCTCTAGACTCATGTTGCTTCCATTATGAACACTGTTGGCATCACCATATCAGCAATCACCTTTCACTGTTCATTATCACTGAGACGATGCCCATGGTAATTGCTAATGGGATTCTTATAAAGGATGTATTCCCTTTTCTTGCTACTGAGCTAATACCACTCAAGCATCCATCCACATCCAGCTTTAAGAAGAGTTGTTTGGCAGCTGCTACAATATTTTTAAATGTATTTTCTGGGATCCACACAGTTTTGATTTTTAGGCTTTGAGGAGTTTCACAGCATTATTAGGGGATTCTTCTGAAGGTGTCCACATGTACACCTTGAGGACAAACGTTTTACTGAAAAAATTACAAAGGCCTTTCCTATCATTTGTAAAGACCACAAAAATAAATGTATGCCCACAAATTATTATACAGTATCTGTATGATGGTTGATCTGTGAGCCTTTTGTTCAGTGAAGAGCACTATACAAAAGGAAACCGAATTGAAATTAAAAAAAAAAAAGCACAATATCCTGACCCTACAGATTACCTCCATCAGACCTATTGGTAAGAACATCATGACATAACAGTACTAGAGAGAAAGAAAATTGATTATATATTTTTTTCATTTTGTGTTTTGGATCGATTTCTCTCTTAGCTGTCAATGTTCTTCCTGGCCTTGCCCAAGATATTACTTATTCCTCTTAGTACATTTCTCTGGTTACAGTTCTTTTTTATCTTGTATTCACAACAGTAATTCATAATAAAGAAAAATTAGGGGTAATATGGTTATTGTGCATAAGGTGTTTTGTGGTATGCTTTCCACATTAAAATCTAGCATCTATCTTAAAAGTAGTATAGTCGGAAACTTGTTCAAGCATATCAGAAAACCAGATGAGGGTCAAGTCTGGGTGATGCTTCAAGAAGTTGGCTGACTATTATGTACCCAGTAAGACTTGACAGATGTCACACACACAGGAGCTCCAGCAGTATTGGAAAGTATTGTAAGGACCAGAAATATAGTGAAATGAGACTTTTATTTTGGGGTATGTACCGTAAGCTGACCATGCTCTCTCCTGAAATTTCTCATGTCTTTTAACCAATCAGAGTAAACATCAGGATTAATTCAGCCCTGTTATGCAAATTCAGTGATCTATAAGAATGACTCTCTGTCTCTGTTCTTTGACCATTTGCTAACAGGCACTGCACAGGCACTGTCCCTTAGTAGACTGCATTAACAGGATGCTCCTCTTCAAGTATTTGTTGAAAAGAAAATAAAAGACACACTGAACAAGTTTCCTCCTGCCTGGTTCCTGACTCAAAGATGTGTTAGTTGAAGACAAAATTTCTTTTTTTAATATATTTCCAATGCATTTCTTCCACGTTCACATCTAATGAACACAATCCTTTTATCTGTGATTCTTTGCATGTGGAACAACTTTCTAACATTTGTGTGAAATTTGCTATAAAGCAGCTTCTATGCCTCCATTATTTTGCAGAAGAATTTCCTTTGCAATGGCTGGCATAGACTTTACTGATTCTCTTCATAATTTTCATTGCTTCATCTTTTTTTCCTCTAACTCTTTCTGTAATTTGGCTCAAATGATTGAATGCAGGTCTTTAAATGGAATGCATTCCATGCAGGCCCTTGACTCTTTCTATGACTTTCTTTTGTCTTTCTACATTCTTTTTGTAATATGGAGATCAAACCTGCACACAGTTTTCCAGATGTAGCCCTAGTGCAGTTTGCAGCTTAAGGATAACCTTGCCTTGACTTATAATTCCCACATTATGTGAAGTATGAGTTTCTATGCTATGGTATGCTGGGCTGGTAAAATCACTTTAAGAGAGGCCCACCAAATTAACAAGCTAATTAAAAGGGCAAGTTCAGTTATAGGACAAACTCTGAAACCCTGTAGTGAAAACAAAACTGACGGCCATTATGAACAGTGCTGCACATTTCCTCTCTCTGACACACTAACACTGAGGACTTTGAGCCAACAAATTATTCTGAAAAAGTGTGTCAAGAAATGCCGCTGGGGCTCCCTTTTACCAACACCAATATGTTTGTATAATGAGTCACTGTGACTGCCAAATCAGAAGTTTTCTTTCTTATTCATTTTTTTGTGTGTGTATGTGTTTTCATTATTTGGATGTTCTTCTTTTTAAGCCTTATGGCAGTCAGCCATGGCACTTGCCTGGATGAGATGGACCAGCGGAGAAATTGTTTACAGTGCATTATCTTCCCCAGAGCAATATATGGCAGCCCCCGTGTTGTGACAGTGCCACAGTTTCCCACAGGGCTTAATGGGCATTGGGGAGCACTAATTAGTGGGGCTGTAGCCTTCACTGGAAGTGCTTCTGGGCCAAGCCTTTTTGACACCGGAAGAACTTCGAGGGATCACTTAAAAAAAGTCACCTGCCTTCATTCTGGTAGCCAGAGTCAGAAGGAATGTTACAAAGCTTGTCTGAGGAGGAGTGGGGGTGGAAGGAAGGAGAAGAGAAGAAGAAGAAGAGACATTGTTGTGTGCTTAATACTGTGATGTATACTGTTCATTGGTGGGGTACGAAAGAAAAGCATTTCCCATGCTTTAATAAAAGCCTGTGTCGTGCTGGGACTTGCGCCTGTGTCTGTTGTGTCAGGCATTTCGGGGGCTGGCTTGCCTCATGGTGGCCACAGCCTGCATATGCTGGGTTCATGTCCAAATGTCTGTCTCAGTTGCTACATTTGGACAGTGATACAATTTTCATAATTGTGTCTCTTTGCGTCAACACAATGGATGTGATATGAAGCAATCGAGATGTAATTAAAGTGTGGACATGCAGTTTTAATTTAAGGCATTTAACAAAAACATTGTATTAGCCATTTAGAAAAGAGACCATGGTCCTCCCATTTTCAGGGGCTCAAAAGTAGTTGGACAAAGTAACATACAGTAATCATGACTATAATGATCATTTTCAATACTTGGTTGAAACTCCTTTACAGTCAATGACTGCTTGAAGTCTGGAACCCATGGCTTTCTCCAAGTGTTGGGTTTCCACCCAATTGATACTTTGCCAGGCCTTTACTGGACTGTCTCCCGTGCTGCTTGCTCTTTGGACTTTCTGCCTTCAGTTTTGTCTTCAGCAATTGGGTTGAGGTCAGTTGATTGACTTAGTCATTGAAGAACATTCCACTTCTTTGCCTTCAAGAGCACTTGGTTTGCTGTCACAGTATGTTTTAGCTCATTGTCCATCTGTATTGTGAATCGTAATCATATCAGTTTTGCAGAATTTGCCTGAATCTGAGCAGACAGTACAGCACAGTACAACTTCAGAAATCATCCTGTAACTTTTGTCGGTAGTCAGAACTACTTCCATTGGCAGTCACGCATGCTCATGCCATAACACTGCCTCCACCATGTTTCACAGATGATGTGGTTTGCTACAGATTATGAGCCATTCTTTTATTCTCCATACTCTTCACAGTCTATCATTCTGGTAGATAATGATCTTAATTGCATTTGTCCAAAGAAAACTGTTTCAAAGCTGGACTGGTTTTTGAAAATATTTTCTTGCAAAGTTTAATCTGTTCTTCCTATTCTTGAGGATTACCAATGGTTTCCACCTTGTGGAAAACCCTTTGTATTTACTTTCAATACGTCATCTCTTGATTGTAGACTTTGGCAATGACAGAGTGTTCTTGGTTTGTCTAAATGTTGCAAATAGTTTTTTCTTCGCCAAGGAAAGAATTCTGCAATCATGTAGCACAGTTATCTTCCATGGATGTCCAGGCTTTCTGGTGTTGCTGAGCTCAACAATGTGTTCTTTCTCTTTAAGAATGCACCAGATGGTTTATCTGACCACTCCTGGTGTTTCTGCTATCTCTTGGATGGGTTTGTTTTGTTTTCTATGCCTAATAATGGTCTGTTTTTACTTGCATGGCCAGCTCATTCTGAGAGTTCACAGTGACAGCTTCCAAATGCAGATTTCACACTTGGAATCAACTACAGACCTTCTATCTTGATAGTTAATGAAATAATGAGGGACCTGGTCACACCTGGCTATGGAACACCTTGCCAGTCAAATGTCCAAATACATGTATAAAAATGGCTGTCATTCTTAAATGGCACATACAATATTCTGTGAAACCCTTTGAATGAATACTGAAAGCCTACACTTCAGTTATATAATTATTTTTTCATTTCATATCCATTGTGGTGGCATATACAGTCATATACAGTTACAATTATGAAAATTGTGTCAATGTACAAATACTTATGGACCTAACTTGTGTGTGTGAATAAATGGTATGTACTAAAGAAGATGGCTCCTTTAAATGACCCTGAGCACTTCCTCTTTTGCTTTGAACACATGGCTATGTTGATACACTGAGACAGGCAAGATTGGGCTGCCATCCTGACCCCCTTTTTTGACTGGGGCCGCTCTGCAAGACTTGACAATAATGATTTCCTAAAGCAGCAAGTTCTTCTTCATACTGGTATGAGCTCCCTGACCAAGAAGCATAAGTTCCAGTTGTGGCAAATTGATCCTGATCCTTGGGAACAGGTGCAGGATTTAGTAGACCTTTTTCAAAGCAGGTTCTGTGGATACATATTTGAGTGCATTATAGAAAAGCTTGTTATTGACACCGTGTTCTTTGGGATAAATGTCGAATTCTGTGATAAGATGTCAAAAATTCTTTTGGATCTAACCTGTAGATTGGAAGGGACCCAAGCCACTTGGAGGCAGATGGGCTACCCTAGCCTGGCTTCTACTGCTGTACAACCATCAAATCCTCACACCACTGTGAAAGACCCTCCAACCAGCGCCCCACGCATAAGACACCGTCAAGTTAATTCTACAGCCAGGACCGACCACAGGTGCTTTCGCTGTGACCTGTCTGGACATTTGGCTAGGGAGTGTTGCCTCCCACCTGCTCACTCACTGGAGATTGGCTTAGCCGAGGTTTGTTGCTCTCACACCAAGTTCTTGGAAAAGGATAACTTTAAGGTCTCAGTTGATTTAGCTCAGCATGAGATCCCAGCCCTTTTGGACTCTGGTAGTGACCTCTGTGTCATCTGACATGACTTGCTCCGGCAGATACCCTGCAGAGGTGCATAATGTAAACATTCTCTGTGTTTATAGCAATGTTAAGGAGTATGAAACCGTATTACTCTCTCTGAAATATAAAGGAAGGAACTTAAAGAAAAGAAGTTTGAATTGATGTGTTGGACTCTTCACCCTGACCTTTCTTAGTAGGGAAGATGAATGCTCTATTCCCACAGGTCTTGGCCACCTGCAAAGCACCTCTTTCTTTAGTAGAAAAGGAGGGGCTTGCCACTGACAGGGAGGCGGCTTGGAGACTGAAAATGATTTGTCGAGTGGGGATGATCCCCCGCTTGAGTTTCTGAGACAGTTGTAGGGCTCTTCAGAACATGCGCTTGCGCCTTCAGCCTCCTCAGATGAAGCTGCTGCTTTGGGCTCTGGGAAACCATTGGCTAGGGAACAGGTAGCTGCTGCTTCACGCTCTGGAGAAGCATTGATTGACACATAGATGGACTTTGCGCACTTGCAACGAGCTGAATGCAGCTTAGATTTTGCATTTCAGCAAGCACATGTTGCAGCATGTTGGGTGACTTCCAGCCGCACTGGGGAATGGCTGATTGTACAGTTAGTGGTCCTGAGTGTAATGTATGTATTGTATTAATGTAATGTATTAATCCATTAGCCTTTTTATTTGCTTCTATGCAATGCCTAGTTGTGGCCTTTGATGAGCCCAATAGGTCTCCCAAGTTGTCGTCGTACTTTTTACTTCGAAATCCCCATTGTATTACAGGGGATTGTATGATTATATTCAGTATTTTCTGTCTAATATGATAAACTTTATATTGCTTACATTTTCTTACAAATTTGTTGAGCACTCTCTATAAACCTTTACCTGAGTACTACTTTTTATGAGCGTCATTTTATAAAAATTAAAAATAGCAGCAGTAATAGTATGCTATGCTTGTCTTTGGTGTTTGAACCAGAAACTAAAAAGCAGCCAAATTCTACTTCACAAAAAGATTCATTGTGTCAGTAGACTGTGCCTTGCTCCAATTTTATTTCAATTATTGAAGTGAGAGTGAAATTGAAAAGAAGCAAATTACAAATAATTACCGATTTACAATAAGCAATATAACTTTGCTATATATTTATCCCATTAACTTAAAATAATACTTAACAGGCTTTTCTTCAATGGGACTAGCCAACACAGACTATTGATGAAGCTTGCTAACCACTGACTTCCTGTAATTCTATTTCCGCTTCCTTGCAGCTATTTACATGAATATTCATACGGCTGTGTTAACATTCCTCTGAATAACAAACAGCTATTCTGCAAAGCAGAACAAATTGAATTGATACTTTTGGGAGCCTACTTCTCAAAGCTTCTAATTATGAATATAGGAATTTTGATTAATGAGAAGAGACCATCAAGTTTATTTGGTTAACTAGCAGAATACCCGCGCTTCGCAGCGGAGAAGTACTGTGTTAAAGAAGTTATGAAAAAGAAAAGGAAAAATTTAAAAAATAATGTAACTTGATTGTTAATGTAATTGTTTTGTTATTGATATGAGTGTTGTTGTCATATCTATATATATATATATATATATATATATATATATAGCAAAATACCCGCGCTTGGCAGCGGAGAAGTAAAAAGAAAAGGAAACATTTTAATAATAACGTAACATGATTGACAATGTAATTGTTTTGTCATTGTCATGAGTGTTTTTTTTTTTTTTTTTTATATATATATATATATACACACAGACAAACACATATATAAACATATATATACACATCATATATATATATATACATATACATACATATATACATATACACATATACAAATATAGACATATATATACAGTATATACATATATACACATATATATATATACACAGTTATATATATATATATATATATATATATATATACACACATACATATATATATACTTTTCTTATCTACATATTTACTTCGACATGCAGCCGCGCAACTGTGGTATATGTTGAAGTTCTATTTAAATTTTAAATAGAAGGAATTTTTATTTAGTCGACAGAATATTATTCTGGAATAAATCAACTCAAACCTTAAATAACTTATAATATTTTGCTCTCCATAAAAAATATATCCTGTCTAAATTATACAAGTTAGAAATAAAGTAAATGTTAAAAGAACAAACATTCAAATTTCTTTACTCTTATGTAATTTTATATAAATAAGAAACATAAATAAAATGTGTTCTTTTCAGCAATAACAAATCAAATCATTCAGTTTATGAACAAAGTGCGCATTTGGGAACACCGTAGTGTCGACTTGGTTCAACATTACTTGGCAACAGGGACAGTGGGGCAAGTTGCACTGGTGCATTTGTGTCTCCCATAAAAGTAGCTTCACTTGAAATCACTTTGTGATTTTGCACGGGTAAAAACGTCTGCTGAAGTGTCAGATTCTTCTTTAACTCTTCTGCTTTCTGTATCTTGTGCATTGCATTCAGGTCTTTCAGGTTATCTTGATGTTTTGTCTCATAGTGCCGTCTTAGATTAAATTCTGTAATTACACCCACATTTGCTCCAGAAATGAGACACACGGGTTTACCGGCAATGTCAGTAAACATATACTCAGCCTCCCATCGGTTTTTAAAGGCTCTATGTTCAGAATCACCTTTTCTCTTCAGCATCGTGTGGGCTAGCTTCACAATAACTTGCAGCATCATAAGCTAGACTTGATTAACGCGGTAAGTGTTCGGCAAGGCAGCTGAAGCGCTGCATTATGGGATCTGTAGTTTATTGTGTTACCAGCGCTTCATATCCCCGGGCCATTAATAACAATAATACAGTATATAAAATGATCTCGCGGGCCGCAAGTTACATTCCGTGTTTGTCAATCGTTGTAAAGATGACAGGTTTCATTCATCGATTCGTTTCTTACTGCATCAATAAACAGCTCGTCTTCTTCTTTATCTGAGACCTGACACACTGCATGCACGGCTTTTTTTTTTTATACTGTCTTCCTTTAGCGGGACATTGACTTTTTCCACCGTGTGCTTTGTTTCCGCAGTAGCTGCATTTATGAATATGCTTGTATGTATCAGACGCTTCATATTTTTTTGCTGCCTTTTCACTTGTGTAATTCGGTTTTTGTTCAGCGCTCTTTGGAACTGTTGGTTTTTGTCTGTGCACTGCGTCAGTTCACGTGAGCCGCTCGGTGTACATGCATCGAAGTTTCCCAGCTGTGCTGGTGCCATGTCGTGCTATGTCCATGGCTGTATCTAATGTTACCGAAGTCCCGGCACTTAAAACTTTCTCTCGCAGTTTCGCTGAGTTTGTGCCAAACACCACCCTGACCATCTCATCTTCCTCTGCATAAGCACAGTCCTTCACCCGTGAATATTTACCCGTGGCAGT
>JANRMT010062791.1:34377575-34409095 GCA_026402145.1 Polypterus bichir lapradei
TTTTTGTCTGTGCACTGCGTCAGTTCACGTGAGCCGCTCGGTGTACATGCATCGAAGTTTCCCAGCTGTGCTGGTGCCATGTCGTGCTATGTCCATGGCTGTATCTAATGTTACCGAAGTCCCGGCACTTAAAACTTTCTCTCGCAGTTTCGCTGAGTTTGTGCCAAACACCACCCTGACCATCTCATCTTCCTCTGCATAAGCACAGTCCTTCACCCGTGAATATTTACCCGTGGCAGTGTTTCTATTGGATTGCCGCTGACGGACGGCCTTATATGGGCAGGCACTAAATTACAAACGCTAGCGGCAGCCTGTCTATGAACTTAATTTAAAGTTTAGGTTTACATCGTGCTTTGTTTCCGAAGTAGCAGAACTCATGAATATGGTTGTATATGTCACTCGCTCGCTTCTTATTGTTTCGCTGCCTTCTCAATTATATAATGCATGTTTTCTTCAGCGCTTTTTGGCCTCTTCCTGGTTTTCTACGTACTGCGTGATTACGTGGGAGGCGTGATGATGTCACACGAAACTCCACCCCCACGGGTTTCAAGCTCATCTCCATTACAGTAAATGGAGAAAAACAGCTTCCAGTTATGACCATTACGCGTAGAATTTTGAAATGAAACCTGCCCAACTTTTGTAAGGAAGCTGTAAGGAATAAGCCTGCCAAATTTCAGCCTTCTACCTACACGGGAAGTTGGAGAATTAGTGATGAGTCAGTCAGTCAGTGAGTGAGTGAGTGAGTTTATTAGTATAGATTAATAGCTAATTTCTCTCAATATATCTTTCAGATACTTTTAGCAAATAGCCAGGGTGTCATCCCTCACTAAAGTGTTATTTTTCATGTTACTTAGTTCTTTATTGTTTACTAGATCTTGTTTTGTGAAATTTGTTATTGACTATGGCTGTGTTTTCCTTTTTTATATATTTACTTAATGAATATTATGTTTACACTATTGATTAATGTTAGTGTTATTTGTTTGTGTTATAATCCTTGTTCTCTATATGGCGAGCCTAAGGTTTGATACCTCACACCTTAAGTGGGCTACTGTGACTTTAGTTAATACTTTTGCTCATTGATTGTCTTCTGGATTTTGGAATTTGTCTTTTGATTCTTTGCTCTTGCTCTTCTTTTGCTCCTTTTTTTACCTATTGATTGAAACATGCATTTGTGAATATAAAAAGTCCTGCACATTTTCTGATTTTTTTTTTATCGCAGTCTGTCTCACCACCTTAAAGCACACCACCTTAAAGCAGATCCTTGATGGGTTTTGAAAGAGTTCTTGTGTGTATTTTCAACTGATAATATTCAGTCTTTTGCATCATTTATTTGTACTTTTTAAAAGTGTGCTAAAGATATTCTTCCACAAGTATTTTAATGCAAACAGAAGAATCTTTCTGGTTTTGACATGCATTGTAAAATATGTAAAATGTAGTCCTGCAAAGACAAAGGCAGGTTGCAGTTGGAATAAGGGTAAGTAGTTACTAGATGGATATTAAACAGCAATAAAATGTAGGAACAGACAAAATATAGCATGAGAGAAAACCAAATGTCAAATATCTGTGATATTAAAATTGCAAGATTATTTACCGATATACTGTAGTTTGTGTAGCCAACAATTAATTTATTTCAGCCTACACTAGTTAGGTGACTGAATGATCCTTCTGCGTGTCCCAGCAGCACTACATTATTGTTGGCACTGCTATTTGTGTTGGAGGAGATGTGATACACTCACAATGCCGTGCCTCTATCTTTACGGCTTTCCACACTAATATGTGAGTCATCCCCCTTAAGAAGCAACATAGTATTTAATATATCTGGATATGGCCATTCTTCCTCCTCCTTCTTGATCTTGCTATTTTTTTATGTTCTATTTATATTATACTCATCCCCCTCTTTTGTAGTCACACAGGTTTCTCTCATTGTCATAATGTTTATGTACAAATGCTAAAACATCTAGCATGCCACGTGTGGACTATTATTATTTCTATGCTTGTTTATCCATACAATTTAGTCCTAATGTGGTTATTTTGACAATAATGTTTAACATATATATTAATATTAATATCTAATGCTTACTGGATTATACAATCTTCTTTGTTCTGCACACTTATTAGTGTACATCACTCCATTGTCTCAGTGCCACCTTGCCTCAAATGTAACCCATTTTTTGCAGCATATGTTTTGTAGATTTAAAATTGCTATCACTGCACCATAAACCTTTTTTTCTCTGTTCTGCACCACACATCACGTGATTAATTTTGAGATGTTCTCTGCCAGACTTGGAGTATTGCACAGCATTGCAAGATATTTTGCTACTCCTGACATTCTACCTAAATCTTTAAAGGGGCTGTATGAACTGGCAGTCTACCTTACCTGTGTAGTTTTTTCTCTTTTTTAACAATAGAGAGAACTGGATGACATCAACTCTGGTCAGAAACACATCTACCCTTCTAAAGACATCTGCAATCTGTCTTTCAACCCTCCATTTCAGCCTGTCTGATAAGTAAGCCTCCTATTATAGCAAACACCTTCTTTCTGTGATTGAGTCTTCTCTGTTTTGTCTGTCCTGCACATCTGTCTTGAGGATGGACACCGTTATACAATATGTACCTATTTCTCTGATCTCACTATAATGCACCTTTAACTTCATGTTGTGTATAAGTCTTTTCTTGTAGCAATTTTGTACAATATCTTCACAAAACATTGCAGGGAAATCCTTTCAGTTCTCTATTGCAATGTCAGTAAGTATCTTCTTATTCAGTTTCCATGTCTCTCATCTTGAAGAGCTAGCGAAACTGATTGCTTTTTTTAGTCTGCCTGAAAGATTCCATACATTCACATTGACCTCTTTATTAATTACTTTGTAATTAGAATTGTGTGTTTTACACTTAAACTTTAAACATGGCCTTATTTCAGTGAAACACCACAGTGTTTTCACATGTCTCAACAATGCATGATGCACGAGTTATTAGAACTTTATGCTTTACAAATGTTCCAATAGGAAAGAAGTTAAAAAAAAATAATAATAATGTACTATAAAAAAATATTGTGTGTTATATGTAGCCCCCAGAATTTTTAATCTATGAATATATTTGAATTTATACTTATTTTTAATATAAATATTCAAATCTTAATTTTTGACTAAGCTCTAGTTTAGTCAAAAGCAAAAGAGACCAACAGTTGTCCAGAGAACAATATCTTTATCAATAAGTCAAAGTCAAAAGTCAAAGTGAACTTTATTTTCATCTCAACCATGTATAAGTACTGTATACAGATAGACGAAATTGTGAAGCTCAGGGTCCACAGTGTAACAACATGATGTGCAAATAATAAATTAAAAATAGAATTAAAATTTAAATTTAAAACACAAACAAGACAAAGACATTGTGCAAAGACAAGACAAAGAAGTAGCAGCAATATTGACATGTAGTTAGCAATATGAATATTGATGTAATGTATGGTGTTTACGATCTAAATACATAAATATAGTCAATAGATATGTAATATAATAAACAATAATGTTTAAGACATGTGTAAACAATGACAGGTCAGAATGTTTCACAGCAGAAGGATATCAAGAGTGTCAAAACACTTACAGGTCAGTATGAGATTTTCAGCTCTTTTCTACATGTCCAACCATCTTTGCAGGAAAGTGGCTTGCATGTATAAAAGTTCTGTTTTTAGAGGTGGTTGAAGCAGTGTGGAAGATCCCAGGGGACAGCATGGTGTTAAGGAGTCTGACAGCTTGGGGGTAAAAATTCACCTGCAGCCTGGCAGATCTGACTTTGATGCTGCAGTATGTTCTCTTGGATGGCAGAAGTGTGAAAAGTCCATGTGAGGGGTGTAAGGGGTCCTGCACAATGATGCAGGCCTTGCGAACACTGCGTTTGTAAAATATGTCCTGTAGTGAAGGGAGAGGCACCCCAATAATGTTCTCTGCTGTCTTCATTATCCTTTGCAGGTGCTTGCGGCCGGATATGTTGCAGTTGCCATACCAGACAGTGATGCAGCTGGTCAGAACACTCTCAATGGTGCTTCTGTAGAACATGGTGAGGATGGAAGGGGGAAGACTTGCTCGCTTCAGCCGCCTCAGGAAGTGTAGTCTCTGCTGGGCTTTCTTGATTAGTGATGAGGTGTTATGTGTCCACGTAAGTTCTTCAATTATGTGCACACTGAGGAACTTGGTACTCCTAACAGTCTCCACATGTAAACCATTGATGCTGAGTGGGATGTGAGCAGGATGTGATTTTCTGAAGTCCACAATTATCTCTTTTGTCTTGTCAACATTGACAGATAGATTGTTGTCTTCACACCATGCAGACAGCCGTTACACCTCATCTCTGTATGCTGTTTCATCATCCCTGCTTATCAGTCCCAGCACCGTTGTATCATCCGCAAACTTGATGATGTGGTTGGTGTTGTGCGTGACTGTGCAGTCGTGAGTCAGCAGGGTTAACAGCAGTGGACTAAGCACACAGCCCTGTGACGCTTCAATGCTCAGTGTGATGTTGCTGGAGGTGTTGCAGCCTATCTAAACTGACTGGGGCCTCTCTGTCAAGAAGTCCAGGATCCAATTGCAGAGGGTGGTGTTCAGGCCCAACCTGCTCAGTTTTACAACCATCTTTTGAGGGATGATTGTGATGAAGGTAGAGCTAAAGTCTATGAATAGCATCCTGACATATGTGTCTTTTTTATCCTGATGTGTCAGGGAGAGGTGAAGGGCAGAGCATATGGCATCCTCAGTTGACCTGTTTGAGCGGTATGCAAACTGAAGAGGGTCAAGGGAGGCAGGGAGATTAGTCTTTATGTGTGACATGACTAACCTTTCGAAGCACTTCATTATGATTGGCGTGAGTGCAACTGGTCGGCAGTCATTCAAGCATGTCACTGATGACTTCTTCGGCACTGGTATGACTTGAAGCATGCTGGGACTGACGACTGGCACAGAGATGTGTCTGTGAGGACACCAGCCAGTTGACTGGCACATTCTTTGAGCACATGACCAGGTATGTTGTTAGGTTCTGCAGCCTTGCGTGGATTGACTCTGGATAGAGTCCTCTTCACATCAGCTATGGAGAGACAGAGTACCTGGTCAGTGGAGAGAGGTGTTGTTTTTCTTGCAGGCTCTTTGTTCTGCACCTCAAACTGTGTGAAGAAGTTGTTCTGCTCATCCGGAAGGGAGGCATCACCATCGCTGCTTTGTGGGTTTGGCTTGTAGTTGTAATTATCTGAACGCCCTGCCACATACGACATGTGTCTCTGGTGCTGCTGAATTGTTTGTTGATCCTCTGCTTGTATGCCCACTTAGCTCTCCTAATAGCACGAGACAGGTTGGCTCTGGTCACCCTGAGGGCGGCCTTGTATCCAGATTTGAAGGCTGCATTTCTGATCTTGAGCAGCTTGTGCACTTCTCTCGTCATCCAGGGCTTTTGGTTGGCTCTTGTGGTAACATCCTTGGTAACAGTAACATCCTCTATGCATTTGGAGATATAGCCAGTCACAGAGTCAGTGTGCTCCTCCAGATTGATGCAGTCACCATCCATAGCAGCCTCCCTGAAAATGTCCCAGTATGTCAATTCGAAGCAGTCTTGGAGACCTGAAACAGCACCAACCTGCCATACTCTGATGTTCTTGCGGGCTGGTTTAGTGCGCTTCAGCAGGGACTTGTATGTAGGAACCATAAAAACACTGATATGGTCTGAGTAGCCAAGGTGGGGGCGGGGTAGGGCCTTGTAGGCATCAGGAGCGCTCATATAAACATTGTCCAGACAGCTTCCCTCTCTAGTAGCAAAGTTCACATTCTGGAAGAAGTTTGGGAGAATTTACTTCAAGTTGGCATGATTGAAGTCTCCAGCAATAATGAAAAATGCCTCAGGGTGCATCATTTGCAGTTTGCTGATGATCTTGCAGAGTTCCGCTAGTGCCTGGTTAGCATTTGTGCTAGGCAGGAGGTGGACGGTAACCACCAGCACGCAATTGTATTCCGTTGGCAGGTAGAAAGGCCGACGCCTTACCAATAAAACCTCTATCAGCAGGGAGCAGCGTTGTACAACTGAGGCATTCATACACGCTCATACACCACTCTCTGTTCACATAAACACACACCCTGTGGGTCTTACAGGACAAAGAGGCATCTCTGTCCGCTCGGAAGATGGCCAATCCGTCTAGCTGGATGGCTGAGTCTGCAATGTTTTTGGAGCCATGTTTCAGTGTAAATAAAGATGCAACAGTCTCTCATTTCCTACTGCTTGGCCCACTGCAGTTTTATATATTCCAGCTTGTTGTCCAGCGATTGAACGTTCGCTAGCAGAATGGACGGTATCGCAGGTCTGGTGGGGTTAGTTTTTAGCCTTGTGCTAACACCGCCGCGTTTCCCTCGTTTCTGCTTCCAATCGCTGCACTTGCGTTTTTGCAAGCTCAGCTTCTCAGCCTGCTGAAGTAAGCAAAGGCTGCGGAGTGTCTCTGTCACCTCACTGGATATTTCAGCGCAGTTTCTTTGGAAATCAAGCAATATTTGCTGCTTGTAAATGTATATCTGCACCTACTATCACTTAAATCTACTTCTTTTCTTATAGTAGTTGACAAAGACAAACAAAGATTAACACTAAACACCGCGGACTCGGGAGCTCTGTAAGCCACAGCCTGCATGGGTGCCGGCATACTTGAATAAAATATATGAAAAGAAAAAATAAAGGTCTGAGAAATATGGACCTGCTGCAGTCCACAAAATATTTGGATGGAGATCTCAGAAAAATGAAAATCATTGTTTTAGAAATGTCTGGTGTGTAACAATGAGGTCACTAACAAGCCATAGAATTAAATAAACTTGTTTCATTAACAGCCAACGAGCAAAAAAAAATTTTAGCACTACAAATGATTATATTATATGGCATCTTAATGCAAATGTTGATAGATGATTGTTAATTGAAAGAAGTATGCATCTATGAAGTTTCCTTTTTTTTGGTATCTTTCCAGAAGCAGTTAGTGGAAACCACACTAACAGGAAATGTTTGCATGGCATTTGCTGCTCAAGGCCAGCAAACAATTGGATTATATTACTACCCAGTCGGAGCATCAAATAATGGTAAAATTGTCATTTCTAGACTTTATGGGCTTGGGGCATGATGCTACATGTGCTTAAAAGTGACTCTCTTGAACCATTAGACACCAGTGTGCATGCAACCAATGTGAATATTGACTGATGGGATACCTTTTAGTATGCACTCCATGTGAACGTGTTGATACAGCCTTAAAATGACAGTAAGCAGAGAGTAGGGCTAGAGATGTTTAGCTCCTGTCCCAACAAATGTCATGTGAAAGGAGGAAGAAGAAGGAACGAAGATCAAAGGACCCAAGTTTTTAGTCACACACAGGAAGAGAGAGTCATGTGAACACTGTGTGTGTCCACCAGCTGTATCACTGATAACTGCCAACCATCCAGGTAAATCCAGGTAATGATTAAATAAAAAAGTTTGAGCCTGCTCCCCTCCTCGCCTAGTTGTTCTGTGTTTTCTCATTGAGTTCTATGAATTGGTGATTCCTACTAAAATGTATAAATAAAAATATGAGATTTGAATACATGATGGGAGGTCTTAAAATTAAAAGTACACCTTATGAGGAGGATTTAGGGGTTGTGGTGGACTCATCACATATCAACTGCTAGACAGTGTTCAGAAGCCATTAAGAGGTCTAACAGAATGTTAGGTTATATAGCACGATATACACAGTGCAAGTTCAAGGTGGTTTCACCAATGCCTTCTAATGCACTACTTAGACCTTACCCAGGGTACTGTGTACAGTTTTGATCTGTAGGCCATAAAAAAAGACATTGCAGGACTAGAAAAAGTCCAGAGAAGAGCAACTAGGCTGATTACAGGGCTACAGGGGACGAATTTTAAGGAAAGATTAAAAGAGCTGAGCCTTTTCAGTTTAAGCAAAAGAAGATTAAGAGGAGAAATGATTGAAGTGTTAAAATTATGAAGGGAATTAGTACAGTGGATCAAAACTGTTAGTTTAAAATGAGTTAATCAAGGACATAGGGACACAGTTGGAAACTTGGTAATAGTAAATTTTGCACAAACAGGTTTTTCTTCACACATAGATACATGGAATACCGTAATTTACCAAGCAGTGTGGTAGACAGTAGGACTTTAGGGACTTTCAAAACTCAACTTGTTATTTTTAGAATTAAGTGGATAGGACTAACACGATTTTTTAGGATGGATGAACTGTTCCAATCTAGATTATTTTAATGTTTTAAATATTCTAAATTTCTAAATGTGGAGCAGAGTCACAATAGCAGTCAGCCATTGGTAAAATCAGATGTAGTCCCTCAAGCAAGTACATTGTGGTTGCAGGCTGTGTCTCTTTTCCAGACAGGTGAGTGTAATAACACAAGAAAAAGAGTTTAGGTGGTGGATGTATGTGTGGGTATACATAGAAAAGAACATATGAATAAATAAATGTATATTTTAGGACAGGGTCACCCTAAACCCTTCCAAAATAAAACATGATATGAGATTGGCATGGGCTAATATGATGATTCTCCAGGATTGTTCAAGACACCTGAGTTAGTTGGAACTGCTGTTGGTTCACTTTGCGTTGTATTATTGTTTGGCAGACAGTTAAGGCAAAAAAAGAAGAAACAGGACAGTGGGATGTTAAAAATAATGTCCAATAAGTTGACTTTGCTATTTTAGGCCAATCCATCCAGTAGATGTGTGTATAGCAACAGTATGATCCCTAATAATCACTAGGACAGAACAGAAGATGTTGCAGCCTTTTTAGCTGGAACAACTTTGGAGTCATGCTGACACACAAATCAGCTTTTAAAATGGTAAATGCTTGTCTTGGAGATAGAGTTAGAAAATGAGACTAAAACTACACAGGAATATTTGATTGTACAGCTGAACTAAACTATCTGATGAGGCTCTTAATGGCTGTGGTACCATGGGGTCTCTGTGACCCCACTCCTCTTTGACCCATGTTTTTTTTTTTAAACTATCACGATTTCACACATTTTTTCATAAGGCCTTCCTAACAATGTAACACATTACCACTAATTTTCATGTCTTTCTGTTTATTTTTTTATTTATGTTTATTTGCGTTTGGGGCCAAATGGACCCCATAGTACCTTCCATGTAATAAAAGTATTCTTCTCTTATTTCGAGGTTCTGTGATGTGTGCATCATAATACAATGGCAAAACGACGGGGATTGTCGCGTGAAGGCATTCTGTGGTCTTTAGGTGACCTAAGTGACATCGACAGTGAACATGAGGACGATACTGAAGATGGTTTGAGCTGGGATGAAAGCGACCCCGAACCCAGTGAAGAGTCGAACTCTCCCACAGTGAACTATGTGTAAGGAACTGGCCCTTGCTTTGATCATTCCACGTGCGCACGTCAGAGATTGATAGTGCAGCAGACACCACAAGATGTCAAACAGGTCATTCTCAGTTGCAGCATTTTACCAGAGGCACCCTCATCCACTCCAAGCACCACGTAGCACCATTGAGGACAGCACAAGAGATGCTACATTTGTCCCAGATCAAAGGACAAGAAAACTAAATTCATCTGTAATGAGTACAATACGTTTGCGTGCAAAGAGCACAGCAAATGGTTGTGCAACCAATGCCTGCAGTAAAAGTTTGGCCTACAGTGTTGTAAAGTAATCGGAAACTCAGACATGAAGTGTTGTGCAATATTATTTGGGTTTTGTAATACATTTACTGTATCTGCTTATATATAGGCTATTTGAATGTTCTTAAGACAAATACACCTCTGTTTATCAATATTTGAATACAAATATTTGTTGTATAACATTATTTGGAGAAAAACAAAATATTGTAATAAACAGTGTTTTTATTCTGGTAATATAGTACGTTTTTTACCATGGGGTCAAATTGACCCCATGCTACTGTCAATGAAACTTTTTCATGGTACCAGAACTGGGTTAATGTGCTTGCTAAACTAATGTCCCTGAATTAGGCAGGAAGATTAATTATAGATGTGTGTGTGTGTAAGTGTGCCCTACAAACCAGGGGTTTGTTCCTGGTTTACACTCAGTCTTACTGAAACATCTATACAATGTGACTACCAGCTTAAATAGCACTTATACATGACACTGACTGAGCACTCAGTATAGGAAAAACAATTAGCCTCTTTCTGTATTTTTTCTTCCTTGAGGCATCATCAATTTGTAAACTCTCTTCCAGTCATCTTAAACAATGTCACAATTGTGAAAGACTGTTTGTGTTAAAATTCTAAACAAAAATATCTTCACCTAAGTTTCAGCCCATTTCCCACTGATAAAATGAAGTGAAGAAAATTGATCCAAACCTTTCAAAGAGATAAAGGGCCAATTTTTTCTACACCATGCCAGCACTTATGTTTGTAGTCAGCAGTGGATAAACTTTACTCACAAGATTGATGTTAAGATTGATGCTGTGCCATTTCAGCTGGAACAACTTTGGAGTCATACTGACACAGGAATCAGCTTTTAAAATGGCAAAAGCTTATCTTGGAGTTAATATGTGAGAGTCTACGCTTACAGAAAACAAGATAGCAGGTCTCTTCTTAATGGAACACGACTATGTCATTGGACCTGCTCCTGGTCTGGAACTGCAATATGATCTTTTCTGTTTCTGACTAACAATATGAACCATGGCAAACCCCAGTTCTGCATTTTTCCCAGTTGATTCCAATACTATCCACCTGCAGAGCCACAGCACTATAGGTCACCGCAGTTTTAGACCTGCAGTTGTAGACCTGCAGTTACAGACCCAGAAGTGACGTCTCCGTCGTTTCAGGACTGACTTCGTAAAATTACTTTTAGAAGGTTTCAGCAGGTCTCAGCAAAGCCCAGAAAGTAACGTTGGGTCAAAGGCCCGTTTAGAAACCAAATAATACGAATCATTGTGAAGTTCAGAGGGTTTCTGCCATCACGTCGTGCCATTCATCAAACCAAACAATACGGATCGTTTCTGTAAAATACACTATTAACATTGATGTTGTGTTTGGGTCTGTGGGAACCATTTAACATGTCGACAAAATTAAAATCATCAAGATCTGTGTTAATTGAAAATAGTTTTTCGTTTACATTCATGAAACGAAGTATACAATATAATTATAATGTTTACACCACGTTAGAGTTTAGTAAAACGTTAATAATAAAAGTGATTATTTTTTTAAAATGTACTATGCATGTGTGCAATATTGTTCTAAACCAATTTAGAATAAACATTTAAGCCAATCTAATATTTTTAAACATGTATGTGAAGAAAACGGCAATCCATATTCTACACTGAATTATGCAGTATATTAATTGCCTTAGAACTGCTGTAGTTTTTGTCACTTATTATTATAAACAATGGACCATCAAAAGAAAAAAATAAAAATACTAATAAGAACACAATTTATTTATATATCACCCTGCCCAAAATTCAAAAAGAACAACGAGACCTATATAACATTAGCTACAAATAATATCTTCACTAAATAAAGATAAATACAAGATATACAAAACATTCAAATAGAATAAAAGACAATAATGCAGACTAAAATATAACATACTAGCAAAATACCCGCGCTTCGCAGTGGCGAAGTACTGCCTTAAACTTTTTATTAAGAAGACAATTAAACCTTTTTAAAACTGAGGGAAAATATACCAATAATTATTTGTTAAGGATCTCTTTGTATGCCATGTTGTCAGTTCGGCCCTCCGGTTGTAACATGACCAAGCTGTGCGCTGAGCTTACTCTTGAGCATGCAACGTACAGTTGGCCATGTGAACAGTAATCTTGTTTCAAATCTCACAGCTTGGATTGCTGCTGTCATAATCGGTTTGAGTTTCATTGTTTGTTTCAATTACAACAGTATTTGTAGTACTTGTGTTGAAGAGACATTCGGCATCTGTCAAGCGTTGTAAGCATACAACCAGTTTCATTGATAACTTCACATCCAGCTTTTGAGAGTTTAAACATTTCTAAACATCAAAGTGTCCACTACTGAAATCGTCACCTGTCAATCTAAGATGTTTAAGAGGCATTGGCGGTTGTCCAAAGGTGTAAAATATTTGGCCATTTCGGTACACTTAAGCATTTCACTCTTCTAGTGCAGTGTAGTATAATTATCTCCTGTACCATCATCAGTCCACACCTTGAACCTGTCCCAGTCATTCAATACATAAGACACAATGTTCCTCCGGATATCAAGAGTGAGCCTGATATGGCCGTGCAATATGTAACAAAGAGAATGGAAAAGGCAGGTGCCATCTCCAGGCATGGAAACCACTTGGTAAGTGACAGTTCTTTGATCGATGGTGATCACCTCGATAGACATGTTAATGGGGGTATGGTTAGAATGATAAAGGAAATGGGTACCTGAACAATTTAAAGTAAGTCTAAAATACCTACACAATAACTATAATCGTAATAAATGAACAATAAAACAGCGGAGAAGCCGTGGATTAAACAAAAAGGCTGTAGTTATCAGTAGGGAGACGTGAATCCCGTGGCGAAGCAAGGAAGGGAATGTAGAGACTGGAGCGACAGATGGCCTTAAGTAGGCAGGCAGCCAACAACGTGGAAGGCGTTGGGATGGGGGACCCAACGCCGCCTCACACGGTGACCAAGCTGCAGGCTATGGGCGTATATATGTACGTAAGTAGGATTCAGTTAGCGTTGGGAACCCGCGTACCAAATTTCTTGAAGATGGGCCCATAAGTAACAAAGACCGTTGAAAAGTTCAATATGACGGCCGACAGTGGCATCATATCACCGAAATAAGTACTAAATTTCAGCCTTCTACCTACACGGGAAGTTGGAGAATTAGTGACGTTGGAAAGTTCAATATGGCAGCTGACAGTGGCGTCACACCACCGAAATAAGTATGTACATTGGTTTCGGTTAGCGCAGGGAAGCCGCCTACCAAATTTCATGAAGATGGGGCCATGAATAAGAAAGTTTAACATCACCAAGAATGGTTGAAGAGGAGCTTGTTTTCTTAAGTTGCACTTTAGTGCCACTTTGCCGGAGTTCAGTTATGTTGAAATTTTATTTTAAAGAGTTTTGCTCTGTTCGGATTTTAATTTTACTTTAATTTCACTGAGGCAAGTTGTGAGCTGAGAAAGCTGTGATGAAGTATCACTTTTAACACTGAAATAGACCTAAGCATCATCTGCATAAAAATGATAACCCAGACCAAAGCTACGAATAACTTGCTTAAGGGGAATCATAGAGATACAGAAGAGCAAAGAATGTAATATCATTAACAAAGGGAAGTCAGATGGAGGAACTGCTGTGAGAAGTTAAGGCATGAGGGTTACCCTGGACATGACATAAGCTGCATGGCCACAACACCATATGAAATAACTTTTACACAAACTGGGACAGTAGCTTCTCAAGCGGAAGGTAACAATGCTTAGCACAGTAAGGAAAAATAAGCCAGAGATCTCATCTCAACTGCTTGCCACACAGAATTGGCCAGTGAAAACATTAAGGTTTGTCTAAACAAATGACACATCCTTGGTGCACAATGTGATCTGCACAGGGATAGGAGATGCCATGGCCAGAAATGATAATGGACTATAATGCTACAAAAAGAGGAGTGGAGAATTTAGACAAAACATTACACTGGATGCTGGCCATAGGCAATTTTTTCAACATATTGAACATCTCAGAAAAAAATACTTTTGTCATCTCGACAACCTTGAACCGAGACTGGAACAGGAAGAAGGAGACAGAGCCTTCTTGAGGAGCAGGGTAAACCATTGGTGACACCTCGCATGCTACAGGGATGACAAGTGCCAAAGACCCCAGCATGCACAGCTATTGTGTTGATTCAACAGTCCAATCCACAGGGGAACCAATGATGGCACCAGTAGTGTGTATGCATGGTGAGTGTGTTTGTGTGTCTCACTGTGTTATTTTAGCCTGCTGAACTGTACAGTTATTACAGTATTGTGTAGAAAATTAAAATATTTAGTTCTGCTTGAGAAACAAATAGAATGTGATCTGAGAGTAAAGAGTAAATAGGTTCTTTTTTATTTTTTATACATTGCTTGTTAAAATAAATTGACCATCTGATTTAAAAAAAATTCCCTCAATAGTACATACGTAGCAAAAATGTAATCATAAGTTGAGATTCAACACAATTATTTTTCATGTTTCTCAAAGAAAAATGAAAATACGATGTTTGTAAACTACTGCATTTGTGAAGGACTGAAGTGTGGGGCTATCCAAAAC
The DNA here is from genome assembly GCA_026402145.1 of Polypterus bichir lapradei. NCBI lineage: Eukaryota > Metazoa > Chordata > Cladistia > Polypteriformes > Polypteridae > Polypterus > Polypterus bichir. The sequence continues at coordinate 34,391,824 of JANRMT010062791.1, forward strand.
TATCATTGAGTGTATTTCAGTAATTTGTGTAGTGACTTATAAAACCACAATATTACATTAAAATATACTGCTCAAAAATTAAAGGAACACTTTTTAATCCGAGTATAGCATCAAGTCAATGAAACTTGTGAGCTTTTGATCTGGTCAGTGAAGCAGCAGGGGGCTTGTTAATCAGTTTCAGCTGCTTTGGTGCACTAGAGGGGCAACAATGAGACGACACCCTAAACAGGAATGAATGGTTTAACAGGTGGAGGGAGCCCACTGACTTTTTTCCCTCCTCATCTGTTTTGTCATTCGTTGAGAGGTTTACTCACCTTGGCAGTGACATTCATGTCTCTGGTGATTCTTCCTATGCAGTCAGTAGATGGATTGGGAGAGCATGGGGGGGGGGGGGTCATGAGGTCGCTGGAAAGGGGTGTGTGGTGCTCCCGATATCTATGCAAAAGGACGAAGGTCCAAGTCTTTAGAGTCCTGGTGCTTCCTGTCTTGCTATATGGTTGCAAGACATGGACACTATCCAGTGATCTGAGACGAAGACTGGACTCCTTTGGTACTTTGTCTCTCTGGAAAATCCTTGGGTACTGTTGGTTTGATTTTGTGTCGAATGAGCGGTTGCTCATGGAGTCCCGAATGAGGCACATTACCTGCAATATGGGAGAGCATCAGTTACGGCACTACGGCCATGCGGCGCATTTCCCCGAGGGTGATTCTCATTGTTGGGGACCTGAGTGGCTGGACCAGGCTAAGGGGTCACCCATGTAACACCTGGTTGCGGCAGATAGAGGGTCATTTCCGGAGGGTGGGACTGGACCGCATGTCTGCCTGGGGGGTTGACAACCGGGATCCCGAGTTGTTTCGTTGTGTAGTGGGTGTGGCAATGCACTGTACCAGTGCATGCTCCCCAACTTGATTTGACTTGAATATAAACCATAAGGCTAAGTGCTGTATGCCCGCATGTTTCATGTCAGGAACTTAATAACTCACATGCAACAAAAAATAATAAAACTTTTGAAAACAATGTGATTATAAATGGTTACTAGGTAAACATATACTTTTTATTTTATAAAATGACAGTTAATTTACCTTGTTTGTTTTATATTATATTATAATGAGTTCTGTTGAAATGGAGCAAACTAACATTAAATAATAAAAAACAGGTTAACTTAAACTGTTAGCATACTGGCATAAGAGAATTAACAAACCTATTAATTATGAAGAAATTCCTCCATGAAAATGTTATTGCCTTTGTCTGGTTTTGATGCTTTTGCTGTTTGCTGCTTTTCAACAATACTTTTTATATTGCAACAACCGATTATTGGAAGTGAAAGTAGAGAAGCAGAATAAACACGATCCATTGCTAGCTAACTAATAAGAAGAAGGCTTACCTGTCAACAGGTTACTTCCGAATTTTGAGAAAATGGTTAATTGTACTTAATAATGTGGATGATCTGTGTAAAATCAAGATAACTTTTTTTAAAATCCAAAAATTGTATTGATTTGCTCTTGTACTTAAATTTCTCATACTTCCACAAGTGGCAAATGTTGATGTCAAAATATTATAAATGTGAGCATTCTCTTGTATTGCCTGAAAAGAAAGTTTTAAAGCTTTCACTTTAAAAAAAAAAAAAAAAAAACAGGAGCCAGGAGTGACATCAAGTTTTTCTCATATCCTCAAAGACTAGTCAATTTCAGAAGGTAAATACCCACCCAGGAAATATTCCATCTATAACTTGTCACTGGCTTAGAAGGTACATTATTTGGTCAAGTGTAAGGACAAGTGGGTGAGAGTGAAAACGCATTAAAGTGGACAGTGAGAGAACCTCCTCCCTTGTACTGGAAGATTATAAATGTACTGTTGATGATGGAAAATTCAGTGCGCAATCACAATAAATGTACAACTTTTCAGCTTATGCTGCATAACCAGTGTGGTAGATAGGGGGCACTCTCGCTACCTTGAACCCCTGTCCACAACTCCAGACACCAGGTAAAAGTCCAAAATACGACTTTATTAAATTGCCACAGTGCTCAAAGCACACTCTCCACCACAATACTCATATAAATTACAAACACAATAAATCAATCCTCCGACTCCCAGACGCGTTGCCACCCTTCCACCCAGCTCAGCTCGCTGTCTGGGAGCTCCCACAGTCTTTTTATATTTCCTGACCCGGAAGTGTTCCTAATCCCCAGTCCATGTGACTCTCAATCACTTCCGGGTCAGGTACAAGTTCTTTTCTTCACCCCAGAAGCACGTCATTCCTCTTGTCCACGTGTGCTTCTGGGGCGTAGGGAAAATATCCATTACTCCTCCCCTAGCGGCCCCCATGGCATCCAGCATCTTCTGGGGACCTCCATGCTGCAAGGAGGGCTACACCTGGCGGCTTGGGTGTATTGGCCGGGATAAACGGCCGGCCATTCTCCACAGTATTCCCCTCCCAGCGACGAATTATAATGATTCGGAGTGGCCTGCCCCGAGAGGGAAGTCTTCCTCCAAGAGGACGTTCCGGTTGAGCCTTGATTGATCCGAATATCTTGGTCCCTGGAGAACCTAGGGGGAATATTAGACCAATTCGACATCTTGTCCCCTCTCTCCAAGGACAGTTTTGACAAATATGGCCCAACCTTCGGCACCCGTAGCACTGCCTCCGTCCTCCTGGTATTCTCCCCTGTAGAATTGAAAACAAGGGGGAAACGTTAGGGCCGCCCCTTCTCTTGCTGGGAGAGAAACCCCTGCCGCCTCTAATGGTGTTTTTTCTTTTATTTCATTCTTATTAGGAGACCCCCGTTTTATTTTCGGGATCTCCTTTTTAATCTGGGGCTTGTCTACAGTCTGAGTCTCTCTATTAAGTAAAGAGAGACCCTTTACTGTCTGCACCCCTTTTGATTTAAAGATGACCGGCGTCAGCGTCTTTAGGACCACCTCGCTCCGGGAGCCAGCACTATCCAGCTGCCCCGGCTCTATCGATCCTTCCTCCGACCAGTCCGTCATCGTATCACTCTCGTTTGTAGGGTACGCAGTGTATTGGCACAGTATTAAACGCGGGCCCGGATCACACCGCGTCCCTCTATTATGTACGATACGGGTCTCGCTTACCTGTATCGCCACATTATTCATCTCGGGAGGCTCCCCACCAAATCGCCGCACGTAGGCCCTCACCTTCTCTAACGGCTCTCTGGCTGCTGCTCCCAACTCCTCAATAATATTCTCAATGGTCTTCAGAACCTGCAAGAAACTATTAACGGGCTCGACTAACCGTTCGAGTTCCCGTAAGTCAATATTGTTTACTTCGGCCGGCAGGAGACTTACTTCCTTGTTCATCTTACCTGCCGATCGGGAGCCAATGAGCACGCCCGCTTCTGTCACGTGTTCTGGAGCGTCTCGCAGAGGCTTCTGGGACTTGGAGTTTTCTGAGGCCGAGGACCGGGTTGCCTTCTCCGGCGAACTGCGGTCTGTTTTTATTAATTTTTTAACAGCCCGATCAGCTATTTCCCGGCCCTCCTTACCTTCTCGCGGGGTGAGCGGTGCTTCGCTCGCCTCCCCCTTCCCCTTCGGAATGTCCAAGTCCTTTACTTCGGGCTCGAAGGAGCAAACAGCGGGACGCGGACCTCCTCCTTCCCAGCAAGCGCCGGGTTTGTTGCCGTGTCCCTCGTCGGCTACCGTCATGCGGAAGTCATCTCCTAGGTGCTCTGGCTTCGACAGGAGCAGGCCGTCGACTTCGGGGCAGTCTCCTTTTTCCCTTGGAGCCTCCAGGTGGTCATCTCCGAGGTACATGCTTGGGACAAAGTAAGTAATAATAAATGGATTGTTATTAACGGTCCCGGCACGTACATCAGAGCGATCGTTGAATCCTGGAGGTTTCTCCGGACTTGTAAGGCCGCTCCTTGACTCCTCCCGAGCATCGGCCATTGCACCTAAGGCGCTCCCGCTGGCGTTGTCGCTCTGTTTGCCCTTCCTCTTCCCCATTTTGGACTCAGAATTTTCGGGTTTTGGCAATGCTGTGGTGATTCCTGACGCCGTAGTCTTCTCGGGGTTCACTGCCCACAGAAATTTTTGATTTAGGTCCTCCACTATAGATGCTGGAGTATCCTGCCAGCTACGCCACTGTGGTAGATAGGGGGCGCCCACGACTCCAGACACCAGGTAAAAGTCCAAAATACGACTTTATTAAATTGCCACAGTGCACAAAGTACACTCTCCACCACAATACTCATATAAATCACAAATAAACACAATAAATCAATCCTCCGACTCCCAGACGCGTTGCCACCCTTCCACCCAGCTCAGCTCGCCGTCTGGGAGCTCCCACAGTCTTTTTATATCTCCTGACCCAGAAGTGTTCCTAATCCCCAGTCCATGTGACTCTCAATCACTTCTGGGTCAGGTACAAGTTCTTTTCTTCACCCCGGAAACACATCATTCCTCTTGTCCACGTGTGCTTCCGGGGCATAGGGAAAATATCCATTACTCCTCCCTGCAGCGTCTCCTAGCGGCCCCCATGGCATCCAGCAGGGCTGTGCATAAAAACTCCATTGTCCATGATGCCTTGCTGGTCTTCTGGGGGCCTCCATGCTGCAAGGAGGGCTCCACCTGGTGGCTTGGGGGTATTGGCCGGGATAAACGGCTGGCCATTCTCCACACCAGTTTGTATTGTTTAAATGTGTATAGTTTCACCCACTTGGACACTTTCTACTGCCTCCTAATATTATCCTGATTATGGAATGATTACTTGTTAAAAATGGAAACAGAATTAAGAAAACATAATTTGTGACCAGCTTATGCTGCGTAAAAAGTTTGTACTGTTCCCAAATATAGTTTTTCATAAGGTAATAAAAAAAAAATTGTGTACAGTATAATCACATTAATTATTGAATTTTCCACATGTATTTATTTATCATTAATCAGAATGATCATAGTGATTTTCATCTTCTCAAATTGTATTTTACTTTCCTCATATGTGTTTTTATTGTCTATACACATTTTTATTTTTTTCAAGTATCCATTTCCTCCTTTTAAGTCTTCTTAAACATTTACTTTACATTCACCCTTAGGCTCTACATCCTTTTTAAGCAGCCTCCAGCTGACTAAGGTAGGCAGTACAAACTGAATGTGTGTACGTGATGTGAGGAAACACAGTGGAGCTTTAGGCTTTAGATGAGCAAAGTAAGTGGGCAGCTAGCATCTCACGGGCAGCCTTTACAGAATCTTTTATTAGATTGCCATATGGTAAAGATGCTTGTTAACTATGGAATGCATTGAATTGAGGAAATACTGTAGCTACTGAAATACTGTTTTTATGCTTCTATTTATACTTTTTTTCCTCAATTCAAGAAAAAATCAATTTTGCAGTACACATGTAGATGATTAGTAGTTCAGTGGACAATAAAGAAGTTACTTGTGTTTTACTCTCCTTTTCTGTATAATCCTTACTTTGGGGGGAAAAAAGAGAGTGGATCCTTTTCAGCTAGGTGATTGAAAAGGGTGTACTCAGATATCATGAAACATTGTTTAGCAAAGAGGAAACAAGATTGTGCTCTACAGATTTGGGCGTGAAGCACACATCTTCTTCTATAATACACTACCGTGGCTGTTCGTTTGTCTGTCCAGGATTTTAACACTAGAATTATCAGAGCCTATGAAAAAGCTTAGATCCATCCCACCTTAAAACACTTCTCACCTCTCTGTCAGCGTCTTTTGTCTTCTAAATGTGTGGATAAGCAGCAAACAGTAAGCAGCCTATTATCACATCCCCCACCTTGCACAATTTTCTCAGCTCAAGTCCATTTACCTGCGTGTCAATTGCTTAGAGTTGTATAGAGTGAGAAGTCAAACAAAATGACACATTTTATAAATACTATATCGTTATTTGGAACCTTGCATTTCATGTGTGTTTCGTGTCTACAACGATCTATGCACAGTAAACACATCGTTAAAACAGAAATGTTTTTCATGTTTTAGTAATAATTGACAAAATGTAGACATGAAGTGTATAATGTGTGAAGCCTGAATTCCAAATATCAAAGAAGCACTTTCACAAAAGGTACAAATAAAACAGAACAAATGCACTTTTATTCAAAAATATAACTGCAGAAAAATAACCCATGTTTACCTGAGACATTGACATGCATTTGCTATCACAGCTTTGGTGGCACAACGGTATCAGCTATTGACTGGTAATCAAAGCTTCATGGATTCGATCCCGGACGAGTCCGTTTTGAGAACTGAGCTGCTCGTATTCTTGCTATTTTAGAATAAAAACTTAAATTTGATTCCAGTCTGCAACAGCCGGTGTAATTTATGATACTTGTAAAGGTTAGCTTTGTTATTTTCTCAGCCACGTTCACGATCCCAACTCCCCATACCCCCCAAACGCATTTGACACTGCTGTTTTCACATTGACGCGCTATAACAGAGGTAAGCTCAAATCATGACAACGATTCTACATCGGATCAAGAATGCACTTTTGCCATTGCTGTAATTTGTATATGTACATGGGAAGCTCTGCACTCGTTACTTTACGCTGTAGATCTGGCTCTTACATACAAAGGGCAGTGCATGTGCCCAAAACATTAACATTTATATGTTACTTACATAAAAGCCAGATCTAATGTTATTTACCTATTTACCTTGAGTTATTTACTTACATGACGAGGGTTGTACATCGGATCAAGAATGTACTTTTGCCATCGCTGTACTTTGTATATGTTCATGGAAAGCTCTGCACTCGTGACTGTACGCGGTAAATAGGTAAATAATATTTTTGAATAAAAGTGCATTTGTTCTGTTATATTTTACCTTTTGCGAAAGTGTTTCTTTGATATTTAGAATTCAGGCTTCACACATTATATATTTCATGTCTAGAATTTGTCAATTATTACCAAAAAAATTTAAAACGTTTCTGTTTTAACGATGTGTTTACTGTACATAGATTGCTGTAGACACGGAACACACATGAAATGCAAGCGTTCAAAATAACGATATAGTATTTATAAAAGGTGTCATTTTGCTTGACTTCTCTTTCTATACAACTCTAACCAACTGACACGCAGGTAAACGGACTTCAGCTGAGAAAATTGTGCAAGGTGGGGGGATGTGATAATAGGCTGCTTACTGTTTGCTGCTTATCCACACATTTAGAAGACAAAAGACGCTGACGGAGAGGTGCAAAGCCTTTTAAGGTGGGACGGATCTACGAGTTTTTTCGTAGGCTCTGGTAATTCTAGTGTTAAATCACCTGTAGCTCACAAACCGTTTGACCTATTGACCTGAAATTTGGTACACATATACTACGTGACGTCTACTATCCCCTTTCGGGGTGATGATTGACCTCCAAGGTTATTCCTCTCTTTATTTTATTGTAGAATCCACTCTCAGCAGGGCGGCCGTGTGGCGCATGCGAAAGGGCACCGTTCTCACCTCTACCAACTTTGCCGTCACTTCTTCATATCTTAAACCATTCTTCAGGCAGATTGAAGACTTCAGTGCCAGCTTAAGTGAAAAATTATGGAAAACGTACTAAGTAATTGCAACGCAAACACTTACTTAAATCAGTTTTAACGCGAAAAGATGCCGATGAAAGAAGAAAAGAAGCGGGCCGCTAGGGCGGAGGAAAGAAGAGCTGCTCAGGAAGCAGGAAGCACATCAACCTCTGAGCAAACGAATGCTAGGCGTAGAGAGAAAGAGATGGAAACTATAAGTCAAGTGTATTCGTGCAGTGCGCAAACTTATATTTGATTACTTCATAATATATATATATATCTATAAGCCAAATACCATTGACTCACTCATCACGAAATCTCCCAAACCACGAGGACCTGGGACTTGAAATTTGAAATTTAGGTTACCCTTGGCCCATAGGTGCTCACTAATAAATGGTTTTAAAAACTTTGTAGTCCAAATGCGAAATTTCTTACAGTTTTTTAGACCCGTTTGTATGTCTGTCCGCTTTTCACAAGAGAACTACTTAACGGATTTAGATCGGGTTTTTTTCTATAATTTGCTTAAACATTCCATTTATTTTGCAACTTTCTCATCGTGCTAAGTATCATAGTTCGCTTTCGGTAACAATTTATTAGCGTGATTCCGAGACCGACTCATCGGGCTGCAGGGAGGGGGGAGGGACCACCTCACTAACGCTTCTGCCTCATTGTGTAACCTAAACTCCGCTTAGTTAGCAAACAAGAGAACTACTTAATGGATTTTAATCTTTTTTTTTCTATAATTTGCTTGAACATTCCGGTTGATTTTGCGACTTCTCTCATTCACTAAGAATCATAGTTCACTTGCAGGAGTGATATATTTGCACTAATCCAAGACAGAGGCTGCGGGCCGAGGGGAGGGGGAAGACTGATGTCAGGAGTAGAGAGCTGGACAGGGCCTCCTCACTGTCCTGTTTCACTAGTATGCAGGTAAAGCCGCTGGGGATGGCTAGTCTAAATATAGATGAAGATACTGCAGTTTTTATTTGTAAATGATTTTATTACATTTTACATAGTTGTTCGAAAGAATTTTGGAATCTGCCACCACCTTGGTGTTCAGTTTTACAAATACATACAAGATAAATGACCATTTTATGGCAGACCTACTGTAATTTGTATTCTTACTTTTTAAAGGATCAAGAATGTTTTTAGCATTTTTCATCCCAGCTGGCATTCCAGGGACTCTCCAGATTTTCCTATAGTGGAATCTAAAATTGTTGGGGTGAAAAAATTGTAAATCAAGTAAAGATGTCCTCAAGATGGAGAAGAGGCTCTCCGAGTGTACGTAGTACATAGAACAATGATTGAGGGGAATCAGTCACAAAGTACAGTTAGTTATTTTGAAATATACTTATTTATGCTGCGGTGGGCTGGCACGCTGCCCGGGATTTGTTCCTGCCTTGAGCCCTGTGTTGGCTGGGATTGGCTCCAGCAGACCCCTGTGACCCTGTGTTAGAATATACCGGGTTGGACAATGACTGACTTATTTATGCTGAATATATATCACCAGCTTTAATAAAGTAGTTACCATTTAAAAAGTAGATTTTGTTATCATAAAAAAACAAGTTCTTTAGCCCTGTCTTTCAGATCTTATCAGTCTTTGGGATTTCTGGATAGGGTAACTGACATTGAAGAATGTAACACAATGTGTAATTAAGGCTGTTAGGACTGTTTAAGGAAAAATACACTGCAGAAATTAATTTAGTAGCTGCTGAGAGTAGTTGATGTATTCCTGCAATTAAAATTCAATTAAACGGATTAGATTTTTTTGCATTTTACATTAACACTAACTCTCTCTCCTGTGGTTTGATCCTGTCTAGAGATTGGTAAGAAAGATGTGGTATTACTGAATGTTCAGATAATTAAAGTCCAGTAATCAGTAGCACTTAGAAGTAAGATGCAATATTTTGTTTTTCAATTTTAAACTGTCATGCTTTAGTTCATACAGGCACTGGCATAAAATTGTAGTCTAGTTATGCTTCTGTTGTTTTAAATTCAGTGTATATGCAGTATATTGCTTTGACAAGTATTCAGCCAACAAAAAATGTTTTACACATTTGCTGTTTTTGTAATCAGAATATAAGTTTAATATGTCACTGTGTTCTGTGCAAATATTTTAAATCTGATTTTCCTTTCTTCTCACATGTACATCTAACACAAAGCCAGATTTAGTATAGGGGCCCAGCATTTCGAAGTGAGACAAGACAAGTTAAGGACAACTGCGAAATGGGCAACGTGCACTATTTCTGTTTGTTAGAGTCTGCATGATATTGGATCTTCTTTTTCTTGTTTGGAATGACATGATTTACCTAAGTGGGGGCCTGCACATGGAGAAAGAATATAAAGCCTTGGAACATTGCCCAGCACACCTTTGATGCCGACGGACGGATGGGAGATAACGTCATCCGATCCTGAAAATCCTTCCAACGCAGAGATGAAAAATGGCAGACTCAACACAAGGTCTTGTCATGGCTTCCCGTCTGTTATGCCGCGTAAACCGCCATTAAAGAAAGCTACGTTTTTTTCTCTTATGTGATTTCTTATCGCCATATCACAAAGGGAGGGATATCGCCTCTTTATTATATATCTATTTAGGTTCAGATTACTTAAGACGCCACAATTGCAAAACAAACGTATTTCCAGGGAGCTAGCACCTCCTAGTGGAAAACAGTTTTACAGTTGTAATTTAAAATATATTAAATCAGGATATTTTCATCAGTTTTGTACTGAATTTTGTGTGGTACAAATGGAAAATTATCTAAATGATCAAGTGTACATTAATTCAAAAATACAACGTTTGAATTAAAATAAAAAAAAACACTCCCAGAACAATTGTTAATGAGCCTCCACCTCTGCAGTCCTCACGTTTCAATCAGAAGTTATCAAATGCAATAAAAGAACAGAAACAGCACTATCCAAAGAGATATTTCAATTTTTACAGCCATGTGAGACAAATATTGACAATTGAAAGGACTGTCCATTGTCATGGACATAGCTGATTTTAAATGATGTTAAAGGACAACAAAAATAACAAAAAAAGAAAGTAATTATGGTAAGCACAGTGGTAGTAATGACCATAAAGCAAAGACAGGCAAGAGGAATTTTTAATCATATACTCCAATCTTTGTGACACAGCAATGTAATAAAGAGAATTCACCATGGTGCAAACACAAACATTTATATTTTTTATCATCTATGCAAAATACTGTCCTCCTTCTAGTTCTTCCCACCATTACCTAATGTCCATCACCTGACCGAAACTGGCCATCATTACTTCATACCCTGTGCAAATGTCTGAAACCTACGGATCAATTCTCATCATTAGAGTTGAGACTAGGAGGACCCATACATGAGTAAAATGTTCTTAAGTGTTCTTATATTATGCTGCCATTGACTTATCCTCACCTCATGGTAGTGTCCAAACAAGCCTTTAATAATTAACTCTTGTATAACCTAAAGCTAGCTAATGCAACACATTTTGCTTTAACTTGATCGAGAATTCAATGATATATGAGCAAAGGTTAACCACTTAGGCTAATTCCACAACCTAGTGATGTTGTTAACATGAGCTCTGTCCCTGAAGAACAAGACAATATTGTGGTGACTCTGTTCCTCTGGCATTTTGTACCATGTTGCTGACACTGCTGCTGTATCAGTTGCTCACTAGCCCATTTCAGGGCCTTGGGACACGACACAAATAACAAAATATGAAGACATCAATGTCCTCCCACCTCTTTTCACTACTTGTAAACATGTTTTTTCTCTCTGTGTCTCTCTCTTTCTCCAGTTGTATTGCGCCATTAATGGCGCCCCAGTGCTCTTTTTCACACTCACCTGTCTATTGCCCACCTACTCAGAATTCTTCTGGCTCTGCTATTGGAGGGGAAGGAAGCATCCATCTGGTTGTAATTCTATCCCTCAATCACCGCCCACTTCCCCAAAACCCTGCCAACAACCTCATCTGCCAAAGGACAAGTGTCACAATACTAAGCACACACTCAGCACATCATAGATTTTTTCATGACATTATATGTGCACCCCATTGTGAAATTTTTTTCTGACAGTTTTTTTTTTGTAATTTGAATGTTTTCAGGTCTTTGTCTGAACGCCTGCTGATTTCATGATTTTATCTTAATTAAATAAGTACTTATGGAAGGGTTTTAAAGATATTCGCTGATGGAGTAAATTGAGTATTTTACCAAGATATACCATCTGCTTAGTTATGGACCATAATGCCCTACAGTGTACAATAAATTCAGCTCACCTTTCTCTCCTGAACAGGACAAATATAACACATACTACAGAACATTACTGCAATAACTGCAACTAGATGATTTCAGTTACTCAATATTTTGCTTTCACATCACCTCATAGCCTTCTCTACCTTGTGGAACAGCTTAAATTCAGAAACACAGGTAGACTTTTGAGAGTAAATTACTACTTGCATGTCTTGACTGTGCATTTCTATGTCTAAAACTTTATTTTTCCTTCATTTTCCAGCCACTGTCATGTGGACTTTTACATTATGGATCACTGTCTTGGTCCATGACCCAACTATGTTTCAGTTTTAACACACAGATGAATGAAAAGATACTGTCCTTAAGAATTTTCTGATACAAGGCAAAATGTATGGTTTCTGCAACTACAGCAAGTTATCCAGGTCCTGAGGCATGTCACAAAAACACAATAATACCACAAAATTTGGCTGTTGGTATGATGTTCTTTCAATGGAATGCTGTTATTACTTTGTGATGAAAATAATAGAGCCCATAAAATCCAAAAAATTTCCACTAAAGTCTCATTTGAAAATAACAGAGCCCATAAAATCCAAAACATTTCCACTAATGGCTCATTTGTCCAGGAACAATCTCCCAAAAACACCAGAGGATCATCCAGGTGTGTTCTTGCAAAAGACAATTTAGCATCTCCTTTCTTCCTTTTCTTATCTTTCTGATTGTGGAATCATTAAAACTGACCTTTCCTTAGGTAAGCAAAGCATGCAATTTTTTTAATGTTTTTTATTATCCTTCGTAATTTCCTGGATTATTTTACATTGTGCACTAGGTGTAATTTTGGCAGGTCAGCCACTCCTGGGAAGATCCACAAATGTCCAGATTTTTTCCATTTGGAGATGGTGTCTGTCAGATTTGATGAAGTCCTGAGTCCTTACAAATTGCCTTGTACCATTTCCCAACTGTTAGACAAACTTCTTTTCATCATAACATTCTGTGCTTGTTGAATCTTTGTGCCGACAACTTGAGTCTGTTAGTGAGGGTCCTAAAAAGCGAGATTTATATTGAGTAGGGCAGGCTGTGTTCAGTCACCTGACTATCTAATTATCCAGAGTACTTAGTTTGTTTTACTTTTTCCAACAATCTCTAATGGTTTCTAATAAGTTTAAAAAAATGTCTAAAATGTCTTTTTAGAACCTGTAACCTCTCTCTCTCTCTCTCATTTCTCCTAGGGCACGAAGCAGAAAATGGCCGACAGTGGGGTAACTCGCGTCGAAATCATAGTGGAAGAACTTCAGGCACTCGACGGACAGATTCAGAAACTCCTGTCCCGACGGAGATACCTTAGGGATCTGAAGGCCCGGCTGTTGGATAAACCGTCCGCACCATCTATAACCGGCGAAACATCAACCCCACGTTGTGCCGACCTCACCCCCGCGTCTCGTAGGAGCGACGCCGCTGATGACCTCGGTGGATTTCAGCTATGCAGGCGGGGGGTCAAGGCCAGAGCACCTCCATCGGCACAGGCGAGCATCCTATCCCAAAACCGGTTTGACCCTCTCCGCGTCCCCAGCTCGCTTTCAGCCCCTGGTGATGTAATAGTGGTAGGTGATTCTATTGTTAGGAACCTTAATGTTGCATGCCCTAATGCAAAATCGTTTGTTTCTTGTTTTCCCGGTGCTCGTGTCCGAGATGTGATGAGACGTGCACCAGCAGTCTACGAGAAACACAAGGAGAGGGCAATTGGAGCAATCGTTTTGCATGCCGGCGTAAACGACATAAGGCAGCGACAATCAGAAATCCTGAAGGCTGATTTCGCAGCTTTGATTAAAGACACGAAGGAGAGGACCCCATCGGCAAAGATCTTCGTTTCGGGTCCACTACCTCTCGTCAGACGATCCAACGAGTACTACAGTCGGCTGCTAGGATTGAACAACTGGCTACAGGGTTTCTGCAAGAAGAAGGATGTCGGTTTCATCAACAATTGGAATCTCTTTTTGGAAAGGCCGCGTTTCTTCAAGCGTGATGGCCTGCATCCGAACAGTTTCGGCGCCCGGGTCCTCTCCGAAAACATAGCGAAGGTAATTCATTTATCTTGACTATCTATCTCTGCTCTTAACCCCTACAGAAATGATACTGTTGTGCCAGGACATAAGTGTTTAATAGAATCTTCCGTTAAAGTGCACAACATTAGTACTGTAATAAGCAATCTCAATGCACGTAGAAAATCTAGGAAATACGGCATTAACTCCAATAATCTAATTAAAATTACCATTTTAGAGGAACAATGTATCAAAACTATTAAAACAGATCACAGATTAAACAAAAAATACACACAGAGCAGCGCTAATAAAAATAACTTAGTCCCTATTCCAAATATTAATAACGCACATAGTATTCATCTCTGCACCTCCGAAACATTAAATATGGCACTATTAAATGTTAGAGCTTTAACTAACAAAACGTTTTTTATCAACGATCTTATTAGTGATAAAAAAATAGATTTTATTGCACTAAGTGAAACGTGGCTTAACTCAAACGGCGCGGCTGTTTTAATCGAATCTGCGCCTCCGGATTACAGTTTTACTCGTGCAGACCGCCAGGGGAAAAAGGGGGGCGGATTGGCTAACATTTACTCGAGCCGGTTAAAATGTAAAGATGTCAGTTTTGGTAAGTTCAAGTCCTTTGAATATCTCGCCGTTGTTATCCAAGGAGATGCTCAAGTTCTAGTATTATCCGTGTATAGACCTCCAAAATGCAACGCGTCTTTTATTGAGGAATTCTCTGACTTAATGTCAATTTTAATTACTAACTATGACACACTCCTAATAGTTGGCGACTTTAATTTTCATATAGATAATCAGTGTGATCTAAAAGTAAAAGAATTTATGAACCTCCTGGATTCATTTGATTTGAGGCAGCTCGTAAATCAGCCTACACATAAAGCAGGTCATACGTTAGACTTAGTGATTACTAAAGGACTGAAAGTTGAGGTAAAGCAGATCATTGATATTGGTCTATCGGACCATTTTCTTCTACTTTTTAATATAGAAATAATGATAAAAAACACTCATGAGAAGCATATTGTTAAAAAACGCTTCTTTGACTCAGCAGCAGCTTTAAAACTTACAAACATTCTAAGCAATCAGTCCGTTTATAGTGCCAACTATAATAGCGAGGATAATGTAAATAGTAAGGTGGAAAAATTTAATACTAAAGTGAGAGCTGCTGTTGACATAGTTGCACCTGAAAAGACAGTAAAAAAATCCTCTAGTATTGTTATACCATGGAAGACCCAAAGAGTGTCGGACTTAAAGAGAACATGCCGCAGAGCTGAACGTAAATGGAGGAAGACTAAACTAACTATCCACTATGAAATATTAAAAGTCAAAATAACAGAATACAATAACACTGTCCGTCTTGAGAGACGCTGTTATTTCTCCAAGATTATAAATGACAATGCTAGTAATCCCAGAGTCTTATTTTCTACAATTGATCACCTACTAAACCCAGGTAACTCACAGGAATGCCTCCTAACTACTTGCAATAACACCTGTGAGGCTATCGCTGTATTTTTCAATCAAAAAATTAATGATATTAGAAATAACATAGTATATCCCTCAAACACTAAGGATCCTCCTAAACCCCAGCATCCTGTTATAAACCAATTAAACTCTTTCACTAGGATAGATTTACCTGATTTACAAAAAATAATATCTCAATTAAAATCCTCCACCTGCGTCCTTGACCCAGTACCAACAAGGCTTTTCAAAGAAGTATCAGGCGTGCTAATTGATAATGTTCTGGACATAGTAAATTCGTCATTAGATACGGGGGTCTTCCCAGACTGTCTTAAGACTGCTGTAGTTAAACCCCTTCTTAAGAAACATAATCTTGACCCCTCGGCCCTTGAAAATTTTAGACCCATCTCTAACCTGCCTTTCTTAAGCAAAGTTCTGGAGAAAGCAGTCATTATGCAGTTAAATGACCACCTAAATAAACATGCTATTCTTGATAAATTTCAGTCGGGTTTTAGAATAAATCACAGCACAGAAACTGCACTCGTTAAAGTAGTAAATGACTTGCGGGTGAATGCAGACAGAGGCCATATATCGGTTCTCATCCTCTTAGATCTGAGTGCTGCATTTGACACTATTGATCATAATATTCTTAGAAATCGCCTTAGTCAATGGGTGGGCCTCTCTGGCAGTGTCTTAAATTGGTTTGAATCCTACCTGACAGGGAGAAAATTTTTTGTTAGTTGTGGTAATTACAACTCAAAGACACATGATATCCGATTTGGTGTTCCACAAGGCTCTATCCTGGGTCCGCTGTTATTCTCAATCTACATGCTTCCGTTAGGTCAGATTATCTCAGGGCACAACGTGAGCTACCACAGCTATGCTGATGACACACAGCTGTATTTATCAGTAGCACCTGATGACCCCGATTCTATTGACTCACTAACACAATGTCTGACTTGTATCTCAGAATGGATGAATAGTAACTTTCTCAAGTTAAATAAAGAGAAAACTGAAATCTTAGTGATTGGCAATAATGGATACAATGAGGCTATTAGAAATAAACTGGATACATTAGGATTAAAAGTCAAGACGGAGGTAAAAAGCTTAGGGGTAATTGTTGACTGTAATCTGAATTTTAAATCGCATATTAATCAGATCACTAGGACAGCATTTTTTCACTTAAGAAACATAAGTAAAGTTAGACCTCTTATATCACTGAAAGATGCTGAGAAATTAGTTCACGCGTTTGTTTTCAGTCGACTAGATTACTGTAACGCACTCCTCTCAGGACTACCCAAGAAAGACATAAATCGTTTGCAACTAGTGCAGAATGCAGCTGCTAGAATCCTAACTAGGAAAAGAAAATCCGAACACATTTCTCCAGTTCTGATGTCACTACACTGGTTAC
Organism: Polypterus bichir lapradei; assembly: GCA_026402145.1. Taxonomy (NCBI): domain Eukaryota; kingdom Metazoa; phylum Chordata; class Cladistia; order Polypteriformes; family Polypteridae; genus Polypterus; species Polypterus bichir. The sequence goes on from JANRMT010062791.1 coordinate 34,408,464, forward strand.
CTGTGTCATTCAGGATTGACTTTAAAATTCTGCTTATGGTTTATAAAGCCTTAAATAATCTCGCCCCTTCTTATATATCGGAGTGTCTGACACCTTATATTCCAAATCGTAACCTCAGATCCTCAAATGAGTGTCTCCTTAGAATTCCAAGAACAAAACTTAAAAGAAGTGGTGAGGCGGCCTTCTGCTGCTATGCACCTAAAATCTGGAATAGCCTGCCAATAGGAATTCGCCAGGCTAATACAGTAGAGCACTTTAAAACACTGCTGAAAACATATTACTTTAACATGGCCTTTCTATAACTTCAATTTAACTTAATTTAACTTAATCCTGATACTCTATATGTTCAATTTCCTCATAATAACTATTCAGGGTAGCTCTACAGCCCGTACTGACCCCTACTCTCTTCTCTGTTTCTTTTTCCGGTTTCTTTGTGGTGGTGGCCTGCGCCACCTCCACCTACTCAAAGCTTCATGATGCTCCAACAATGATGGATGGACTAAAAGGCAGAATTCTACGTGACCATCATCATCAAGCCTTTCCGTGAGAACCCTAAATCCAAAGAGGACTGTTTCATTTATGTTAGGTAGAATGCCCAGTGGGGACTGGGCGGTCTCATGGTCTGGAATCCC
>JANRMT010062791.1:34421790-34494971 GCA_026402145.1 Polypterus bichir lapradei
TAATATAATATAATATAATATAATATAATATAATATAATATAATATAATACTATTTGGCTGTAGCCACTACGCATGGAAACTTACAGCATTTGGGATACAATTGGTTACATTTCTTTTGTTTTTCCAAATGGAGCACAGGTGAAGTTACTTGCTCATGGTCATACAGTGTCAGTAGTGGGATTTGAAGCCCAAAGCCTTAACAACAGCACCACACTGCCTGTCACTACATAGTTCACAATGCCTGTAACTTCATTGTTCTCCCCCTATGCTCTAATTTTTATCATTCTCATCCCTGGGCGGAAGTACTTTCATTAAACTAGGATGACTTCCTAAGTGTTCCAGTCACTTTTGTTGTAAGGGGAGCTAGTGACTTATTTTTTTTTTTTGTAGGGTTTATGTCATACTATCCATTTTGTTTAAGCTCAGCTACCATGTAGCTGGCTTATGGAATGTGCTGCATGTTTGCAGTGTTGTGAATTTTGTGTTGGAATGACTATGTACAAAGAAAGAGAAAGGTTGGGAGCATGTGCTGATAGCACGTTACCACACCCACCACACGACGAACCACCTGGATTGGGACCCCAGTGCAGCGGGTGACACTTCAGCAACACACTGGAACAGTATGAGATGTTTTATGATGGCTGGCGTGCCAATACTGCCACCAACCCCCAAGTTTTCCATGGGGGTTCAAGGACCTGCTTGCAGGGCTAGATGCCGATTAATGTCAAAGCATTTGCAGGTTAAGGGCCTTCCTCAAGGGTCCAATGGAGCAGAGTCACATCTGACATTTGCAGGATATGAACCAGCAATCGCAGATCCCTAGCCTCTGGGCCACCACTCTGCCTATGTACAAAGCCCCATAATATTAACAATATGTTCACACAAACTAAACTAGCTGCATTCTGTTTTCTTTTTTTATGATTGGTTTGGACAACTGATATGATTTATTTCATTTTTTTACTAATTTACATTCAGTAACCTTTCCTAGTTTTTACATCTGTGTTTTCTGAGGTGTTTGGAATCCATAAACACTGTTCATAACTCAAAAAGTAAATAAATAATTGCTAGAAAATGCAAAAAGTAGAGGTATTTGTCTTAACATTAAAACATTTAGAAAATACACAGTAGATGGATTTAAACCAATAAAAAGAGATTACCATATGTTAGTACTGGAGAAAAATTGATTTCAAGAGAAATGCATGATTTATTCTAGGAGGTTGATTATATTTTTGGAAACAATAATTCTCTTTAAAATATATTTTAGGAAATCTCTTTAATGATTTAGGTAGCCCATGTGATTTTTGGAACGCTGCAGTTACTTCAGACACCAAGCATAACAATTGAATTGTGATGACCTCTCTGATGAATTGTCAGGGTGTTATCCTGCATTTTGATGTTTTTGAATTTTCTCTGGCAATCTCCAATCCTAAAAAGATTTTATCTGACTTTTTAAGAAAATGTACCCAGTTTATTGTTCTAAAGGGCTATAGAGAAAATGCACACCTATGTCCATAGTGAAGTATATTTACAATGTATATAAAAAGTAAATCTGTTTAATGCTAAAGAAAGAGGGAATAGTGGGAGGAAGAGTTGCAGGTGTATACACAAATGCTTTAGTCATTATAGGACTCAGTGATACTCCCTAGTTATTATCTTTCATGAAACGATGACTTCTATACTATTAATTTATTCTAATTATTCATTCCCTTTGTTAGGTTTTCACGTATGCAGAAGCCTAGTCATCCTCACTGCAACACCTAGCAATTATATATTTAATGCAGCGGAACAGCGGCAAAGCATTCAAATTAAAGGTTTATGGTGTTGAATCTGTAGTATGCTAGCTTAGTGCAAAGTTCAACCTTAAAGGGGCATAAGAAGTTATATTTAGCATTAATACTTGAGGGTTTTTAGCAATAAGACTTAAAATACAAATAAATTATCTTTATAGCAATTTATTTCTCCTCAAGTAAATTTTGTAGTGAAGATTTTGTTTTATTGAAATCATGTAAGCACTTGGCCCATTTGAATTTTTCATAGGATTACAAATGTAAAAATGACAGGGTGTCTTGGCATATGCATTTATTTAGATGCTTACATGCTGTAAAACGAGAGGGCATGGTAAGTGTCTTAAAGGCCAATCTTAAGGGACCCTGGGGGATAGGTCAGAGTGCAGTCCTCGTTTCCACTTTTGCCCCTAATTTGGTGCAGAACCTCTCTGAAGAACAATAATCTAACTTCCACTGCTAGCCTGTCTCATCCATCTTCTGGTAAGGGAGCGGTTCTCAAACTGTGGGGTGTGCCCCCCCAGGGGAGCGCTGAAGCTGTACAAGGGGGACGTCGAATAAATGAACAAGACATCAAAATTAATTTTTCACATTTTTATTTCAAATTTAAATTTGCAAGCATAATCACAACAAATGCATTACAACTAAAATTAAAATAAAACATTCTAAGGCATAGATCTAATGACTAATATGTGCCTGCTTTAAAGTACACAGCCTGTCCAGGTTTGGTTTGATATTCGAGATAGACACTCTGAGCTCCTTTTCTATTTGAAATTTGTTTCTATGACGAGCGGCGCCCGCTGCTGCTACTTTTATAGTCACATATTTTCAATCCAGAAAGTTTGAGACATATCGGTATCTGTTGCGAACATTCGGGTAACAGTAGATCAGGTGATAATGCGGCGCAACTGCACCACATTGGCAGCGCAGCCAATATTGCCAAGTTGAGTTAAATAATTTACTGCGTATTGGGTTATTTTCATGATACAACTAACAGCGGTATAATATTTGTCGGACGAAAATACGTTTGTTTCGCGCAGATTGACTTCATCGGTGTCCTAGTTTACGAGATTTTTAAAAATTAAAACATATTTAATCGTTTCTTTACATAAAAAAAATAATTAAATAAGAATAAATAATTTATTATTAGTGTGTTGGCTGGGATTGGCTGCAGCAGACAACGACCCTGTGTTAGGATATATCAGGTTGGAAAATGACTGACTGACTGAATTGGTTTTCCATGGCCATGATGAGAGTGAGAGCTCCGATAAGCCCGGGATTTTCTGTTGGTTGGTGGATGTTGTTGCCTCTCTCAATGGAGTGTTAAAAGAGCACCTTGAGAATGCCACTGTATTTAAGGAAATGTCAAATACTGTACAGAATGAGCTATCTGACTCTCCAGAACACTAAGTGCCATGCATAAATTTTCTAATATAATTAAAAAAAATTGCATCTGTCCAGACTGGCATTTGGGTAACGTTGTCATCTGCTGGTGGTTTTTTTTATATTGTAATTGCTCTGTGTTTTAATATTTCATTTTATTCTATGTTTTATTGTTCAGCATTTTGTGACATTTGTCTGTGATAGGCGGTTTATAATTTTTTTACCAACATACTTAAGAAAAAGAAAAGAAATTGTTTATTTTGCCACAAGTACAATAAGTAAACCAAAAAAGTGTAATTTCATTATCGTTAATGGAACTGGTGTAACTTTTCAGCGATTTCAAAGTTTTCATCTATTTTTATTTCAGTTATTTCAAAGTTTAAAACTTGATGTTTTAAGTGAGATTTGGGTTATATCAACTTTTTATTATGAACAATTTATGACACGTGATATGTGATATGAAGTAAATATGTTCAATTGTGACTCCAGAAATATGTATTTTTTTTTTTAATGGTTTGTGTGCTCCCCGTTAAGAAGCCTAAACTGTTAATGTATTGGCGTCTATCAAACATTAGAGTTTAACGTATATTTCTACATATGAGGACGTTTTTCAAAGTATATAAAACCTTTTGCAGAAATATCATGACTCAGGAGAGGTTGAATGAATTGCCCATGCTGTCAATGGAAAGGAGACTGGAGACTGAAATGGCTCAGTTTAGTCAGAAAGTAATTGAGAAATGTTTAGGCCTGAAGAAAAGGAGGGCAACATTTATGTTCAAGTAGTGCTACTGGGCAGTGTGTAGGCAACCATACAGTTTGTTTGTGTGTTTTTTCTTCTCTTTTCTCCTGAGCTATGAAATGCTGTTTCAGTTCCCAAAAAAAAACTGCGCCCCCACCCAAATTTTTTTCACCAGCCACCATTGGTTGTACAACATTTAATTTCAATAAACGTGTGCCAAACATTATCATAAATGGTACTGTTGAGGACTGATTAGATCATTTATGTTAGGTAGAATGTCTAGAGGGGGCTGGGCGGTCTCATGGCGTTGGAACCCCTGCAGATTTTGTTTTTGTTTTTCTCCAGCCATCTGGAGTTTCTTTTGTTTGTTTTTTTTTTCTGTCCTCCCTGGCCACAGGACCTTACTTTATTCTTTGTTAATTAATACTGCCAAATTTTTAGATTTTTCCTTTTTTTCATCTTGTAAAGAACTTTGATCTACATCATTTGAATGAAAAGATGCTATATAAATAAATGTTGTTGTTGGTTAGTACATAGTATATGAGGTACGTCTTAAATTAAATGGTTTTAGGAAACTATTTTAAAAATGGTTGTCATTTAGGCAGCAGGCTGTTTGTCTTCCTTCTGCTATCATGCAGGAAAGGATGCACACAAACTATATTAAACCTAAAAATTAAAAAATTAAAAAACACCAGTGATTCCACCAACAATGTTATAAGCACACATGTTGAAAGGGTTTATTTCTATACCTAAGATAATGGGCTGAATAAAAAAATACCTTTCACATTAGAAAGCAATTAAATATAAAAAGTGTGTTTAGCTAGATACTACAGTAGAAAATACAAAATGACCCTTGTAAGCTTAGTAGGTCAGCTGAGTTGAAACAGCCAAAGTTAAACCTTAAGTGCAGATCATGCACAGTTATTCATTTAGGCATAAGAATTACACAGTAGAAACACATTTAAAATACAGTATATACTTGCGGAAAAGTTCTCCCGCGGATAAGTCGGGGCTTGATTTTACCGTATAATTTTCGATATTTTATAATGTTGGTCATATAAGTTGAATGCAGAAAACTCACGCTATTGGTCCAAGAGAATATGATATGCTAACGCCCACCTGAGAGAGTAACCACGGGGAAGACTGCCTTTTTTTGTATGTATTGTGCCTACGTGACCATGCGGTAATACCCGCATTATTTCAAAGCGATGTTCACACTGTTTTGTGATATTTGTATCTCACACCCTCATTCACTGTTATCGTTAGAGCATCCATTATCTACGATGGAGAGTTTGATCAGAAGAAAATATAAAGCTGGTTTTAAATTAAAAGTCATTGACGTGGCGAAAGAAATTGGCAACTGCACTGCTGCAACAAAATTCGATGTGTCTGAGAAACTGGTGCGAGATTGGAGGAAGCAAGAAGAGGTAAAAAAAAAAAAAAATCAAGGGTCGCATTTCTGAACGGGCATATAAGTCGGGGTCTGATTTTATGACCGATTTTTCGAGTTTCAAGACCTGACTTATAAGCGAGTATATACGGAGAAAAAAGATTAAAAAAAACTTTAAAAAAGCTGTGTTGATTTCATTTTCATACTTTTTAAAACTGATTAGTAAGTAGGTGTTATAGCAGTTTTAAAATGTTAATAGAAGTTTTCCAAAATACTAATGAAGTAAACTTTGAATTTAAGATAGAGAGGGGCAGTCTTAAGCAACTCCCTATAATGATAAAGGGCAGGAAACCTGCAAATGCTAGAAATGTCTGATTTTCTAGTGGTAGACATCATGAAAAACTAAGATAATGCCAAATAGTCCTCCTGGTTGACAGGCAGCAGCAGAGTTGTTTAGCTGAGCAATCTGGAGCCAGCTTGCTCATTTAAAGAAGAGGTCATGGAGGACTTGACAAATATTACAACACTCTAAACAAAACAAAACACTTGGGGCAAGCAGATTTCAATGAATCAGAAACATTTTTGTAAGTGGGCAAGCAAAAAATCACAGTCAAGGGTGCTTAGTTGCTAACCTAAAATTCTTAACCAAGCCTAATTCTGCTGCTCTTCAGCCGTGAATAAAACATCATCTGTCATGTGTAGCAAGTTTAAAAGAAAGAAACGCAAGTGACAGAAAGATTTGGGCATCCAGATAGAAAACCCTGTCTAATGCTGACAAAAAAAAGGTTAAAGAAAAAAGCACACAAGGGTACAAAGTAAACTTTAAGTGAACTAATGTTGATGAGGCATCCTTCACGGCTGGTTCCACGCTGTACACTGACTTCTGGTTGAGCTTCTCTTTACATATCTATGGCCAGGAATGGACAGAGTTACTAGGTGGACGTGGAACTGGGTTACTAGTTTTTTTCGGAGAATGAGTCTCAGAACTATAGGTGAAAAAAAACAGGCAGTAAAAGACAGCACCCCCATTCTGCTCATCATTCGTACTGTCAGAATTTGAGAAGCCCTGAATATGTCCCCTATACACAGATGTTCAACAGTCCTCCTTTTAGTTCATCTATATTGAGACATGTGGACCTAACCGAGAGGTTGTGAATAAGAGAAAGGGCATCCACGTTGGTATAGGGAAGCCCTCAGTGGTGCAGCCTCTTAAACTTGTAAGGCTGCAGATATAAAAAAACAATGTGACTCTAGGATTGGACTACTTATGAGTCAGTAGCCATTGCAGAGGTGGTTCATAACCAAGTTAAACTCCATCCCAAGAAAATAATAAATTAGTTATGTCACTGCCCATTTAATGGTTAGGGTCTCCCATTTGAATATCTTTTTTCCTGGTCCAGCAGTTTCTGGCTGAGGCACAGTACATCCCAAAGTGGTCTATGCCATCAATTTTCTGACTAAGTACAACCCCTGGCTGGCATCAGACAAGTTAGTCTAGAGATAAAAGGGGAAAGCACAGTCGAGAGGAGTTAGAACAGATACAAACATGAGGACCTTCATTGGAGATCCTAAACTGTCCCTAGTGTGTGCTTGGTGTGTGTGTGTGTGTCCTGCAGTGGGCTGGCGCCCTGCCCAGGGCTTGTTTCCTGCCTTGCGCCCTGTGTTGGCTGGGATTGGCTCCAGCAGACCCGCATGACCCTGTAGTTAGGATATAGCAGGTTGGATAATGGATAGACGGATGGATACTTTATGAGCTCAAGAAAAGCTTGAACCTGCCTTTTTGTGTTCAGCTGGGGTCAGTCACGAAGTGCAGCAAATTTGTTGGATTGAGTTTTGACCGTCTGACATCTCACCACGTAGTGGAATCTGGAATAGACGATTAAGATAGTCATCCAGATAAGTAGTACTATAAGAATTGTAAGGTTGCTGCAGACTGTCCATCAGACCCTGGAAGGTCGCTGGTGTCTTATGTAAACTAGATGGAAGGACCCAGTGTTGACTGGAGGTGCTAAACATGGTTTTCTCCTTTGCTGATATCATTAAGTGAATTTGCCAATAGCCTTTATCATATTGAGGGTCATCAAATATTGTATGAGTCCTTTATAAGGTAATTTATTCAAGACAATGGATATACATCAAAGCAAGAAACCTGGTTTAAGCAACAATAATCATTACAAAAACACCAAGTATTCTGAGGTTTTCACACTAACACAATAGAACTTGACTGGGGTGTAAAGCTTTTCCTCTGTCAACCCCAAGTCTAGCATCTAGTACTTTTAAAGAAAAGGGAGACAGGTGTTAGGCTAATGACTTCACACTACCTGCAACTTTGTATCTGCATTCTACTGGCTCATCCATTCTGGAACAGTTGGGAACAATATGTTCACCTTATTTGTAACAGCACAGTGGAGGAGAAGACCATTCCTTGCAGCATGCTCCCATCTCCATTTTCCTCGGTTTTGCTTCAGACTTTGCTGGACAGGTGGCTTGAAGCTTTTTATTCTCTTCCAATTTCTCTGCCCAAAGAGTGATCCTATGCACTTAAATTACCTCGACCAGTACCTCTATATTGGCTTTGTATGGTATTTGCTAAGCTGTCTGGTAGCTCATGCACTATGTGTGACTGGCTCTATCACTTTCTTGACAGTTGTCTCACCTTGTTTTAGCCATCTGGACAGTATTCCCCATAATCTGCTCTATGTCAGAGTTGCAGTATCTACACTTCTGTGCCTGGTTTATTGGACATATACTGAACTGCAGAAGAATTCCTCATTTTTAGCTGGGTGTAGTTTTTTGTGTTGAGGTCATCAAGGTTGTAATATGCCCATTGTGCCTCCAGGGTTTAGAAATGGAGCAATGATTTGAGCCCACTCTTCTATTGGCTACTTATGTTTTATGGAAGTCCTTTCAAAGACTAATATCAACTTCAGTATTATCGCTTGGGCATAACAGTACAAGTACTCTAGTGGGACCCATAGCCTTCTTTTTTTTGAGGGCTTCCTGGGTGTTGGATTGTGTCTATGCCTCTGCAAATTCAGTGCAATGGCTGGTAACTTGAAGCTGGAGCTGCAAAATTTGTTCTTCCAGCTCCCTGATATGTTCAATTCAGAAACGTAACTCACAGAAAGAGTTGGAGTTCCAGATGGAAGACAAAAAGGCTAAAGAAAAAGGCACACTAGGGTGCAAAATATACTTTTAGTGAACTCAGGTTGTTGAGAGCACTCTGACATACACACTGAACAGTTGAGCTTCTGCTTATACTGTATATTGATGGCTGGGAGTTACTGAGCAAAGCTAGAACTGGTCTTAGTGTGAAAAAGCCTCAGAACTGTGGGTGAAAAAGAAGGGGTAATAAATGGCATTGCCCACTTTCTGCTCAGGGTGGTAATGTCAGAATTCAAGGAGCCGTGAAGGCGTCCCTTATACACACATGCATTACACATGTCATCAACTATAGTAAAATGGTACAATATGAAAGGGTTTCTGTATATCTAGCATGGTATTTAGCACAGAATATTGTCATTAACTTGTACAATGGGAAAGAATCAAAACAATAAATACAACACATTTTAAAAGAAACAATGTTAGAAAACATCCTGAAGGTCCTAAAACCCAGAGACCAGAGTCAGCTATAGTTGAAATGATTATGTGGTTTGGCCTAAAGTGACTTAGGGAAGAAGTTTAAAGTCTTGTCATGCCAGAGGATTCATTGACTCTAGAGTGAGGAATAGTGTTGGAAGAAAGGATCACTGGGAAGGAATTAGTCAGGACTAAAAGAGGAAGATATGCAGTAACAAGAAAAGTGTGGGAAGAGAGCTAGAAAGAAATATGGTATGGGTCAGAGTGTTTTCAGTCATGCATTGAAGGTGGGCTGGTTGAAGAATGAGCAGGTTTAGAGGGTAACATGAGTTATATTTTATTACAAGGCAACTTGATTGAATTGTGTCAAATTATAAAGGGGATTATTACAGTGGATACCACCTATTACTTAAAAATATATTTTTCAAGAAGAACACAGAAGCTGGTTAAGGCTAAATTTTCCACAGAAAATCTTTCCATGCAAGAGAACCATACACACAAAAGTAGAAGACTGAAATACTTTGTGGAACTTCCTAAATCTACCTTATGTTATTTAGGAGAAGGTTGGTAATCAGGATTGACAAGCTTTGTTTTCTGAATTACCTGTTCTCATCCAAATTGTTTTGTGTTTGTCATACCATGACAGAGTGAAAATGAAAAAAAGATTGGTTATGATTGCAGCTTATTCCAGTTTTATTCCCGTTAACTAAAATGAAATATATCTATACTGAAAAACAATTATTTTGTTACCTAAAACTAAAATAAAAAAGACAAAATATCTGCAAACGATGCATTCCAAGCCACAATGCAGAAGCTTCAGAGGTTAACTGGATTCAAGGCTAGAGCACAGCGGTGTGGCTTGTGCTGTGAACATCGGTTACATTTATGTGGACTGAGTGTACGTAACTTCAGATATTGTTTTTATAGTTGAATATTTGAAGTGCATCATTGAACACTCTCAATTGGTAAACTCTGTTTATTCCTACTCATGTTATTAAATTACATCCTTCCAGTTAAGGCTCAGAAGAGCTCTCGAGGTTTTGCATGTTGCTTATTAAGTGAATGATCTGAGATGTTACTATAACAGATATTCAATATTTAATACAAGCAATATGCGTGTATAAGTACACTGTACACATCTCTATTTCTGCTGTTGTTATTAACACAGTTCAAGTAGTGACTTCAACAGTATTTCAAAAAATAAGCAAAGTGTGATGGACAGCGTGCATGGGCAGGCATCCTGGACAGAATGGGGCAAGGTCCGTTACCTGGACAGGAGGCCACCCTTCAGAGGCACAAAAAGGAAGGTGAGGGTTGTCTTGCCTTGGTAATGAGGGAGGCAGGAGATGCCAGCGTGGAAGTGCTTGTGTCCTGGCAGGTTTGGACTAAGGAACAATACCCTGCCAGCAGAACAGTGTGATGAAAAAACAAGGGGAGGCAACCTATCAGGACTGTATGCTATCCCAAGACATAACGTTGTAGTATCCCGGGGCAACATCACCAGTATTCACACCCAGAAGGCATCCTGGGAACTATAGTCCCATGGGGCAGCCTTGATGGGTTCCATGGGTGCCACCAGGGGGGTGCTGCAGGGATCCGTGATCCCTACTTTGTGAGGCTTCCTTGTGACCCAGGAGTACTTCCTACAGGCCATGTCCTGGCACTGGAAGTACTTCCAGGTCTCATATAAAAGGAGACGTTCTGCCTCATCCAAGCATGATGGAGTCTGGTGGAAGAAGAACAATACTCACCTGGGATGTGTGGAGGAAGAAAAAGGAGAAGAAAGAAAGAAAGAAAAGAGATAATTGTGTTTGTGTTTAATAAGAACCCTGGTCTGAGATACGCTATAATAAAACCTTTTATTGAAAAGCGGGACTTGGGTCTGTGAGGTCTAGGGTGCTGCAATGCCCCCTGCTGGTCACAAAGTAAGAATTCTCTGGAAAAAAAAGTTTGGAAATGGGTAGATGGCATGTAGTCCTCATCAGTAGATATTAAAAATAAATGTAAAATAAGAGTATATGTATACAGTAATCTTACTGCTCTAGAAGGGAATCTCAAAAATGAAGAAAAGAAAAGCATTTTTGAAATTAAATATTTTGCTTAAAGCTGCTGCAGGTTAAAGTAGCAAATGACATCAAAGCAGACTTTTTATTTGATTCTTGCATTTTTTTTTATTATACTGGAAGACTTGAACTATCAAATTATCAGGAGAAATTTGAGTTCTGTTGCTGAGAATAGTATTGTATGTATTAAATTGATAGGTGCAATATAAATGCTATACAATTTGCCAATTATAAAGATAACTGTGTTTTACACTTTAATATCTGTGTCTGTGTGGACATTTTGGTGTGACAAAAAACAAAAGTGAATTGCTAAAAAAACTAAAACTAAATAAAAACAGCAAAAAAAAAAAAAAACTTAGAAAATGGCAAAAAACTAAAACTAAATAAAAACTAACAAAAGAGAAAAAGCTAAATAAAAAATAAATTTACAAAATGGCAAAATATATATATATATTTAAAAACTAAAAAATGAAAATAAAAAAGTACATTAAAACTAAAACATATCTTTAAACTAGAAAAAAACACTGGCTTATTCTGGTATGCTGCATTTAAAATGCCTGCCGAAAATCTGTGACAACACCAAAGATTTCTGGGGCAACACAACACTTGGAAAATGTTTCCCTAATGAAGCAATTTATGAGGAAGATGTTTTAAAATCAGTCACGCCCTGAAATCCCTGATTATAAAGTTTGACACACTTAAAGGCTAAAGAAATGGTGTAATTTCCTACAAGTCTACTGGGATGCTGGCCTAGCAAACCAAGAAAAAAAAGAGTTGTGTATTTCCTCATCATTATGGACTACACCTCTGAGATGGGCCATCCTTTACCATTCTCTGTGGGTTTGGTCACGGTCATTTGTGAGATATTAGTTGGTGCCATTGAACACATGCACCTTGTATGTTTTCTTATATTGATAATTCTTCTCAGCCAAGAACTGCTATGAACAGCCTAAGGGTTAAGGTCATATAGTACTACTATTTCCCCAGATTTTCAGAGAGCATCGTTATGCATCTGCTAAAAGTGGCACTCTGGGAAACTGTAGACTTGAGGGGCACAGAAAGGTATTTTCTACTGAAAGAATTTAATAAAAATTCTGTTTTCATACAAGCATCTGCAAAATCAATTGAACATTCTAGAAAGAGCTGTTCATAAAACTGTTACTGGTAATTTAAATGAGAACTTTTCTCAGGTTTAAGAATTTTTTTCTTTTTAAGATGAGATGTTGAAATGCAAGTATAAAACTTGTCCTGGTAGCAACAGGTTCAAGGTAAAAAAAATCCTTTAGTGGATGCCACATCATTCATTGCAGGATGCACTTCCACAGGCACATACACACTCATATTGAGACAATTAGAAGATCCATTAATTAATCAATTTTCAAGTGCAATACAGTTTTGGATTGCAGGAGGGCAGACCCCATCCCAATCATATCCGGTCCAAAGCAGGAATCATCCTTCTATGGAATGCTCGACCATTGCAGGGTACACCCCCACTCTCAACAAAATTAAGAGATGCTAAATTAAATTAATTTCTGTTGAGCTTTATCCAAACTGAAGCTCTGCGTTATCATTTCATTGGAAGAATAAAGCTTTTCCTGCCTAAGGCGTGTCAAAATATATCTTCAATCAACCATGACACAGGAATATTTGACATGCCTGACACAATTTCAATAGAATATGAAATCATCCAAAGCCTGCATCTACATGACCTAATTGAAGTCTTTGCGTAAGTCAAGGAGAGAAACAAGTGACTTCACCAGACAAAAGTTTTCTTTTTTAGTTTTAAGATTATTTTGCTTTTGTGCTGTTGGCTAAAATTTTGATTTGGATTGCTCATTTCCTTTTATTCTAAACACTTTGTATGAATAATGTACATGTTGCAGCAAAGTGACTCGCTTTTAAATGTCAGTTTGTTTGCCTTTCTCCTTAGCTGTACAGTTTCTAATATTGGTGATAAAGTCATCAACAGAACATTTACTAGCAAGAGTAGTTATGATAACATTTTTTCAGTCAATTCTATGCTGAAAACCAAGCAGTTGGTTTTCACTCACTTTCTGTCTTTTCTTATCAGGCACCTCCTTTCCTACTAAGGTTTTCACAATCACTTAAAAAATATTAAAATCCTGACAAAATTAAATACATGACTGGAATATGTTTTGTCTTTTAGGATACTCTACACATTGAATATCATTTAATTTTGGCACTGACAATCCTCTAAATCTGTCTCTTCTGATTAAGGAATATTGTTATGCTGCTTAATGCAAATTTTTAATCTACAACCACTTAAAATCTTGTTCAAAGAGATGTCATTCCAAGGACAAGATACATTTCTGTCGCCGTTCTATAGTCTGAATACCAGTAGTGCTTTTGGCATGAAAATTCTGGCGGGGCAACAAGGACCTAGGAGAGAGACATAGAGCTATCCTGAGAAGCTAGCCATTGTAAATACCACATGGACTGGACCAGCATTGCAGCCAGAAGAGTGGATGGTCCCTTACCCAGATGGAAGGCTCCTAGATTGCAGACAGGCATCCCAACCAGAGAAGAGAGAGGAACCAGACCTGGAAGAGATGGCAAGAACAGATGGGCCGACAGCCCACCAGAAGTGGAAGAGGTTGCTGGGGATTTTCTATCCCCCCACCCACAGATGCTAAATGGCAGCAGGCCTCCATAAAAGTGCCCATTCAGGAACCAGCAGGGAATGCTAGGAGATGTAGTCCTGTTGGGGACCATGGGTGCCACAAGGGGGTGCTGTAGGGAGATATGCTTCCCTATTTATGGGACTTCTGTGTGACCTGGAAGTACCTCAATCGAGCAATCGCCCTGGCACCAGAAGTACTCCCTGGTCTGTAATAAAAGGGACCACACTCCCTTATCCAGCCGAGCTGGAGATGGGAGGTAGAGAGGCAACACTTGACTGGAGAAGGGCAGTGTGGTGAGAAGAAAAGAGGAATTGTGGAATGAGACAGAACCTGTGTTCATGTGCTTTTTGTTACTTTATTTGAACCCAGGGTTCTTGGTGTGATTGTGTTTGAGGGTTTGGGGAGCACTGACACCCCAGGTTTTATCACACCCAATACTGAGCCAGTGCTGAATGTGTGTTTGTGTGTGTGAGAGAGAGATTGAGAGAAATAATGGAACTTTTAAAGAGCAGAACCTACAAGACCTGCTCTTAAGCTTTTGTATGTAACCATTGGTGGGTCTTATGAATAATTCTGGCTTTAATTGGATTACAGACTTGATGAAAGTAAGCGCAGGTGGCTTTTGACTGCAAGTGAGCTTTGTGAAGTTGAGCAAGTAAAGTCAATGTGCAGGCAGGGGACATGGCAGAAAAAAGATTAGTGCCACATGGAAGAAGCTCTGGAAGATTGGATTGGTGGCAGTGCTATTGATAGGCAACTGTGGAAGTAGATGGCCTTTAGTAAACCATATTTGGGGAAGTAAGGGAGAGACACTATATTTCACAATGTATTAAGCTATTGGCATCATTGATGATAAAATGTCAGCCAAGTAATGGCATTAAAAAAATCGTACAAAATAAAGATCAACAAGCATTAATATAGTACACATACCAAATGATGGTATTAAAGGATAGCTCACAACAACCCACCTCTCAAATACATACCAGAATGACTAAAAAGAAAGAAAACGTCTCACTAGGCTAAAAATAAAAAGAAGCAGTCACAGTAAGGCATTTTAAACATGTGATTTCATTGGTATAAATGAGCTCTTAGTTTTATAACAGATAATTACATTTCTGACACAACAGAGGTCAATTGGGACCATGGTGGAAAAACAGCAAACGATATTGTAACACCCTCAACCAGTCATGGAGGAACAACACCAGTACATGTTTTAGGAGTTTGAAACTGATTAGCTTTGATTGATTGTTTCCCAGCTAAATTTCCACTGTTCTAACCATGGAAGACACCTCAGCTTTTTGCTTGTTTGAGTCTTTTACACTTTTCCTCTTCCGCTTAAGTGTTATGGTCCAGAATCACACCGTTCTTTGGCTCTTGTCCCCCTCTTCTTCATTGTTCACTCTGCACTGCAAGCACACACCGTGCTGCTCCTTCTCTTTCCCACACATGCTGCTACTACACACTGTGTTCTCCTCCTCTCCGTTCCAGCACCGAATTAACGAGCACCACTTCCAGCACCTTACACCCTTTTTTCCAGGACTACTGAGGTGTTTCATTACCATATTGCACTGCACTTTTGGCAAGCACAAAGCTCAGCTACTTTCCAGCCCAACTGCCCTCTGAGTCTCCTGCCTGATCATTACAATATCAAAATGTCCATGGAAAAATCTCAAATTATTTGTGTCTCATTATCCACCTGTCAGGTGTCCAGTACAATGCCTAAAAGGTGTATTTTGGTTAAAATATTATTAACACTAGAATCCCTGAAGCCTACGAAAATCGAGTAATTCCAGCCCACCTTAAATTCCTTTGCACTTCTCCATTAGTGTCTTTTGTTTTGTAAATGTGTCGATCAGCACAAGCAGCAAGCAGCCTGCTGTCCCATCCTCCCCCTTGACAGAGCTCAACTCGGGCAAAAAGTTCTCCCAGCTCAAGCCAATACTCCTTATCTGCGTGTGAGCTGCCTAGATTGTTGTTGTTGTTCTTTATTTCGCCTTATACAATTTCTTGTATTAGGAATTTGTTAGTTTTCGCATACCCCTTGGGGTCAGAGTGCAGGGTTAGCCATTGTACAGCGCCCCTGGAGCAATTACAGGTTAAGGGTCTTGCTCAAGGGCCCAGAAGAGTAAGATCTCTTTTGGCAGTGATGGGGATTCGAACCGGCAACCTTCTGGATACCAGCACAGATCCATTATTTTTTTTATTCTTCTTACATTTTTTTTCTTTTAATATTTCTCATCTGACCTAACCTACTCTCAGCTTTAAATCTTTTACTGTATAAAACTTCATCATGAAGTTATAGGTAAAATGTTTATCCCAAGTGTTTTGCCAATGATGTTTCATTTGCTTTCTGCCATTTAAATAAACTGATGATTTTGTATATATTTTCTGTGCTTTTAAATACAGTGAACCCTCGTTTATCACGGTTAATCCGTTCCAGACTCTACCGTGATAAATTAATTTTCGTGAAGTAGGATTCTTTATTTATAAATCGAATATTTTCGCAGTTAGAGTATAGAAAACCTGTTTACAACCTTCTAAATACGTTTTTTAACATTATTAGAGCCCTCTAGACATGAAATAACACCCTTTAGTCACCATTACACTCGTATTACCCAATAGACAAAATAAGAGAAAATAAGACATATTAGACGTTACAAATATCATATTACTAGGCGCACTCGCCTTTTAAGGCGACCGACTTTTATCCTCAATTTTTGTGCGCTCCATGTGTACATCAGGCATGTAAGTGTAGGGAATGAGAACATCAAAGTGCCCATTCATAACATCTCCCGAAAACCTAAGTTTTTTTTTATCCCCTCAAGTGCCTGTCCAAAGTCGTACAATGTCAGCCCGAATCTGTACCGCTAAAGACGGAGTTTCATACACTAAATAAGCTATAGATGAGAATAAGCAAGCACCATCTCCCCTGATATTTACTACGCGGTGAGGCATTTGTACTCCATCAATATTAATTATTTCCAGAGACATAATTTTGTCTATTTTTCCAGCGCATCGCGCACAAAAGCAAGGGAACGATGAGAGCACCAGAACTCTGCTCACATCGCGTCGCTTTGTACCTCAAGCCGCAAGTAGTAAGTCTGTAATAAGCGGAATACCGCTACGCTTTGCACTCATGGGACGGAAGGACAATCCCGAACACTTTTATATAGTAGATTATTGTACTGTACATTTAATTGCACACAACCACTAACCTATGACCTCAGCAGGAAAGTCTTCAGAGGTGGTGCAGTATCTTCAGCAGGTGCGTTGTTGTCTTCAGTGAAGAAGTACTAGGAGTAGGCAGTGGGTGTCTGGGTGCGCGGCTGAAGAACATCTTGATAGGCAGTTGCTAGCGCTGTCTTTTCATATGTGTGAGGAGGCTTTTTTAGGGTATTGCCATCTTTAATCATATCCAAGAGTTTCACCTTCTCCTGGATAGTAAGCATCTTCCTCCGGCACTTAGTTTTATTGTCAGAAGGCTTAGAAAAAGCAGCACGTTTAGGAGCCATCGTAGGGCTTAGATAAAAGTTCTCAGAAAGCGCATGCATAGTGACGTATGCATGTATGAGAAAAAAATCGCGATAGAGTGAAGCGGCAAAAGTCGAAGCGTGATATAGCGAGGGATCACTGTAGTTAAATGTTTCTTGGTAAGTGATGCCTTTTATGCCATTTAATGCTCAATAAATTTTTCCAGCCATGTCATACAAATGAGGATGAGGAATTCTTGATATTTTTTATTATATTTCATATCTGCCTATGCAGGATTGTATAACATATGTTTACTGTATATTTGATGTATATTGTGTTTTGAGGAAGAAATGGGAGCAGTTTTTAAATGCATAACATTTATATGTATGCATTTATTATTTATATGGCAGTTGTTGCCAACAAAATTAAAATTAGCACTAAAAGAAGCCCAGAGTACATAATTAACAGCATATGGATTGAAACAGTATGTTGCATACTTGAAAACACATCCTTTAACTTGTGTGCTGTGAAAAAGTGTTTTTTTTTTTTAATGTGTATTTACTTTACACTGTGTCAAAACATTGAATTAAAATGTGAAGTCTTGCCTAATTCTGCTTCATGAATAATAAAAAAAAATTTACAAGCATAAAATATGCATTGATGTGGGCTGAAACTAAAACAAAAATGAGGGTAGTCAGGTGTGGTAATAAATGTAGAATTCTCCTTCCCAGTTTCCAGAAACTTCAGAAAATTAATGAATGGATTAGTATTCTAGTATCATTTGTAAATACTCCATCAACAAGTGATTTTCTGAACCTGCATTTTTACAGTATATTACATGTCATGGTAAGGCAGAGCTGATCCTGACAGCATTTCATACAGTGCTGGAATCAGTCATAAATATGGTCACCAGTTAACTGAATATGTATGTCTTTGGAGTGCGGGAAGAAAATCAATCTACAATATAGTATATGTAATTGTTGTATTGCAATTGAGAATTTCTTGAACCCCAGCCTAAAAATAACTTATTTATACAAATATCAAGCACAAGATATTGCTCAGTATGCAGCAAGGTAAATATTTTAATCACAAAAAAGAATTAGTGGAAACTGTTAGTCATTAATGGAGCAGTCATGCAGGACAGGATAGTTTAAGTATTTGATGTGCAAAAACTTAAACTGAATATTCTAGAACAGTAGATGGATTGACACTAAAATTCAAAATAGTGATGAACACCAAAGAGGCCAAGATGGATTTGTCAGGTGTTAACAGTCAAAGTTCAAAACCCAAAAAAATGAAACCTAAAAATCTAAACAAATTTGCTCAAAAAGCCTGTCTTCTTCAGCATCAGCTCTAGCATTTCTGGTACCCTACACGGAGCTGTAAATGGAAAAAAGGAAAAAGAAGCGATTCAGAGTCTTAAAGTATAATGAACAATTTTACTTGGAACAAAATGGTGGTTATATAGTAAAAGGGGATCATGTGAAAGGAACTGGCTGGCAGGAAGTGACGATGCAGCAGGAACCGGAAACGTCATCATGATGGGCCAGAAGTGAGGTGATTTGTGGGAGTCAGAAGTGACGTCATCAAGGTTGGCCGGAAGTGACGTCATCGCTGCCATTTTGGAAACCGGAAGTTGCGGGAATTATTTTTCTTCATGATTTCTGTCGATGAAAAGAAGTTCAGGTAAGTACCACGTGATGACTCTTTATCTTGCGATATTTCACTCACCTTTAGGCTCTTTGACTGCCTCCTAATTGCACATGTGTGACATGACCCCATGCCCAGACCCAACAAGTTGGGCGACCTGCACAGAGAGGTCGTGGACACGAGAGAGAGCATCTGCGTTGGCCTGCAAGGAACCTTTACGATAAATGACACTAAAACGATAAGGTTGTAGATTTAAGAACCACCTAGTGATGCGCGGCTTGGACTCACGATGAAGGGACATCCACTGTAAAGTGGTGTGATCCGTCACCAGAGTAAACTCGCGTCCCAATAGGTAGTACCTTAAAGACGTGATAGCCCACTTGATCGCCAAGGCTTCTCACTCCACCGCAGCATACTTGGTCTCACGCTCCAGCAGTTTCCGGCTAAGGTACATAATGGGTTGTTCAGCAACGTCGACGCACTGGCTCAGCACGGCACCCAATCCTGTGGCCGATGCGTCAGTCTGGAGAATAAAAGGAACAGAAAAATCAGGGGATTTCAACACAGGTGCTGACGTAAGGGCCAACTTTAGGTCACAGAATGCTTTATCGACCGAATCATCCCATACCACTTTTAAAGGTGCTTGTTTCTTTGTTAAATTAGATAAGGGCAAAGTAATTTCAGAGAAATGCAGTACAAAACGGCGATAGCAGCCTGCCAACCCTAAAAATGCCTGTACCTGCCGCTTATTTATCGTACGGGGCCAATTCATGATGGCATCAACTTTATTACATTGTGGTTTAACAACACCTCCACCCACTAGGTAGCCTAAATATTTGGCTTGCCTCAAACTAAAGAAACATTTCTTCGGATTAATACAAAGCCCTGCCGACGCTATTGTGGACAGTACTGTTTTAACCTGCCATACATGATCATTCCATGTGCCAGAATAGATGACTACATCATCCAGGTAGGCAGCACTATAGGAATTGTGGGGCTGTAGCAGTGTGTCTACCAGACGTTGAAAAGTAGCTGGCGCCCCGTGCAAACCAAAAGGAAGGACCCTGTATTGCCAATGTCCACTGGATGTATTAAAAGCGGTTTTCTCTTTAGCGGAGTCCATTAAGGGAACTTGCCAATACCCTTTAGTCATGTCAAGAGTAGTTAGGAATCGAGCGTTCCCTAATTGATCAAGTAAATAATCCACTCGCGCCATGGGATACACATCGAATTTAGAGACCTGATTAAGTCGTCGGAAGTTGTTGCAAAACCTCCACGACCCATCAGGTTTAGAAACTAAGACAATTGGACTAGACCAAGGGCTATAGCTTTCTTCAATAACCCCTAGTTCTAGCATTCACCTAATTTCCAACTCAACTTCCGCTTTCTTTGTCTCTGGGAGCCTGTAAGGTCTCTCTCTGACAATCACCCCAGGGTCAGTAATAATGTCACGTACAATCAACGCAGTACGTCCAGGTATCTCGTCCACAAATTTGGGGACAGACAAGATAGCCCGTTCGAGATCTTGTCGTTGTTCAGATGTTAAATCAGGACCAAAATTAAGGTGGGCACATGATGTGAAAAGAGAACGAGGCTGACCGGAGGAGGGATCAAGATCCCTGTCCTTCCACGGTTTCAGCAGATTAATATGATATACTCATTCACTCGGTCGACGATTAGGTTGTTTAACCAAATAATCCACGAGTCCTTTTCTTTCCTTTATTTCATAGGGGCCTTGCCAATGTGCTAACAATTTTGAATGGGAAGTTGGGACGAGTACCATTACACGATCACCTGGGACAAACTCCCGAATGGTGGTGTTTCTATTATAATAACGGGACTGCGCTGCTTGTGCTTTTTCCAAATTGTCTTTTAGAATGGGTCTAATTTTCTCTAGTCTATCGCGTAATTGCACGATATATTCAAGAATATTTGAAGTAGGGAGGACGTCCTCTTCCCATCCTTCTTTTAACACATCCAAAAGCCCTCTGGGTTGTCTTCCATACAACAGTTCAAAAGGAGAGAAACCTGTAGAGGTCTGAGGAACTTCCCGGTAAGCAAACAAAATGAGAGGAAGCAACTGATCCCAGTTTCTTCCATCCTCGTTAACTACCTTACGTAACATCTGTTTCAAAGTTTGATTAAAACGTTCTACCAACCCGTCAGTTTGGGGATGATAGACAGACGTTTTCAGATATTTTATACGGAGTAATTTGGCTACCTCCCTGAACGTCTCCGAAGTGAAAGGAGTCCCTTGGTCTGTTAAAACCTCTTTGGGGATCCCAACACGAGCGAATATCCCTACTAATTCCAGTGCGATGTTTTTTGTATTAGCTGAGCGCAATGGAACAGCTTCTGGAAAGCGATTGGCATAATCAACTAACACTAAAATATATTTCAATCCTTTCAACGAGGGTTCTAGGGGTCCTACGAGATCGATCCCGACTTGTTCAAATGAAATATCAATAAGGGGAAGGGGAACAAGAGGAGCTCCAGTCCTTCTTGGAATCTGGCGAAGTTGACACTCCGGACAGGAAGCGCAAAATCGCCAGACCTCCTCATTTATTCCCGGCCAATAAAATCGGAGTTTTGTCCTCTCTAAAGTTTTATCGGAGCCTAAATGGGCTCCCAGAAG
Source organism: Polypterus bichir lapradei (assembly GCA_026402145.1). Taxonomy (NCBI): domain Eukaryota; kingdom Metazoa; phylum Chordata; class Cladistia; order Polypteriformes; family Polypteridae; genus Polypterus; species Polypterus bichir. Next base: position 34,443,128 of record JANRMT010062791.1, read on the forward strand.
GTGAGCATGTGCTAATTCACACACTTGTCGCCGAAAAGTGCGTGGAATTAACAACAATGCTCGCACTTCACTCCCGTGTTCTGCCACTCTATATAATAATTCATTTTTAATTACAAAGAACAGCATCGCTGGCATGGGATTCAGGGTTGCATAACCCTCGGTGGACAATACAGCATTCCTAGCATATTTCAAGGAATCATCGTTCCATTGTTCTCTTTTAAAGGATGAAGGTGTTAAAAGGAATTGAGAAGATAAATTTTGAATTGGGTCATGCGTGACCTCAAGGGGAGGGGCTTCTGCCTCCACGTCCTCCACGTTAAGTGTACTAGTTCCCGCAGAGGACGATGGGACATCGATTTCTTCGCATTGGGTACCTGTATTAGTCCGTGCTACTGTGGGATATGGCGTGCAGGCAGTCGGAGCAGTATTCTCCATGACTAAGCCTAAATATTTCTTAGGTACAGTTGCATCTTTACCACTGGTAATTTTATTCCAATCTCTAGCAAGTATGACTGGAAAAGGGGGATCCTGTAATACAGCCATGGCCATGCTTGTCAGGTTATGATTTACTGATACCACACATCTAGCGGTTTTATAATACCAGATATCCCCATGAATACATTTAAGACTAGTTTTTATCTTAGTCCACTGTTGCGGTAAAACGAAACGGGCAGCAACAGTGGATATGTTACTCCCGGAATCAAACATTGCCCTTATGTTTCTGCCATTTATAATAACTGCACCTGTATAAGGAAGAGATAAAGGGTTATTCACTGTGGCACAATACCTTTCTCCCTTCACCAACAAGCAATCCATGGGCTCGTAGGAGCAGTTAGGGGACAGATGTCCAATCTCCCCACACTTGTAACACCAGGGAAGATTAGCTGGTCTATCCCAGACGGCAGGTTCGGGAGCTTGTTTGTGGGGGGGGGGTTCAGGAGCTGCCCCACATGCCTGTTGGGTTCAGTGAGAGAACCGTTCTGATCGCCCTGATTTAAAAGCCGCCCAATGACGCTCTGCGATCTTTATTAAGGTGTCCATATCATCAAAATTATGCTTCCGGACTTCCTGGGCGATATGTTCAGGAAGGGCATGTACAAAGGTCTCACATGCTAAAAGCTTGGCCATCTTGTGAGAACTATTGATGTGGGGCTTAGCCAACGACAAACATTTCCCCAGACTTCAAACGCCCGGGTTCTTAGTGGCCTCTCAGGGTCGAACTGCCACTCCCTCCATTTTCTCGGCTGCTGCTCCGGAGATACGCCGTAGCGCTTGAATACCTCCAACTTAAGAGCGTCATAATCAGCAGCCTGCTCCTCAGTTAAATCATAATAGGCTCTCTGCGCCATTCCCTTCAGGTAGGGAGCCAGCTGGTACGCCCAGTCCGACCTCGGCCATGCTTAGCGGTACGCTCAAAGATCAAAAAATAAGTCTTGATGTCATCTGATTCAGTCAGAGTTGTTTGTGCAATGGGTTGTGACCGAGCGACCTCCGTCCGTACCCCTGCAGCAGCAGGAGCCTCTGCTTCTGCTAGTTGGGTCCTCGTCTCCCCCATTTATATCTTCAGGGTTTGCAGATCGCCCATGATTGTATTTAGAACAGTATTCAGGTCCTGTTTCTCTGACATTTTTTGAAACAAATCCTGACGACTACGCCAACTGTGGTGAATATTCCGAATAAATAATTCGTCACAAAAACAAAGCAAAGTTTTGGGGACCGCCCCCGTATATTGTTGTGCATTCAATAATGAAAAAGAAGCGATTCAAATTCTTAAAGTACAATGAACAATTTTACTTGGAACAAAATTGTGGTTATATAGTAAAAGGGGATCATGTGACAGGAAGTGACGATGCAGCAGGAACCGGAAACAACGTCATCATGATGGGCCAGAAGTGAATTGATTTGTGGGAGCCGGAAGTGATGTCATCAAGGTTGGCCGGAAGTGGCGTCATCGTGGCCATTTTGGAAACCGGAAGTTGCGAGGCTTATTTTTCTTCATGATTTCTGTCGATGAAAAGAAGTTCAGGTAAGTACCACGTGATGACCCTTTATCTTGCAATATTTCACTCACCTTTAGGCTATTTGACTGCCTCCTAATCGCACATGTGTGACAATGTGTACTAGCAAAATACCCGCAATTCGCAGAGGAGAAGTAGTGTGTTAAAGAAGTTATGAAAAAGAAAAGGAAACATTTTAAAAATAACGTAACATGATTGTCAATGTAATTGTTTTGTCACTGTTATGAGTGTTGCTGTCATCAAGGATTTGATTATCAATATTTCTTTCAATCAGGTTCTTATTTGGAGGACGTGTTGTGTTCAAGTTACATTCCGCGTTTGTCAACCGTTGTAAACATACAACAGGTTTAATTGATAACTTTGTGTCCATGCTGTCAGAGTTGAAACAGTCATAAACATCGAAGTGTCCACTACCCAAATCGCTACCCATGAATCTAAGATGTTTAACAGGCATTCCCGCTTGTCCAAAGGTGTAAAATATTTCCCAATTTCTATACACTTGAAAGTGACAACAAAACAACTCCGTGGCAGCTATCAGTTCACATGCAGAACCATAGGTTGAGAGATTAAGCATTTCACTGCTATAGTAGTCCTGTGTAGTATAATTGCCTCCTGTACCGTCATCAGTCCAAACCTTCAACCTGTCCCAGTCATTCAGTTCATAAGACACAATGACTCTGTGGATATCAAGGCTGAGACTGATATGGCCATGCAATAAGTAAAAGAGAGAATGGAAGAGGCAATCTCTGGAAACCACTAGGTACGGGTTGGTGAAATTGTGATCGACGGTGATCACCAGAATAGACATGTTATTCGGGGTAAACTTGCACCCGTTATGAAAGAAAGTATGAAGGAAGGCAAGAAGTGATGGAGCAGGGAATGAAAAGCAGAAGTCAGCACCAGGAAGATGCACGTAAGCAAGTAAGGAAGCCTAACAATGACAGCCTTGAAGCAGTGGAGTAAAAGAAAAGGCAACAGCCATGAGGAGGAAGAGGTGAGGAAGTAAGGAAACCGAACAATGTCAGCCTTGAAGCGGTGGAGTAAATGAAAAGGCAGGAGTCACCAGCAGGAAGACGTAAAGCAAGGCCAACAATAACAGGCTTGAAGCGGTGGAGTAAAGACGAAGGGAGCAGTGAGCACAATGAACAGCTGAGGAATGTAAGGAACCGAATGAGGAGGCACATGAGCGTGGGATGTCGTTAATGTATATAGGCAGGGAACCAACCACGTGGCAGGTGCATGGACAGCGGCCGTGTGGAAAAAGGAAGGGGGACCGAGGGGGGTGGCCCTAGTGCGTCTCTGCTGAGAAATAAATTGTCTGTTAATGGAAATAAGGAATGAAAATGCCAAAAGGAGAGGTCAGTTCCGAAAGTTCCTTATGGCATAATGGTGAGAACTGCAAAAAAAAAGACATTACTTTCGAAACTTTGTTATGGGACACGGCACGAAATGAAACATACTTAGCGTTTGTAAGTACAGTGTAAAGGATGAGCATGGAAAATTTGGGCTTCCTACGTATATTGGAAGTTGCGGAAATAGTGAGGAGGGGTTTCCTCTATCTATATATACAGTTTAGGGGGTACACCCATTTCCCCCCCTTGGGTGTTGCAATAGGATATGAACTATACCTAACTTTTATAAGTACACTGCAAGGAATGAGCACACAAAATTTCAGCTTCCCTCTTATATGGAAAGTGGGAGAATTAGTGATGAGTCAGTGAGCGGCTTTGCCTTTTATATGTATAGATTACATTGAAGAGTGAGGAGAAGTGTGTAAATTGTTACCCTTGATATTTTTAGCGTGCTTAATACCCTGATGTTATAGCGAAGATTTGAGTTGGGTAATTGCGGGGTAAGGTTGTCTCCTTTGGTGTTTCGAGCATATTAATGCACTGATACTATAGCAAACATCGGAGGAGAAGGCTTCCCTCCTGGTGTTTTGAGTGCATTGAGAAATAAATATCAAGTAACTGTTTCCCTTTGTGTTCTATTGAGTATGATTATTTCTACATTAGGACTACCTGAAATTATACTTCAAGTGAAATGAAATTCCCTCATTTATTTGCTTGGCTTGCTCTCATAATAATCATGGAACAAGCAGGTTTTTAATCACAATGATTTGTCTGCAGAGATGCGTATGCCTGTGTGTGTCAAATGAATTTACTTCTCTTTTCTATCTTTTATATGATGTTTGACAAGCACAACTGGTGCTGCCACCACCCAGTAAAGAAGTGTAGTTCTCATTTCATTTATTTACTATTGCTAAGTGATAGAGTTTTACAGAAAACAGAAAAACTAAAGGGGCATGGGCAAACAAAAAAGTCCTTTACAGTTTTGTGTCTGTATACAAAATTTGTGGTTTACCCAAGTCGCTTTAGTGGCTCCTTAGAGTTTGCAAGGGCTGTGAAGGTAATTAAATTACTGACAACCTGTGTGTGTGTTGTGGAGGATGGCCAGATGTTTATCCCGGCCAATACCCCCAAGCCGCCAGGTGGAGCCCTCCTTGCAGCATGGAGGTCCCCAGAAGACCAGCAGGACATCATGGACAATGTGGTTTTTATGCACAGCCCTGCTGGATGCCATGGGGGACACAAGAGGGAGCTGCAGGGAGGACCGAGGACTTCTTCGTGCCCTATGACCCAGAAGTTCGTCATAGGAAGAGCGACGGGCTTCTGGGTTGAAGAGAAGAGCTTTTACCTGACCCGGAAGTGATTGAGAATCACATGGACTGGGGATTGGGAACACTTCCGGATCAGGAGATATAAAAGGACTGTGGGAGCTCCCAGACAGCGAGCTGAGCTGGGTGGAAGGGTGGCAACGCGTCTGGGAGCTGGAGGATTGATTTATTGTAGTATTTGTGTGAGTTTAATGGGTATTGTGGTGGAGAGTGTGCTTTGTGCACTGTGGCGAATTAATAAAGTCAATTGTTGGACTTTTACCTGGTGTTTGGAGTCGTGGACAGGGGTTCAAGGGAGCAAGAGCGCCCCCTATCTACCACAGTGTGTGTGTGTGAAAATTTAAGAAGGAGGCGGTGCATGATTTACGGCAATATGTCAGCTCTACTCGGCCATTCAGATCAGAATGAAGAACAGGGAAATGAGGAAGAAGAGCAAACCGCTACAATGAGGAAGACATCAGAAATATCTGACTATGAGGCAAAAAGAAAGTGTAGCTTTTTGTTTTTATAGACAAAAGAATTCCCATGGCGGTAATATAAGGTAAACGACACAAAGTTCTGTTGGGTGTGTCATTAATTCCCCACGATTTCTGACTCAATGAGTACTTTTGTTACTGGAAGCAGTAATTTTAGGAAAGACCCTATAAGAAAGCCTGACAAATCTGAGCATCACTAGAAGTCTATGGGTGCCCAGTCTACAGCTTCCTCTCCAGAACAAACGGTAATAGCAAAGTACATAAAAAAAATGAACAGAGCACAAGATAAAGTACTGACAAAACGTTTCAGAACAGCATACTACATTGCCAAAAGTGAACTACCATTAACAAAATTTAACACTCTTCACAAACTTCAAGCAGCAAATGGCCTACATCTTAGTTTTGCTTAGAGCAATGATCATGCATGCAGATAATTTATTGGAACAATAGCAGAAATGTCAAGAGATCAAAAGTACAAGAAAGCAAATTCTTATCAGTTCTTGCAGATGGCAGCACAGACACTGGCATCTTAGAACAGGTCTTGGTTCCTGTCAGGTATGTTAAAAATAATGGTGACATATCCACTTACCTGATCAAATGTCAGACCGTGCAGGTGTTTTAGAAGCTATTGATGAGGCAGTGGACACCATGGGTATCAGTGAAGAGACATGGAAGGAGAAAATAGTGTGTGCAAATTCTGATGGAGCTGCAGTGATGATGGGCGAGAAAACAGGAGTAGCTGGGAGACTGAAAACAGATGATATCTAACATCATAACAATCCACAGTGTAGCACTCAAATTAGAACTAGCAGTACTGGATAGTGTGAAAGGCTGTGAATACCTGTTTAAGTCTGAGGATACACTGAAAACCATCTTTAAGATGTACTACTATTCCCCAAAGAAGCAAAGTCAACTGAATGAAATAAGTGAAATGCTTCATGAGAAAGCGGCTCATTTCAGTTCCCTGAAAAGCACACAGAGGCTGCCAAGTAGGCTAACATGTCTAAAGGCTGTGGAAAATAAGTACACTCCCACCATTGGGGTGGATATGGAGAATATGGCAGGAGGAATTTGCTCTATTGCTTGTACAGAGATCTTCTCATTGGGAATCCAGAACACCTCTCTCATATCTTGTTACTGGTAAAATTAATGTGGACAATTAGTCCATCTATAGCCACCTGTGAGGGAGAATGTTCGTGCGTGAATTAAGAGAAAATAAAATACCATACCTCCCTACAGTCTGAAACATTGAATGGCCTCATGCATGTGTCCATAAATGGGGAATCATTTGAAACTTTTTGCCCTGACAAAGTAATTAGTTCCTGGATGTATTCAGGAAAAAGTTCAGGGCACCTGGAACATAACACCCCAGCAAAATCAAAAAGAGAAAGGGAAATGGAGACTAATGCACAGACGCCAATGGAGAAAGCTGATGAAGCTGTGCCCTCAATGTCGAGTTGCATTCTCTCATCTGTGATTTCAGTTGAGACCTCAGATTCAGAATCTGACACAGACTTAACTTATGTTTAGACTCATTATTTAATTCTTTTAGAACTGAACATTTATGTTGACTGATGTTGATAATTGTTACTTGATTGTTGAATAATTTATGTATGATTGTTACTATTTGTATTTAGAAAATAAATGTTTTTAATTCTTTTCGGGTAACAAAATCTGAAAAGTGCCCGCCCAGAAGCCTACCAGGGATTTTGAAATTTTGTGAGCTCTGGGACTGTTATGTTTAATATAAGTTTTTGCCACTTAAAAGGTACAGATGGTGCTGGTCATCTTCTGCTGTTGAGTTTCTTAATTTGACAAACAAAGTGTAGATGTCATTTTAGCACATCTTGGTTTTAATATACAGTAGCTGACTTAATCTTATGTAATGTGTTTTACTGAGACAAAAACACACATGTGCTCTAACGTCACACAGCATTTTGAGAAATAAAGCGTGCACCTATACGATGCAAAGCAGTAAATAACAAGAGGGAAAATTCTTGAACACAGAGAAACATTTTTTAACTGGATGTATTAATTATCGACAACAGCAAAAGTACTAGATGCATAAGGTGTTATGAAAATGTAATAACGTCAACTAAAGGTACTGATAATACACATATAACAAATGATAAAACATATATTTGATATCATACAAGCCTACTTTAGATTTTCATTGAGTCCATTGCTGCTTGACTGAAATAATATTTCACTTTGAAATGTAATATATCATGTTATATATATTAATTAATTTTTAATCTTTAGTAATATAATAATATTTATTTTTTAAGCAAAGTTGTATTCAGTAACGATTTTAGAGTCAGAGGCAGAACATTTCAAAAAGCAATGATTAAACTGACTTGCCTTTGTCAACTTAAATCAAACATAAGGATAGTTTAAAATTAAAAGCAAATGAGAATACAGAACGATAATAATAATAATAATAATTCTTTAGATTTATATAGTGCTTTTCTCACTAGAGTACAAGATGACTATATGTCAACTTGGATTTATTTGCAATAACAAGAAAACAATTGTCCTTTTTTGCACAATAATTTATAGAATTAAACGATTTAAGTAGACAAACTCCCAAACAAAGCCTCCTTAGAGTGAAGGTGAAATACGTTGAGTTAGACTTAAGAGATACATTTATTATGACACTATCAATGAAGGAAAACATAACAGTTCTTCGATAACTGTAGGCAGGAGACCAAAGTAAAAATGTGGGTGTATTTATTGAAATTAGAAATTTATTGTTCTTATTTTCCTCGGAAATAAGGTAGTATAATATACATATTTTACCACCACCTGAGCTCATAATATTTATTTCTGTTATCATGCTGTATTAATATTATCATGGTGTTGTTTTCTAAATGCTTTTGATAATTTTGTTTATGAAGCTGTATTTAATTATCTCTTCTTCCCTTTTTCCTTTTTTTTATTTTTAGTCTAGGGGGACAGGGCCTACTGGTGAGCAGCTATCAGGGCTGCTACCAGAAGCCCCAGGCTGAGGCATTAGGAGATTTTTAGCGTTGTTGGCTCATTTTCTGCACCACGAAAAGGTTTGTTTTTGCTATTATGAATTTCTGTGTTTTGTGGTTGTTTGTTCTTTAAGTATTTAGGCTTTTGTCCTTTTAGAGTGCAATGGCATTTTCAAAATAATTTGACATTATTTCCTTGTATTGCTTTTGTATTACTGGCCTTATTTTTTTGTGGATTATGTCTCAATTATTCGGTCTTCGATTCTTCTGAGTTATATTTTTTTTTAATAAATACACAATTTAAATGTAAATCCAGACTGTTCAGGATTCACTTTTTCCCTTTCTCACTCATTCTGCACACCAGAAATTCTTAATAATTAGGGGTACACAAATCTTTGGAGTAGGTAAACAGAGGACAATATCCATAGTCACAGTTGATAAACTATTTTTTGTATTATCCTGTCTTTGGTACTGTACCATAAGAATTTGTCCATTCACCAAGATACAAACGTGATGAATATCATATCAACTATGTCATGTTCTTAAAGTATACTTAGTGCTGGAGAATCCTTTGCAGCTTTGGTTCTGCCATAGTGTTAGCAATTTTATTACATTTGAGATTACATGCTGTGTAATCTGAGGAAAGTAAAAATTTGCTTGCTTTTGATTTTGATTTGATTTGATTTATTTTATTAATCTCTGAGAGGAAATTGTCTTTTTGCATTACCTTCAGTTGTAAATCTCACTGGCTCAAATGCATATGTATCTAATGAGTCTCCTGCAGATTACAGTCTGTCATGGTTTTGTATGGCTCTTACCCATGTGTTTGTTTTTTTTTTGTGTGTGTGTGTTTATCGTGCTTATATGTCGTGTTATTCTTGGAATCATGTTTTATTTTGTATTTTGTTAGTTTGTTTTATTTGATTGTTTTATGAATGACCTTTTGTAAATGTATTTTGTTATTTTAATTTACCACTATATTTCCTTAATTATTCAATCCATTGGTTAATTGTTTTTGATGGTGGTGTGGTGAAGCACTTAGTTAAACAGCTGGCTCCAGGTATAGTTGTATAGTTTTTACTGCCACAAAGGATCACTCATTTTCCAGTTGCTGTGATAAGTCCTCTTAATGAGGTACCTGGTGTCTAAATACCATATATGATTAGGTCTTAGTTACACCTTTGGAAAGGTGCTAAATTGGATACCATGTGTTTTGCTGCTACTGCTTGGTCTAGGAAGTTTGGTTAAGTTTCTTTGCAATGAATCTTGTTTAAATTCTGTTGATTATGTAGAAGTTTCTGCACTGATTATTAAAAGTAATAGTAAGTTAGTTTATATAACAGTGTTTGTTTTTGAGCCAGGGTTTCCCTTCCTCTTTTAGCCTTAAATCAAAACGGGTGTTTGTTGCAAAGGTGCATGTCCTCTGCATTTTCAATATTCTGGTCTGGACCTTGGAACTCTTTGTAAATCTTGGCAGTAACTTTCAGGAACTAATGTTATGCTCAACTCACTACATTAAGTCTCTCATTATTTAATTAAGTGCCGATTCATTGGGGTTCATCTGAACAGAAGAAAAAGATCTCTAATTTTTATTTACTGAGTAACAGCAGAAAATATTGCAGACCAAATCAAAGTAAAATTTCTTTTCCAAGTTTTAAAGTCAATCTTTCTAAAATAAAGGGATGGCATTTTTCACCATTGAACAATAGTCTTGAGGTATTTTAATTTGTCTGGAGCTTTTTCCTCGCTATTTTTCAAGATTACATTTGGGATCTCATGTTGTATGGGTAATTCTGAGGAAAACGGTAACACCTGGAAATACAAAATCTTAAACTAATAACAAATTCTTAATAATACACCATACTAGAAGATGGGGGCAAAACCAAAATCTTAAACTAGATTTTAAGAGATTTAAAAATCCAAATGTCAATCAAGAATTCCTAATACATTTAAGTTCCAAAGGAAATCTAGCAACAAAATCCAAATTCTTAAATAATAAACTAAAGCCTGTCCATGAATAAGACCATGGACAATATTAAAATAATCAATTAAACCATTACTATGAAAAAAATCATGAACAAAATCTCATAAATAAAAAAGATTTTTTCTAAGAACACAGTTATGATATGCTGATTTAGTTTTGCACTATTTATTTCCTGTTGTTTAAATATTTTAGCATTGTATAGTGTCATTACTGGTTTGCTGTTTTGTGTGTTTCTAGAATGACTGGCAAGTTGCTGGGCATGTCATGTACATGTTCTGTATGGTCCATATTTGTTTTGCCATTATACCTTTGATGCTGAGTGACGACCATATAGCTTTACTGGACCTGCTTGTGTATTTGAACACTGAGGGTCAATTGCAGTGCACCTGTGAGCATCATACTAGCACTGTATCAAGACAACACTTCATATTATGGCTCTAGAAGAAGGCAGTCCTCCAGTCTAAGTATTGTTGCAGTCAACAACAGTGGAGTTCAGAATTAGCTTTATTCACATTCCACTCATCCAGAGTGGGAAGCTGATTTTTAAGTCTGTTAACCATTTTAGGAATGGCTGGGGACCCACCAACCCACATTTGTATACTGTGTGTTGGGTTAATGTTTGCAACTTCCCAATTTTTATGCAATGGAAATGCAAGCAAATAAATTGCCCTCGTTCCCAGGAGGTTGGAATGCACCTGGCAACAGTGAGATATGCTGGAAGGAATACTCAGGTTGGGATAGCAACCTGCCAAGACTTTAAATGAAATTCAGTGTTTGAGACTATAAATGACAGGACTATAAACTGCAGAACTCTTGCAAGTGAAAACAGGCCATTAGACCTGGAAGAAGAAGAACTGAAGAAAAGGAACATAACTTGGAGGAAAATCAGAGGTAGAAATATTAATCAACAAAAACTTGGAAAAAAACCAACTTCAGAATTGAAGGAATTTTGGACAGAGTAGCAAGGCTAGTATTAGAAGTAAAATAAAATATATACTGTTGAACTCGGTCTCAGGACCTGCAAGAGGGCACCAGCAAAGCTGCGCAACAAAACAATGAGAAATACCCCCAGAGTCTCCTGAGAAGGGGACAGGACGAGAAACTCAACAGGATGGATACAATGGTAATGGCCCTAGGAAACATATGGACTACGAGAAGGCTCTTTCAAACCACACTTACTGGCCAAATGCCATTGCGAGAAGGTTTGTAAGAATGTGAGGAAACTTAGGATACATCAGTCTGGGTCCAAATGAGGAGGGGAGAACTTGTTGCAGTGCAGAGTTGAGACACAACATGAAACTCAGGAGGACTCTAGTCAAGGAGCACCCCACAGTACAGGAGACCTCTCAGCTGCCATTCCACCCGAAAACCTCAGGAGGGACTCTTCTAATACTATCCCAGGCACCCAGCCTGTAAGGAAGGAAATGAAATGGCCCCCAGCGAACCAAAATGCTGTATGGTAACAATTAGATCAGGATCTTGAGAGCGTTTTAGAGGCCATGTTAGCAGGAACTGCTGATAGGAAAATCAATTGTATGACCACAATTATTTATACTATAGCCAAGGAACGATTTGGCACAAAGGAGAAGAAGGGTATCAAAGGAAAACAAGAGCAACAACTTAACAGGAGGGAGAGGGGAGTATTGCAGCTAAGAAAAGAAATCAAGACTCTCAACAAGCAGTTTAGAAGAGCTAACGCTGACGAAAAGGAGGGCATTAAAGATCTAACTAGGGGACCTCAAGGGCAATTGTGCAGATTAAGAAGGGCTGAAAGGTTGTGGAAACTAAGGAAGGAGAAAGAGGTCAGGCGAGCACAGTTTATAAAGGACCCATATAAGTTCACCAATACCCTCTTGGTTGAAGTAAGATCTGAAAGGTTCATCAGCCCTAAAGAAGTTGTGGAGGAGTTCCTTAAAGAGATTCACAGCTCTTTCGTTAGGGATCAAACTCTGAGTGATCACCCAAAACTGTGACAACTTGTTTTTCATGGACAAGAATGAAGTTTAAACCCATGAAGTTGAGAAGCATGGTGATTGGAAATGGGAAAGTGACCAGCAAGTTCCAGCTCCATGTCAATCAAGGACAACCCAATAAAATACCAAGGGAAGTGGTATGATGCCTCTCTCACTGATAAAACCAATGTAACCAGGACAGAGAAACAGATGGATGAATGGCTGAGAAAGATATAGGCATCAGGTTTACCAGGAAAATACAAGGCCTGGCTGGTCCAGCATGATTGCTACCAAGAACAGTTTGGCTACTGACAATTTATGAAATGCCAAAGACAGCAGTCTAATGAATTGAGAGACAAGTGAACAAACATCTTCACAGACGTCAGGAGAGATATAATTCAAGCTGAGGTCTGACACCTAGAACAGAAAGTGCAAAGGGCAAGGACTGTGTAACTTGGATCAACAAGGAGACGGGACAAAGTGGAATCTGCCAAAATGGAAGATCACATGGTTAAAACTTTGAAGGATGGAGTATTTCCATATTTTTTTCCAGCTCCAATTAATGTGCAATAAACTGCCAACACCAACTAACATGAACAGGTGAGGAATGAGCGAGGACTATGCGGGGAGAAAGACACACTGGAAGGCATACTGGCGGAGTTCAAGATTACATTTATTCAGGGAATATATAAATGGTACCATGACAAGGTTCTCAGGGCACTGGCAGATGTTTTGGAGAAGGAGAGATGGAAAAAGCATCAAATCCACATGAGTATAGGTCCATCTATCCAATTCATCAGAGAAGGGGAGAAGCCATCCTCCTCCTCCATGAATACCAAGAAGAGCCTTTTGCAGCAAGCCTGATCATGGGAAAAGAGGGTGGACCCAGATAAGAAGCTACACTTTCCTCAGGTTCTTCAAACAGCTCTAACGCCAGACATAGTTGTATGGACAGAGGAGGCAAAGAGTATCATCTTGATAGAACTATCTGTTCTGTGGGAAGATGGATGCCAAGAGGCCACCGAAAGGAAGGCCACCAAGTTCATGGTTTGGTCCAACAATGCAGGGACAAAGGGTGTCAAGTCTGGCTATTTTCATTCAAGGTAGGTTGCAGGGGTTTCCTGGCACAATTGGTGTGGAAGATGTTCACAGCCTTGGGAATAGAAAGAAAAGGTCGGAAAGCAGCAGCTTGTAGGTTAGGGGAGGCAGCAGAAAGAGCCTCTTGTTTGCTCTGGAGTAGGTGGGAGAAAATTAGCAGGAAGCCAAGAGAAGATGGGCAGAACTTGCCACCACTGCCAACCCATCAACTGAAGGATGTTTTGGTTTAGGATTGAAACATTCAATCTGATGACATCTCTTGGCTGAAGGCGTCAGTCACAAGAGGTGACTGAATACATCTAGTGCCCAAACCTTCAATTGTGGAAGTAATCCAGGTAATACCCCAAAATATACACATGATGACAAAGAGGTGGAAGAGGTTTACAGAGATTAGCAAAATATTTTTTGAGAAAGGAGATCACAGTTGAAATTGGTAATATGGGACTTTAATGCTAAAGTTGGATACATATAGGAGGGTGATAATGCAGTACAGAATTTTGGATATGGTGCAAGAAATGAAAGAAGAGACAGATTAGAATTTGCTAAAATCAGAGAATTAACATAATGAATACATTCTTCAGAAATTAGCAAAACAAGAAGTGGACATGGAAGGGCCCAAATGGCATCAAAACAAAATTGTTTATGTACTTTCAAACAAAGGGGAAATATTTCATGATGTGTCTGTTCTTAATTAGTTTTATATCTTGATTAACCTACTAAGATATAGAATAAAGAATCAACTCAGAAAAACTGGAGAAAAACTGTATCAATTACAGCTGAGCAACAGATCAGCAGTTTTGAAATAGACTTAACTAGCAATAATATTAACTACTGAAGTGAAAACTTAGTGAACTTTTTATTAGAAGCAGCCGATATTGTTTCAGGTATTTGTAAAAATCAGGACAAACAAGCTGAAAACTGAAACATTACATCTAATAAAACGAAGAAAGGAAATGAAAGAGATTGGAGATACCATCAACAGAATAGAATACACTAACCTAAACAAGACTGCCAGGAAAAGATTAGATCAGATATACATACAAATAATGAAATAACACTAAGGAGAACAATTGAGGAAAATAAAATTATAAAGAAAAATAAACAACATCTTATCTTTAAAAACAACAGATTTCATCTATCAAAAATTCAGAATGAACAGTAAGTCATAATAGAAGTGATGCCTAGGATGGCAGCCACAGTAGGTTGGTGCTCCATCTTCTGTCTGCCTTTTTGTGTTAAATTCATTGTCACCATGCAAAGTCATATAACATATACAGCTTCTGAATATTGATTGCAGTGTGCCACCTGATGTGATTTTTTGATCATAGGTGCAAATGCAGCTGAACAGGTACCCCGATTGCGGAGGACCAGAGGCAAAAGAGCTGGAGTCCTGGTTTGATTCAGGAAGCAAGGACTACGGCAACCACTGTCTGGGATACATCTATTTAATGTGCACTCGCTGGCACAAACAAAGTTGATGAACTATAGCTGTTATTTAAGTACTAAAACTGACTTTTCTTAAATACTTGTTCTGCACTTCACTGAAATGTGGTTGAATGACTCTGTTCCCGACTCTGCATTGGACATTCCCGACTTCATGCTATACCAAATGGACTGCGTTAACAAACTTTGTAACAAAATAAAGGGCAAAGGAGTGTATTTCTATATAAATCAAGGCTGGTGTAACAATGTGACGGTTCTTTTTAAATCATGCTCTCCTGACCTAGAATTGCTTATTGTAAACTGTAAGCAATTTTATTTATCATTAGAGTTCTGCTTAGTGTTTCTGTCCAGTGTTTACATTTGCTTTCGTGCTAATGATCAAGAAATGCAGTGGTGACTCGCTGATGTAATCACTGAGATTGAAAAAGGCAATCCAAACTCACAAATCATTATTTTGGTTTATTTTAACCGTGTCACTTTTAACTAGGACCTTCCTAAATATCAACAGCAAATAAAATTCTCTACCAGAGCTGAAAACATTCTAGAGTACTGTTATGCAGCTATTAGGGATGCTTAATTTGCCTTCTCCCATGCCCCCTTATAATTCTGACCATTCTATGAATCACCTTGTTCCTGCTTAAAAGCAAAAACTGAAAACTGTAAAGCAAGTCAAATGAACAAAAAGAAGTCAAAAGTGGACTAGCAAAGCAACAAAGGAGCTTTAGGACTGCTTTGCCTATACAGGTTGGAGTGCCTTCAAAATTACCACCTCCAACGTACACAGATGCTATAACTTCATATATTAGATTTTTTGAAGATGTTTGCATTCCAAAATGAAGTTTAGCAATGATAAGCATTTCGGCTCACCCCAGAGCAGATGACTGCTCCAGGACAATGAGTGTGCTTTCAGATTTGGCAATCATGAGCAATACAGGAAAGCCAAGTATATCTTGGAGAGAAGGATCAAAGGTGCCAAAAAAAGGTACTTAGTTAAGCTGCAGGAACAGTTGTCTGCAGCTTAACATCAGTCTGGAGAAGCCTTAAACAGTTCACTAGCTACAAGATACAAACACAAAACAGCAATGCTGATCCCTGGCTAATCAGTTAAATTAGTTTTATGGCCACTTTGAAAGACAATGGGACATTAATCTATTTGATGGTCTCACTATTACTACTTTACACTCCTCTTCTTCTCAGCTTCCCACTCCTGTCATCTCTGGAAAAGACGTCTGCAACTTATTCAAAGAGTAACATAATAAAAAAGCTGTAGGCCTGGACCTATATTACATTCCACACCCAGGCACTGTGTCTACAGTATTTGCAGAGATTTTCAACCTATCTCTGTATCTGTGAACTGTTCTTGCCTGCTTCAAGACTACCATGATCATTCCGGTAGCAAAAAAATCTAAGGTCACAGGTGTAAACGACTACAGACCAGTACTTTTTACCTCTGTGGTATCGAAGACCTTTCAACACCTTATTCTGAATTACCTAAAGAATTCCTGGACCCATTTCAGTTTGCCTAAAGAGCAGACCAGTCTGTGGATGATGCAGTGAATTTAGGTCTGAGTTTTATTTGCCAACACTTTGATAAGCCAGGTGTATATGTGAGGATCTTGTTTGTGGACTTCCTGCTTTCAGTACAATCATCGTGGTGCTCCTAGATAAGAAGCTTACCCAGTTCAATCTGCCTTTAAATGTTAGACTTTCTTACAGACAGGAAACAGTAAGTGCAGTTGGGCACACACATGTCTGACCCATTAACCCGTATTTCTGGTGCAGCACAGAGATATTTCATTTTCCCCACTACTCTTCTCACTTTATACAAATGACTGTACCTCTGGCGTTTTGCCTGTGAAACTTCTTAAATTTGCAGATGGCATGACACTAATAGGACTCATTTCAAACAATGATGAGTCCATATACAGACAAGAGGTAAAAATCTGACATTGTGGTGTAGCCAATTTGGACCTTAACAGTAAAAAAAAAAAACCTCAGGAGATGATCATAGATTTCAGGAAACAGTCACCTGTTCTCCTATCACTTGCTATAAATGGCTCAACCTATGGGTTTTCTGTGTACTGTGTTGTCACAAAACCTTAAGTGTGCCAATAACATTGTATATATTTTTAAGAAAACCCATCAGCGAATATTTCTTTTGTGCGTCCGCTGAGGAAATTGAGATCTTCCAGAAGCAATATTGGTCCAATTCTATACAGCCATCATCCATTCTGAACTCCATTCTGAGTCCATTCTGAACTCACCTATAACTGTCTGGTGTGGCGCTGCCTCTGTTCAGGCTAAGCCCAATCTGCAACACATCATCGAAGCCTATGAAAAGATCATAGGATGTACCTTACCACACATTGCAGTCTCATATGAGTCGAGGGTAAGGAAGAGGGCTGCAAAGATCATTGCTGATCCGACACACCCAGGGCATCACATGTTCCAAAAACATCCCTCTGACAAACGTCATTGTGCAGTGAAAGCTAATTCCACATGTCACCTAAACGGTTTTTGTCCACATGCAGATATTCTGACTCCTCAGGTCTGAGGTTCTACTCAGTGTCTATGTATACCTGCACACTAGACTGTCTGGATATTTTAATCCTACTATCTCTTTATTTTTTGTATTGCCCATATATGCTGCACCGTAATTTATCATCATTTTATATTTTATCTTCTTATATTTATCTTTGTGTTCTGTATTGTCCTTGTATGTTGCACCAATACTATCAAGATAAATTCTTAGCACACATTAGTGTGAATTCTCGTTCTGATCCTGATTCTGAAAAAACTGAGATTGTGAAAACAATAGAAGAATTTTGTAAAATCATCATGAAGCTAAAATGATGGAGAAATTACCATTGATCAAGAAAAATATGTTCCACCTGTCCTACCTGAAGAAGTGAAAACAGCCATGAAACACGTGAAAAAAGGCAAAGCCACAGAAGACAATGACACTGCTATTAAACTGATGAAATATAGAGGTGAAAAGATATTAAAAATGCTGAAAACATTGTTTATTGATTGCCGCCAAAGAAAGCAAATTCCTCATAAATGAAACAGTGTCTATTACTGTATTATACTACTGCACAGAAGGAAGGTGGTGATAAATATCAAGAATTTCATACCTTTACACTTACTGCCAGTATTATACAAAATATTCACAAAAATCACATTGAACCGCATAGAACATTCCTTTGACTTCACACAGTCAAGAGAATAGGCTGACTTTTGCAAGTGGTTTAGAATTATAGGTCATTTTTAAATTATAAATAATGGAATGGAAAGAACCAATAGGTACAAAGTTTTGTAATGTCTTGGCTTCATAGACAATAAAAAAGCATATGATTCTGTGTCAACAATACTAAGAGCATTGAATAAATGAGGAGTTGAAAAGGCATACATGAATTTCATACAAAATATTTATTTGAATGCCACTTCAGTAGTCAGGTTGCACCGAGATAGTGAGTCTGACAAGGAGACTCTAGACATTCAACACTTCAGCAGAGTTAGAAGTCTTTAAAGCCTTAAATTTTACGGAGGTTGGGAAAAACATTAATGGGAAATATTTAAACCATCTCATATTTGTGAATTACAATGCAATGGTTGCTTCAAATTTTTAGCTTAGAATGCAGGAGCTTAACAAGGAAAGTAGAAAAGTACAAAGGTCTAAAAATAAATCAACAAAGTGAAATAAAGCAAATAGCAGCTGATGAAGAAATAATTGATTGTGTTGAGGAATACATTTACCTCAGTAAGCTAACAACTTCAAACAGAAATCTGTCATAAGAAATAAACAGAACAAAGCTAGCATGTAGTACATCTGGAAAGTCGAGTGGAGTTTTTCAAAAGCAATATGCCAGAGTATCGAACGCACAAAGATTTTAACCAAAGTATTTTGCCTATTATGAAACATGGAAACATGAAATCTGAATACAGAAAATTCACAAAAACTGACAGTTACTCAATGAGACATGAGGAAATGCTTGCTTGACATTATTTGCAGAGATTGAATGAGAGATTAATGCATTAGATCAAAAACCAAAAGTAGAGGATGGCTTTTCCACCATTAAAAAAGGCAAGCTGGATTGGGCGGGGACTGTAGCCAGAAGAACAGAAGGACTATATTATTTTTAAACTGTATTCCTAAATATAAGAAGGAATCAAGAAGGTGGCAAAATTCAAGAAAGGTGTATGAGATATGGAATTTTGTTAAAATTGTCCCTCATGGCGAAAACTGAGAGCGGACTTTGTCCAGTATTGAGCAGTTGATTTCTTCAGATAATGATGATGATAATAATAATGTTATATGTATAGTAAACTAATGAAATAAACGTATGGAAAGAGTTACAGTCCCAGTCAGGAAATTCCCTTTTAAAAATGGGTTGAAAATGCATGGTAGAGTCAATCATCCCCTGTTGAAAAAAGTGTTCCAAGTATCCCGTTAGTTTCCTCTTATGTAGCGGAGCTACAACAAGTCAAGATCCAGTTGGGAGATATTCAGACCAGATTGGCAGAATCCGAGGCACGAGCGGCTGCAGCAGTAAGAGTGGAGACATCCCGGTCAGTACCTCCTTTATTTACCTATTTAACTGAAGGAGATGATGTAGAATCATACTTCCTGATATTCGAACGAAATGCCAAACGCAACGCCTGGCCACAATCGGAATGGGCCCACATTCTGGCTCCCTATCTGAAGGGAGAAGCGCAGAGGGTTTATTATGATCTGTCTGAAGAGCAGTCCTCCTACTACGATCTATTATAGCAAGAGATATTTAAGCGCTACGGCATATCAGCGGCACAGCAGGCGAGGGAGTGGCGTGAATGGAAATTTGACCTCGAAAGATCCATACGAACCCAAGTGTACGAAGTCTGGGGTAAAGTGGGCCGCTGGCTACGGCCAGATGTAAATAGCGCCCAATGGATGGACGAGTTATTAACGATAGAAACATTTATACATGCACTCCCAGAGAATCTCGCCCAGCTTGTCCGCCGACAAGACGTGTCCTCAATCGATAATCTTGTAGAAGTGGTAGATCAACATTGGGGGGGTCTGTAAATCAGGCGGATCAGAACGGTACTCTCGCCAACCCCGACAAGTTTGTGTGCCTTTTAATGAGCCCACCCGATTTACTATGGATGTCTCCACCAAGAAGAAAGAAAAAAATGCCTTGCCTCCGTGCTGTTTCAAGTGTGGAGGGCTGGGCCATCTATTCACCGCGTGCCCATCCCCGGAGTCAATGGATTGTTCTTTGGGAAAGGGAGAGAGGAATTGTGCTGTTGTTAACCCCTTGTCTTCCCCCTGTACAGGAGCAGTAATCTTGAATGGGTATAAAGTAATGGCTTTATTTGATTCCGGGAGTAACATCTCTATTGTTGCTCGTTGTTTTGTTTTACCGCAACAATGGTTAAATCATAAGATCAGCCTCAAATGTATACACAGGAACACCCAATACTATAGAGCTGCCTCTTGTATTATTACGGTGGAAGAAATCATGAACAGCGTAACCGTCGCTGTAATGACAGATCCACCGTATCGAGTAATATTGGGACGTGACTGGTCTCAAATTAACAGCGGTAAAATAAAAACTGATCCTGTAGTTAGTGAAGGCCTGATAATGGATGGTAATACAGTTAATCCGATTGCCTCCACGCCGTGTAATAGCTCCGTAGAGAACGGAGACAAAGGCACATCAGGCACTACGGGGGGGCAGCCCACCTCTCACAGGACCTGATGCGTCCAACGCTCTGGCCCTTGAGATCGCCCCAGACCCCATTAATGATTTAACTTCTCAATTTAAATTCACTCCTTCATCGTTTAAAAAGGAGCAATGGAATGACGATTCCTTGAAATTCGCGAGAAATGCAGTTATTTCAGTAAATGGCCATATATCTGTTGAACCTATACCATGCATGCCTTACTTTGTTATAAAAAATTATTTATTATATGGCGGAACATGAAGGTGTAGTACGCGAGTTGCTGTTAATTCCACGCACTTTTCATCGTCAGGTGTGTGAATTAGCACATGCTCATTTACTCAGAGCCCATTTGGGGACTGAAAAAGCTTTAGAATGAATTAAGTTCAGATTTTACTGGCCGGGAATTAACGAGGAGGTCAGACGTTTCTGCACTTCGTGTTCAGAGTGTCAGATGCGTCAGATTCCTAGAAGGGACCGGGCTCCTCTCATTCCTCTCCCCTTAATTGATGTGCCCTTTGAAAGAGTGGGTATTGATCTCGTGGGACCCATTGAAACTTCACTGCGAGGTCATAAATATATTCTTGTGTTAGTTGAATATGCCACGCGATTCCCAGAAGCTGTCCCATTACGTTCAGCAAACTCTAAAACAATTGCACGGGAATTGGTAGGGATTTTCGCTCGTGTGGGGATTCCCAAAGAGGTATTAACAGACCAAGGAACTCCCTTCACATCAGAAACGTTCAGGGAGGTTGCTAGGTTACTCAGAATAATGCATCTGAAGATGTTGGTCTATCACCCTCAAACTGATGGGCTGGTAGAACGTTTTAATCAGACACTTAAACAGATGCTACGTAAGGTAGTTAGCGAGGACGGAAGGAATTGGGACCAGTTACTTCCCCTCATTCTCTTTGCCTATCATGAAGTCCCCCAGACCTCCACTGTTTTTTCCCCATTTGAACTCCTTTATAGAAGACAACCTCGGGGTTTATTAGATATGTTAAAAGAGGGATGGGAAGAGGAGGTCCTCTCATCTTCTAATATATTGGAATATATCGCGCAGTTACGCGATAGATTAAATAAAATTCAGCCTGTGCTAAAAGAACATATGAAAAAGGCTCAAGCAGTGCAGGCGCACTATTATAATTGTAACACCACCCTTAGGGAATTCCGCCCTGGGGATCGTGTAATGGTGCTTGTTCCTACCTTGCATTCTAAATTGTTAGCTCATTGGCAAGGACCTCATGAAATTAAGGGATGAAAAGGGCTGATCAATTATTTAGTTAAACAACAGAATCGTCGACCATGTGAGCGGGTGTATCATGTAAATTTGCTGAAACCATGGAAGGATTGGGATAGCAAGTCCCCCTCTGGTCAACCCCGCTCCCTTTTTGTGGAGTATTTACCCCTTAATTTTGGCCCTACCTTATCTGATAAACAGAAGCTAGAGTTGGGTTCATCTGTCCAGTCTATTGCTGGGGTAGTCAGCGAGTTTCCAGTGTGCACTACACTGATTGAGCATTACATCGCCACCGAACCCGGGATGGTTGTTAGGGAACGACTGTACAGACTTCCGGAGGCAACGAAAAGTGAAGTAGAATTGGAAGTGAGACGTATGCTGGAAATGGGCATTATTGAAGAGAGCTATAGTCCATGGTCCAGTCCTATCATCTTAATTCCTAAGCCAGATGGGTCGTGGAGGTTTTGTAATGACTTCCGTCGACTCAATCAGGTTTCTAAATTTGACGCATATCCCATGCCTCGGGTGGATGACCTCCTCGAGCGATTGGGTAATGCTAATTTTCTAACTACTCTTGACATGACAAAAGGGTACTGGCAAATTCCCTTAATGGATTCTGCTAAAGAAAAGACCACTTTTAGTACCCCTAGTGGACATTGGCAGTACAGGGTCCTTCCATTTGGCTTGCACGGGGCTCCGGCAACTTTTCAACGTCTAATGGACACATTGCTACGACCCCACAATGCCTATAGTGCTGCCTACCTGGATGACATTGTCGTCTATTCTGGCACATGGGAGGAACATGTATTGCATGTGTGGGCCGTTCTTCTCACACTGGCTAAAGCAGGGCTTCATATTAACCCGAAGAAATGTTTCTTTGGCTTACATGAGGCCAAATATTTAGGCTATCTGGTGGGTGGTGGATCGGTTCAGCCACAGTGTTCCAAAACTGATGCCATTATTAAATGATTACTAAGAGGCAGGTACAAGCTTTCTTAGGTTTGGCGAGTTATTATCTTCATTTTGTTCTTCGTTTTTTCGAGAGAGCTGCGCCTCTTATTAACCTAACAAAGAAAAAGGCTCCTTTTAAGGTGGTATGGGATAATTGTACTGAGGCTGCATTTTGTGACTTAAAGTTGGCCCTTACTTCAGCAGCTGTTTTGAAATCTCCTAATTTTTGTTATCCTTTTATCCTCCAGACCGATGCATTGGACACAGGACTAGGGGCCGTGTTGAGCCAATACATCAATGGTGCTGAACACCCCGTTTTGTACCTCAGCCGGAAACTGATGGATAGGGAGACCGGATATGCAGCGGTGGAACGAGAGGCGTTGTCGATAAAGTGGGCTGTGACACACCTCCAATACTACCTGCTGGGACAGGAATTCACTCTCGTGACGGACCATGCCGCTTTACAGTGGATGGCCCTGAATCGGGAGTCTAATCCTCGTGTCACCAGGTGGTTCTTGGATTTACAACCTTACAGGTTCAAGGTCACTTGTCGGCAGGGTTCTCTTCATGCCAACGCTGATGCTCTCTCCCGGACCTTCAACATCTCAGTTAAGGCCGCCCGACCTGATGGGTCTGGGCTAGAAGGGGGGTCATGTCACACACGTGCGCTTAGGAGGCAATCAACAAGCCCAGAGATGAGTGAATGTTTACAAGATGGGGGGGTGTATGATGGTATTAATGCCTCTCTTTCTGACCCTGCAGAACTAAAGAAGAAAAATAATCACATACCAGAAACAATAAACCTCACAGACTACGGTTCATCATACACTTCACCACCCATAACAACACTTTCCGGGTCCTGTTGATGACGTCACTTCTGGCCCCACCATGACGATGTCACTTCCGGCTCAAGCTGATGACGTCACTTCCGGTCCCACATGATGATGTCACTTCCGGCTCCCGCTGATGACAACACTTCCAGTCCCACTATGATGATGTCACATCTGGCTTCAGTTGATGATGTCACCTCCTGTTATCGTCATTTCCTGTAGCCATTTTGTATCCATTTGTGTATAAAAGCCGACAGAAGCAACATCAAGTTGTCGAATGTCTGATAAAATATTACATTTATCATCTTGACCTGGAAAACCAATCCCCAAACCTTTATATTTGTTTTGGAGACTTTATTCCATCACAATATATAGGAATAATACATATATATATATATATATATATATATATATATATATATATATATATATATATATATATATATATATATATATATATATTAGAGACAGTTAATAGTTATGTACCCCAGATACAGTATGTATGGTTTCTGAATGGTATACTCATAATAGTAGTGGTCTTGGTATTTTACATTAATACCTTATGATACTGCAGATAGGAATGAGGGAGTGCTTCATGGGATTTTGCATGGATTGAGAACAACTTGATATATAAGCGACTTAGGAATAGTGTTTATTTCACAAACCTAGTGTAGGCAAAACAATGTGCGGCAAATCTTTTCCAAGGTTGAACTTACAGTAAAGGCATAAGGATACAAGTATTTTCTGTGTAGTTCCAATCAATTATTCTTTATTTGAAATGCTGCCATCAAGCATACAAAATCACAAGGTGTATTACAGGGTCTTGCATATAAAAGGGAAATAAATGTAATGATTTTTTCTTTTATGCTTTATGGATCATTGCTGTTACTTTTTTAAGTGGCACAGATTTAACAGCTATATGCTAAAGAGAATTGTGGTGAGTAAATAAAGCATGCATCACTACCAGGACTCTGCCCCAGCCAGATAGGTTCAGATCCAGAAAAGCTTTTATGAAACAAGACAGCCACTGTAACACCGGATCAGCGATTGCAAAAACACACACAAATCAATTGTCCACAAGTAGAAGCAGGTGCACACAAAAGACACAGATGGTAGCTGACACCAAGGATGGTAGCCAGCTGTACAAAACAGCTGCAGTAAGGCATCTACTGATAGGCTGAGACGTAGCCAGGTGTGAAGAGAGGACATGAACAACAGTGCCACCAAAGTGGGGAACTGTCTGGCTGCGCTGACATATTTTTCTTCCTACCAAAATAGAAAAGAAATGAAGAAAGGTAATGTGATATGCTCATTCAAAGATACTGACAGCCAATGTGTATTTGCTACTTAAAGACAACATTTTAAAGAGCTGCTAGATTCTGAAAATTTTAGAGAGATTTCTCAAAGTGATTTTTTTTATTATTTTAAATAAAATACAACATCTGTCAGGTACATTATCTTGATGAACACAAAAATGGGAGTGCAGTCCACACCCTCTTCTGAAGCCAAGTCAAAACTTTCTCTAATCCCAGACATGTGGAAAATCCAAAGTTACACATAAATAAGATGCATACCTCCCTTGGTATGGTGGAGTCTCTAGACTCAGCAATACAATAAACAATAAACAGTTATTTGCCCATAATATTGCTCTCCTCTGAAACATATGGAGTCACTGTGGAGAGAGGAAGGTCTCCATCACTGGGTATGTCAAGAACACCTAACCCACATAACACCTATCGCTATCTGAATTTGAGCAACTGAATGCACCCTCCCCAAGGGTCAGCCTGTAACTCTCTTCCTAGGGGCTCTGTCAGGCAGGGTCCAGAAAATGTTGTGCCAAACTTAAACATAAAACAAAGGCTAGACTCAGATTCCCAGAACATTCACTAATTCTGTAGACTTTCACGGCAATGCCATGGGTGCTAATGACTCAAGTACCCAGATAAGAGATGCTACGCTTCCATTGCACATTTAGGGTCTAGTACACTGTACTGATTTGCAGTTCTAGTGTCTTTCACTATTGCATTTCTCTTTAGTCAACACACTAGTCAAAAATATGATATCTTGTCTGACTTTAACCTTGGTGTTAGAAGCCCTCTCTGTTTGTTCAGGTATTATTGATATGGTTAAGCTTCTAGATCTCAACTGTAAGGAAACTCTGGATTTGGTCAAACCCTTTGGTCAAACCCAAAGTGTTCAACCCTGGCGAAATGACACCACTTGTGCTCTTAGACAGGAATGCAGGCAGGCTGAGCAGAGGTGGAAAAGGACAAACTGCAGGCCTCTTGTGAAATTCTCAGAACTCGCTGGAAGTCCTATTTAGAGTCTGAGAGAGCAGCAAAATTAAATTTGTTATCTTGTTTAATTGTAAATGCCTCTAGACCTAGGGTGCTCTTTAGCACCATAAGCATTCTCTTAAACCCACCTGGAAGCAGCTTCCCTGAGAGTACACCTGAGAACTTTGAGCTTTTTCTCATTTTTTTTTTTTATAAATAAATTCTAAGCCATTTGATCCAGCATTATTCTTCCACATGTTGATCATTGTGGGATGACACCTGCCCCTTTAAGGCCAGTGCACAGCCATTTTACTTCCTTTCAATCTGTTTCCTCTACTCAGCTAGCTGATATAATTCTGCATATGAAACCTTTAAATTATTCGCTAGATATTTTCCCCTCATGCCTGTTTAAAGACACTTTCAGAGTTATTAGTTCAATTGTTTTGGCTATTATTAACAACTGTCTAAAATCTGGTATACTGTTGGACAACTTTAAACTTGCAAATGTTCAGCTTTTACTGAAGACGCCCACTCTTGATCCTACAGTTCTTTCCACCAACAGGCCAATTTCTTAGCTCCCATTTTTGTCCAAAATTCTGGAAAAAGTGATTTCTTTGGAGTTACTTTCATATCTGGAGGATAACAATGTATGTGATGTGTTTCAATTGGGTTTTAACAAACTTCATAGTACTGAATCAGCTTTGTTGAAGATGACATGATATTCTATTAACTTTGGACTCAAGCTCTTCTGCAAACTTAGTTTTATTGGATCTTACTGCAGCATTTGACATGATGGACCATGGGGTTCTATTAAAATGACTTCAGTATGATGTCGGCATTCTAGGTTGTGCATTGACATCACTTGAGTCCTACCTTAAAGATAGATCTATGTCCGTTTGGGTTAGGGTTAGATGGTAACTTCTCTCAGCCAGCACCTCCCATACAAGGTGTCCCACAAGGTTCTATTCTGGCTCCTCTTTAATTTTCCCTTTATCTGCTTTCCCTGAGGACCATCTTTCAAAAACATGATGTTGTTTACCATTGTCATGCTGATGATATGCAGCTATACCTCAAAGTCAGTCTTAACATCAGCTCATCTGTAAAAAAGCTGCTTGGAGGGCATTGCGGATAGCAAACATTGAATGGCACGAAATTTGTTACAATTAAATGAAAATATAACAGAGGTCATTATTGTTGGTCCTACCACATTCACACTTGAAATTGGCATTCAATTAGGCTCCTTGGAAGCAAAAATGATGTCAGAAACCTAGGTATCATTTTTGAGCTGTCACAAAGTTTTGAACAACAAATTTCCATGGTAGTAAAGTCCAGTTTTCACGAACTGAGGCAAATTTCAAAACTAAAATAATTTCTTTCTGAGAAGGACTTGGAAACAGTTATTCATGCCTTTATTATATCACAGCTAGATTACTGTAATTTATACATATAAAAGGCAAAGCCCTCACTGACTCATCACTAATTCTCCCACTTTCCATATAGTTAGGAAGCTGAAAATTTGCGTGCTCTTTCCTTGCAGTGTACTTACAAAAGTTAGGTATGTTTAATGTCCTATTGGTTGTACCCCCTAAATTGTATATATAGATAGGGGAAACCCCTCCTCACTATTTCTGCGACTTCCAATATACGTAGAAAGCCCAAATTTCCCATGCCTATCCTTTACACTGTACTTACAAACATTAAGTATGTTTCATTTCGTGCCGTGCCCCGTAACGAACTTTCGAAAGTAACGTCTTTTTTTTGGCAGTTCTCACCATTATGCCATAAGGAACTTTCGGAACTAACCTCTCCTTTTGGCGGTTTCATTCCTTATTTCCATTAACAGACAATTTATTTCACGGCAGAGACACACAAGGGCTGCCCCCAGTCCCCCTTCCTTTTTCCACACGGCCACTGTCCGAGCACCTACCACGTTGTTGGCTCCCTGCCTAAAAATGTGCATTTCTCATATACAACATTTACAATCATAAATTAAACTCTTTACAGTTATTACTTCTAGGCTTTGGGATGACCTGCCTTTCCACATCAAGTCTTAAAACTCAGCTTAAGACCTACTTGTTTTCTTCCACCTTTCACTGTGTATAATGGGTTTGTTGGGGATGGTTTTAATTGGTTGTTATATTAATCTATTTCTGATTGTGTTTTATTTTAATGCTTCTTTGTATAGCACTTTGGTGCAACATCTGTTGGTTTAAATGTACTTTTATAGATAAATAATCTAATCATAATCTAACACTTAATTGTAAATCTAAAATAATGCACATGTGTTGTAAATCGTGCTGATGATGGCAGGAGCTGGTTACAGACAGGATGTGTCATCTCCCAAATTTGCACCGTGAGTAACAGGAAACTTTGTATGTGTCCACAGCACCCATTTCTAAGAATAAGATGAATTAACTTAGTACTGGTTACAAAGCTGTTGCATTTTTGTTGAGGTCACAGCCAAAATGATCATTTCTAGAAAACAAGTTTTAGTGTCTTGCTTGTGTGACTTCTGCTATTTCTGCATAGCAGAGATTACCTCTACTGATGGATTCTAAAGCATAGCTGGAAGCACTGTGTCTGTTGCTGTCTCTTTGTCAGTGGAACAGTTACAGTTAAAGCGGCATAGGTTAAGGAAAGAAAAGTATAACTGTTTGCATGACTAATGCACAGTAACCAAGGTGAAATGGGAATACTATGACTCATTAGCAGATGTAAATTTTCCAACTTTTTGCACGCATGGACTTATTCATGCATTTAAGAAGTAAAGAAATGAATCACAAATAAGATATTTAAGCTTATATAACTTTAATATCTGTGGTGGCAAAATGCAGTGCCAACTACGAGTCCCTTCTGTTTCTCTTTGGGAAAAACTGAAATGTGCTTAAATAATGTGAAGGTGAGCAGTTATGATTAAACAGTTTGTTCAGTAATTTAAAAAGACCCCCCTTATAGACAAACAGATAGATAGATAGGTCTATTATTTAAGATACTCTAAAGTCACTTAGATAATCAGGAGTAATCAGTGCTCATTAGACTTTGATTGACCTTGACTATGCCTAAGAAGTCAAAGGAAGTGGCAAAAGTTTAGAAAGGAAATCAAATACAAGTGGCACAAAGAAGAAAATTGAGTTAAATAAGCATGTACAGCCCCATAACTATAAACTATTAAAACATGTAAAGGGATAAAGTACATATTTTCCATAAAATAGAAACAAACAACATATGATTGCTATAATTGACCATCATGAATCAAAATATGTTCATTTTACTGTTATTTCATGAAGTGGACACAAGGCTGCCTGCTTTTTTTCTTACTGTCTCATTTACTCCATAACATATTAAGATCATGTTAGTTTTGTAATTCTTTACTTATTTGTATAGTTTTCTGTAACTGTTTTTCCAAGCATTTCCCCTTAATCCTTCCAAGATAGCTTGGGAGCATGCGCTGATACAGCTCGTTCTCATACCCATCACACTTCGAACCACATCAGGATCCCAGATTAGGACCTGAGTGCAGCCGTGGGCTTCTGGAATTTCCTTTGAAAACTATAAGAAATTAACAAGCAGTGCAGAAAGATATTAGATGTCAGGTTAATTTGAGCAAACTCTAGGAGAGAGAGGGGCTTCACATGGAAGTTTTCAGGCTTCACATGGTAGAATTAGACAATGATGGTCATGTGGACCTCTGGCCTTCAATCCATCAAGGTAGGGACCGCATGGTGCTTTGATCGGGTAGTCGTGGCGCAGACCACCACCACAGAAAACCAGAAAAAGAACAGCAGAGAAAGTAGGGGTTAGTATGGATTTCAGAGCCACCATGAATAATAATCATAATTAAATGCATATACAGAATATCAGAGTTAAACTAAAATGAAGCTATGAGAAAGCCATGTTAAAATAATGAGTTTTAGCAGTTTTTTTAAAGTGCTCCAATGTAGTAGTCTGGTGAATTCCTATTGGTAAGCTATTCCAGATTTTAGGTGCATAACAGCAGAAGGCTTTTAAGTTTAGCTGTTAGAACTATAAGCAGACACTCATTTAAAGACTAATATTTACAATTTGGAGTGTAAGGTGAAAGGTATCTTGAAATATAGGATGGAGCGAGATTATTTATGGCTTTGTAAACCATAAGCAGTATTTTAAAGTCAACTCTAAATGGCACGGGTAACCAATATAGTGACATCAGAACTGGAGAGATGTGCTTGGATTCTCTTTTCCTAGTTAAGATTCTAGCAGGTGCATTCTGCACTAGTTGCAATTGATTGATGTCTTTTTTGGGTACTCCTGAGAGTAGTGCGTTACAGTCATCTAGCTGATTGAAAACAAAAGCATGAAATAATTTCTCAGGATATTGCAAAGTTATAAGAGATCTAACTTTTGCTATATTTCTTATGTGAAAAATGCTGTCCTAGTAATCTGATTAATATGTGATCTAAAATTACGGTCAGTATCAATAATTACCCCTAAATTCTTTACCTCTGTTTTGACTTTAAATCCTAATAGATCAAGTTTATTTCTAATACCCTCAAAGAAGGTTGCCGGTTCAAATCCCCGTCACTGCCAAAAGAGATGCTACTCTGCTGGGCCCTTGAGCAAGGACCTTAACCTTCAATTGCTCCAGGGGCACTGTACAATGGCTGACCCTGCGCTCTGACCCCAAGGGGTATACGAAAAGCCAAGTAATTTCCTTTGGGATTAATAAAGTATAATAAATAGAACAAAAATAGAAATATATCCATTTTTGCCAATCACTAAGATCTATTAGGATGCAGACCATCCTGCTTAAAGAAATGCTACCTCTCCCAGAATAGGTCCCAGTTGTCCACGAACCCGATGTTTTGTCCCTGGCAGTGTAGAAGAGAAAAATTTCTATATTAGCATAAAATAGCATATTAACATAAAGAGCCATAAAAAGTAATTAAAAGCTTCTAAAAACATTAGATTAAGCATAAATTAGAAAGTTAAGCAATGTAGTACTAGGGTGTTGTACCGTGTTAGCCATTATGTAATTATGATTACATCTTGCCTGAAAAAGGGGCCTGAGTTGCCTTGAAAGCTTGCATATTGTAATCTTTTCAGTTAGCCAATAAAATGTATCATTTTGCTTGGCTTTTCTCTACAATGTTAAGCAAATAAGATAGGTCAAACAAATGGTTAACTAAAAAATCAGGCATATTGCATTATTTTTTAGGCTTGAAGCAGAATTGCTAGTGTAGGAAAGGAACAGAACAAGAACAAAAATGACGTGCAGAAACTAACTTAGGACAGGATAAGGAGAAGGAGAACACCTATGTTCAAGGCTGGGAAGCTAAGGAATGATACATAGAAGAATATATTAGAAATTAACTTTAGCGTAGAAATTAACTCTTTGAGGGCTGAATATTTTTTCCAAAAAACATAGTTTCTGAAAAGCAATGGTTTCACATAGAAATCAACATAAAACATCTGTTGCTGCATTATGTGGCTGCCAGTTTGCCAAGAATGTGCGGCAAGCTTGCTGCCAGGCTGTCTTCCCGTGGCTGGGGCGGCAGCAGCAGCAGCGGTCACTGTCGCAGTGCATTGCAGTTTGGTTTCTACCTCTAATCATTGTTAAGTGGTAGTCCTCCTGATGAACATTGGCGTAGGCATGTCAGCTACATGAACCTGTTCAGCACCATGATTAGCTGGGGACCAGTCAGCTGAAGCTGGAACCTCACATTCATTTTTAATCTCTTGCATCAAAATCTGAGTCCAGCAAGTCATAGTCCAGTTCAGTGATAATAGGCAAAACTTTGCCAACGGAGTATTTTGCTTTACGCATTTGCTTTGATCTCTTGCCATTATGTCAGTGCCATTTTTGCTCTTGTTTGCACCTTACTTACACGAGTGCAGGAAATCTCAGTTTAAACCAATGAAGCTAACTTTCCTTCTAGCAATGAGAGTCCAACTAAAACATAACGGTTGGTTTTGTCACAGTTTACAGCTGATTACCATCGTCAACTCCTCCTTTTGACAAAAGTCGACATCAGCCCTGAAAGAGTTAAGGCAAATCAAGCTATCCAAGCACATGATTAAATAAAAGCATATACCATATTTCTTTTTAATTAAAGCTTAGCTCCAGGCCACCATTATAACATAGTTTGAAAGGCTTAGAAAAGGAAATGACACCATAAAAGCCCAAATATGGAAGAAGGAAGCTCTAAAACTCTGTCTGTCTATCTCGAGTCCTAATAGCCTTCATTTTCAGGTAAAAAGCCTTCTGGTGACAAATTTTTCGCCACGACAGCAGAAGCCTTTTAACCAGATGTTTAATGCCAGCAGACGACTGTAGTACTCATTCGATTTTCAAACCAGAGGTAAGGGACCCGAGATGAAGATTCTTGCACCTGGGGTCCTCTCCTTTGTGGCTTTAATAAGTGAAATCTGACTTGAGAATTTCCAACTGTTGGTATCTCATGTCGTTTACACTGGCGTGTAATACAATGGCTCCCACTGCCCTGTTGTTGTGCCTCTCGAAGACTGTTGGTACTCTTCTCATAACATCTCGAACATGAGCACCAGGAAAAGAAGAAACAAAAGATTTCTGTTTAGGGCAAGAAATGTTTTAAGTCTCGTACGATTGAATCTCCAATCACAAATACATCACCTGGGGTTGAAGGCAAAGTTGGGGAGCGGAGAGGGTCGAACCAGTTCTGGGTGGAGATGTTTGCCTGGGCCAATAGAGGTGATCTAGCCTTAAACCCCCACCTGCATAGCTGAAACAGGCAGAGTTCCTCGTCGTTGATGTCGTTGCTCTGACGATGAGGCGCGGGGGTAAGACTCACTTGGCCTTGAAAGTGAGCGGCACGGTGTGGAGTCGGTGTTACTGAAATGTGATTTGCTGTGACGATTTCAGATGTCGGGGAGTATTCTTTCAGTAGATGAGCCTTCAGTTCCCTCAGGTGCCTCAGTCTGGACAGAAGTTTCTGGATCTGGTTATCGAGGGCCTGGAGTTCTTTGACAATGTGCTCCATCTCGCCATCGGCCATTGTCTGCTTCCGCTTCATGTCCTAGGAAAGAAAGAGAGAGAGAGAAGGTTATCTCATACTCCAGTGCAATGACAAATGTGTTTCCAGTGACCGTTTGGGGCCCAAAGGCCACCATTGTTCTGTTTGTATGTTGTGGGGCCTTACTGACCTTGGGACCCTAAGCAGTTGCTTGTGGTAACAGCTCACCCAAAATAAAATATATTATTTAGGTTTTCAAAATAGCCCTATAAAAACTATGTACAAATGTAGAGGAAACACAGAACACTATGTAAATATATCCCTCACAAAAAATCTAAAAGTGACACCCATTTATTGTATATACCCATACTAATGTTAAAGGAGGCAGTGAATGCTGGGCATATCTTGCAAATTCCCCCTTTGAGACAAATAAAGTGCTTTCTTACCTGTCTGTCTGCATGTTTTTGGATGCCTCTAGCTCTGGAATGAAAGCATTCACAAGCGCTTCAAAAACAGTGGGCTCATGTTCACAAGCACCAAAACTGAAAACTACCAACAGTTGTATTCACTAAATTAAATTCCAGCACTTTTCTCTATAGTTACTGTCTAATATACAAAAGCAACCCACCAGTTGTGCTGATGTGAGGACAGTTTTGCATGCATTCTAGGCCAAAATGAATTGTGAATACCTGGCAGAAGTGGTGAGTTGACATCTTGAATGTGAAAGCATTTATCACTGTGTGTATTTTTCTTCATGCATGTGTCAAAATGCACTTTTCTAGGTGTGCCAGGGATTCTAGCCATACTGCTATTTAATGATGGTGAGTTTAGCGTGCCCAACCTGATTGGCATGTGAAATACTGGTATACAGGGAGAATCCAGTCAATTACACGATATCCATTTCCAGATTAGCTGCTGTCCACTGAAAGGAGGGAGGCAGCATGTACATGTATGAATGGGGTCATGGGAGAATGCAAACCATAAATCACGTTATAGGGGAACAATGCTATACTATATGTGACACTTATACTATATAGACTTTCCCCAGCTTCTGTAATTTAATTGAAATAGGCATTTTTCACTCAATCATAACTTCTCACCAATCTTTTTTTGTTTTTTTTATATAATCTGTTTTCTTGTCATGTGTTTGGAATTCCAATGCAGATGGCAGCTTCAGATCATTGACCTGAGACCTATCTGTGACCCATTACAGACTAACAGCAGTACGGCTACAGTTCTCAGCTATAGGAAGATTCATGAGATGCTGGAGGCAATGAGAAACAAGTTGGGCAGCTCCTGGAGGACAGATTTATTAAAGGCATGGCAAAAGCCAAGTAGAATAAGATTAAAAGTTAAAGATAAAACCACACACTGCGTATCCCAACAGTGAAGCAGCCAAGGAAAAGAAAATAACTTCATCATTCTATTGTCTATTCATGACTTCTCTGGAATAATACAAAACTGGAAACAAATTATTAAAATTTCTTTTTCTCCAACAACATAGCTATAGCTGTTTATATGAAAGAAAAATTATGATAATCAAACGGCTGAAGAAACATATTATAACTGTGCCAGTTTTTAAGAAAATATTTTAATATATAATAAATGAATGAATAATTCTTTGCTATACTCAGCTCCACAGGTGTAGAGCTCTAGAAATATTTTTGAAGATCAAGTACTAGATTATGCCTCAAATGGAAAAACAGACTACAAGGTTTTGATTTTTTCCTGTTTTTGCATAATTGCAATACATCTTCATAACTTCATTTTTGGTGATTTCATTTCATTTGTATGGTGAAAAAAAGGTATTTTGATTAAAACTGTTGAAGTAATTTTCCTTCAAAACAAACCATACATTGTTATCCTGCTAGAAACCCAGACTAACATTTCCAAAAGTTTTAAGGTCATTTTGCTGGTTTACTGTGCTGTAGCAAAGTACTGGGTATGGCTATCAGATTAGATCAGATTCCAATCTAAAGAGCAAAAAAATAAAATGTTTAAAAGAGAAAAATAATAATAGTAATACATACTCTATATAAAATAGTTATTTAGGTAAGTTGTAAATATATGATCATCTTTTAAAGGTGTTTTTGTCATGCACTGATACCATATTGTGTGTCAAACATCTAGTTTCTATTTAAATGGGGTGGTAATTAATGGTAACTGTTGCACAGAACTAAGAGTACATGGAGGAGTTAGTTCAATGTTTCCAATCTATGCCTGGTCAAGTGGATATGATTTCATTTATGCATGATTCTTTCTGTAGTTTCATCGTACATTGATCAGCAGCCCAGCAGTAGAACTGAATGTAGGGTGGCACTATAGTCCCTCTGCTTTAGGCCATGGGTTTTTTTTATTTATTTGCATCTTTTAGCATTTCAAATGAAAAAAGTTATGATTATGTCAAATTTTATAAAACAAAAAAAAGGATTTTATATCATATATTAGAATGCTTTGAAAAAGAAATAATAAAATTTGACACAACTGTCATTTTAATAACATTAAAGAAGACAAGACCAGTTGATTCGGTTGAGGTTAACACATCAGGTAGTAATAGTTAAGTTTAAGTAGGTCTTTAAATGACGTTTAGTTACGGTTCCCTGAGAAGTGAACTGCTGTGACACAGTTACAGAAAAGTGATCAAATTTAATCTGACACTCTAAGCTATTCACAGAAATAGCATGCTCTTAATTCAAATTAAAGTTTAACCATGACATTTCTTTAAATGCTGAAATTCATTTAGCACAAATGGAAGTATGGATCAGTAATATAAAACAACATCTCACATACATAAAGATATTGTTTTTGTGAAAGTCCTTCCTTTAAGACTCCCCAAATTTGTGATTGTTAATAGCAAATAAAATCTGCGATAAATACACATCAGTCTGCTTAGATGTTCTAAAATGAATACATCAGAATTTACATTTTGTAGATCATAGGACTGCTCACATGCCACCCCTAAACCCATATAATGATGCAGGAGGGTAAAGTTCAACTAGTAAGAGATTTTATTTAACTAAAAGGAATATGTACAGCAAGGATAACACAGGAACACACAAAAGCATAAAATAAAAAGACATGTGTCTCCTGGCCTAACTCAGAAAAAATAAAGGGTCCACTTACCCATTGATACTCTTCTCCACCTCTTGCCTTTCTTTAATCCTTCTTCTAAATTAGTTAAGCCATTGTTCGAGGCTTATGTCTTATGATGACAGAGTCCCAGGCCTTGTATAACCCAGTTCCCTGTAGGTAGAATCTCTTGTTAATCATAGATGATATTGCTCTCTGGATTTCTTTTTTAATTTACACAACATGAAACCTTTGAAATAAAATATAATAGTATAATCCAGGGGTGGCATGGTGGCGCAGTGGGTTCACTTCCCGGGTCCTCCCTACGTGGAGTTTGCCTATTCTCCACGTGTCTGCGTGGGTTTCCTCCGGGTGCTCCTCCTCCAGTCCAGAAACATGCAGGTTAGGTGGATTAGATGATCATAAATTGTCCTGTGTGTGTGTGTGCCCTGCGGTGGGCTGACGCCCGGGGTTCATTTCCTGCCTTGCACCCTGTGCACCCCCCGTGACCCTGTAGTTAGGATATAGCGAGTTGGATAATGGATGGATAATGGATGGATAGTATAATCCATGTAAAAATATTGGGTTAAAGCCCATATTTGTGTAATACATTGAACAAGTCACCCACTTTGACTCTATTAAAGGCTTTTTCGGCATCTGCAATCTCAGTAAGCTCTGTTGCTGCTGAGGTATACATTACATTGCACATACGTTAATATTGTAATCTGAGTTTTTGGCTGTCTAGTACTCTTTTTTTCAAAATCTACTTATTCAAAATGAGCATAAACTTTGCACTTTTTGAATTATATCATTATTCTGACTATGCTACTTAGTGTTGTGTTTTTTGGATGGTTCTTGCCATTTGAGGACAATCTCTGGATGACTGTGGCCATATTGCTTACAGCCACTATGCCTGTTGTCGGTCACATGACATATTACGTCATCATGACCCACCTATAAAAGATGGCAACACACAGCTACTAGCATCTCCGTATTGGCTCTCTTTCTTTCAAACCTTCATTCTATCTTGTTAGTGTTGGCAGAAGCTAAAAGATGTTTACAAGATTTTAAGTGCTAGGACCTCTTACTTGTTCTTTTGACTTTGATTTTTGTGTATTAGACTTCTAACGATTGTTATATTGAACTTTCTCCCGGTTTTCTGATTTTTTCCCTGTTACTCACAATGACTCTGTCTACTTCTTTTGTGGCTCCTCCTCCTCATTGCACTTTTTCAATAATTCTTGCAGGTTTCACCTTGTAATTGAAAACAGTCAATAACTGATATAGTTGCCAGCCTTTAATAAATCTACTTTGATTTTTTTAAATACTACAAGGGAGCACTTGGAAGATTCTGCTTATGATTACTTCAGATAAAATCTGTGTGGAGTGGAGAAATTGGGAATTGAGAACACACGTTTTAAAAGTGTGTCATTTTTCTTGGTAAAAAGATAAATAAACGTTCCTTTAGATAGGAGTTTTCTCTTTCAAGCATAAAGAATATAGATAGCATTAATGGACCTAATGCAATAAAATTTTATGTAAAAAATATTGCTGGGCCTACATCCAGCGTTCAAGATTTCAGAGTACTGTACATTATTCATAATGTCTGAAGTTGTGGTATTTCTATTTTTATTGTAGAAAATCATAAAATTATAGCATTATCTTCATTGCATTCAAATAACTAGAATGTCTTGTAGTATTGCTGTATTGTATAGTGTTGTAGTATTGTGTTTAATAACCTCAGGTCCAATGGCATTGCATGTTTTCCGTGGTAGTATTCTGAACATCTTTGTTATGTGCTTGATGAGCTAGCATCTTATTTGCCTTTTCTCCATGTAATGTGACTTAAGCAACAGTAACTGCATCTATCTTGTGGTTAGCAAATTAAATTCTCTGTTTGCAATAACGTCTGAAGTGTATATACATAGGTGCATATGTTTTGGGGGCTATGGGGTTGGTCCCCCCCTTAGAATATTCAAGCATCGCAATAAGATGACATGAGATTTTAGTAAGGGGTTTGGGGGTGATTGGAAATGCATGATGAATGCTGGTACACTAGAGAACGCTTCCGGTACACACCAAACACTGCTGGTACGCATCTTTGAAAAATTGAGAAATGCTGATACTTTGTAGAGGTATGTACCAGCTCACTATAGTATACAGCATTAAAGGGCGGCCCAAGCATTGATGTTCTTGCCAGTGACAATAGGTCACTGTTGATAGGGAGCAGACTGCCTATATATTTTGAATAGGGCCATAGAAGTGACTCCACTTTAAGTCCAGGATATTAGCCACAGGGTGAAATCACAGAAACATATTGTATCTAATATATGTCACCCTACTACTCAGTATGATGGGCAAATGTTTTTTTGGTGGTGGTTCAAAAATGTAGGGACACTTGGGGCCATTAGGGAGACTTCGATCAGGACAACCCTAGGAATTCAGTTGCCCTTTCTAGGAAAGTGACCTTAAAGACGATCCTTACCATATGCCAGTTGTAGAAAAGATACAAAGAGTAAGCAGGATAGGGATAAATAAAGGTATGGCAAGGAAGAAAAATGTGTCAGCCACCTTACTTGGCAGACAGGAAGTCACCTTTTTTAGTTAGACTTAGAGGAATGTAAGGTTTATTATTTTGTTGTTCATTTTATATACTTCTCCCCTAGACCTTGTACCCTTCTGTTTGTTATAGATTGTTATAATAAATTCCTTTCTGTTATACAGGTATATGTTTTGTCTTTTTAGCTTTAATTTAATGTGGGGTCTTCTCTTGAATGCCCCACACATGTCAAAAATGTTGTTTTTATGTGAGGTACAGCTAAGTAGAGGACAATTTTTACATATTAATTGGAATTTTTGGGGTTGTAGTTTATTAATTCTTCTATCCTTGTAACTTGTATTCTAATCTTTTAAGCGAAACTAAGAAATTACTTGTCCAGTCAGGTATGATTTAAGTGTCCTTCAGAGGGTTCTGACAGGTATCATTCCAAATGTATCTGTTTTAACAAAAATACTACTGTATTTTGTGTTGGGTTTAATTTAATACACTCATCACCTACCAACAATAATAGATTAAATGAGCTACTATTATATACTTAAAGAAAATATATAATTTTCTTGAATTTGGGTGGATGAACACACTTGGGTCTGATTGATTGATTTGTAAAAATAAAGGTATAAGTTAAGGCAGTTTAAATAATTTGAGTCCCTTTGGAGAATGGTGGCAGAGTTTAATATACATGTAAAATCTCCAGAAAGTTTAAGTTTGCAATTACACATAATGCTGAGTTAAGAAAAACTGTTAACTCTAAATTTCTTATCATTACTGTGAGATGTGTATATTATATGTTAAACAGAATCAGGCTACTTTCATTTAGTTTTCCTGTTACTAGTATAATAAACGTTTTGGGGTCAGAAATTACTCTACAGTAAACAAAAGTGATTCTGCTATAAACCAGCCATCATAAAGCTCTTTTTTATTTCTATATTTAGAATGAGATATTTGTCCAACTCCTTTTTTAAAGATATTGTCACTAAGAAGTCTAACTCGTATCCAACTCCTCTCTGCTTCATGTTCTCACAAGTGAAAGCTTGGCTATGAACCTGAGGTTTTAGAATCAAAATGAATACTTAATCAGTTAAACTACCCGTCTGCTTGTGACCGTCCAAACCCCAATTGAGAGAGTGTCGGATCACACAGCAATAGGCATTCTCTGCCCCTCTCAGACTTGCACATAACTCACATTACACAAAAGTTGATATTTTAAGTTAAATGAATTCCCTGCAGGAAAACTAGAGGCTTTTTGACTCTGACTTGAACTTCAGCGACAAGTACGGTATGCTCAGCTTTACAGGAGACATTACTCTTCTGTAATAATTGATTAGTAAATATTAACTTTTACTAGCCTGGTGTGGTTGTCAATGCTCTTGTAATGGAATTACGTTGAATACAAATTACATGTGCAATTATTGTTATCAGTGTATTTTCATTAATGTGTTAGCCATTAAAAAATTGACAAATGTCACAGTTGGAGCTGTAGTTGGATAACAGTTTTGTGACTTCAAAGCAGACATCTCCCAGCAATAACCATATAAACAACTCTGACTCAAAAGCCATATTCTTAGCAATCCATGTATATAATAATGCTTAAACACGATTATAGAACTTTACTGAAAGTATTCATATTGGAGCCAAGTACTAACACTGATCATAATATCACTGTTATATTAAATAACCTGTCTGATAGTCTCCGCAGCTAGATTTTTAAAGAAAATAAATAAATGAATAGGGATATTGTTAGGGAGAAAATATTAGTTACTATTTTCCTACCGAGTAACGGAAAAATAAGACCTGCTTTGTTAAATACC
Source organism: Polypterus bichir lapradei (assembly GCA_026402145.1). Taxonomy (NCBI): domain Eukaryota; kingdom Metazoa; phylum Chordata; class Cladistia; order Polypteriformes; family Polypteridae; genus Polypterus; species Polypterus bichir. Next base: position 34,483,159 of record JANRMT010062791.1, read on the forward strand.
ATTATTATTTTTTCAACAATAGAAGTGTTTTGTTAGCTGTGAAATATAAAGAAAAGAGCAGTGTAAAGTTCATCTATTGTATAAGAATAGTATAGTGTTAATAAAACATATGGTGCTCATTGAAGTAGTCACATGACAAAAGTAACAGTCAACTGTGACATCCAGAAAAGAGAAGTATAGAGTGCTTAAGGCTTTATCAGATCCTAGTACATATAGTTGCTGCTTAATATCTTTATAGGATGCACTTATTCTGCAATTTAAATTGTGAAATTTTTAAAAAACACTGACCTGCTTGCCTACCTACAGAAGTGTGCCCTTCTCCCTAGTGGCTAAAACAAATTTCTAATTTTAAAATTTCACAGTAAGATTTCACCTAATTAAAATGTGAAATGGAAATATAGGCCAACCACCTGCGGTGACATAAGCATTTTATCATGCTGCATTAGAAGATTTTTTTGTACTTCTTATTATCATTCATAATCTTTAATGAAGTTCATGGATATGAAAAATGAATGAAACTGCTGCCGACTGCTGTACTGTTTAATACAGCATTTTCTTTTTGTTTTGTTTTCTTGATCAGCTGACTCACGTCAGTGATCAACATGATCATCAGTCTATGTTTCTGTCTGTCAATGTACACAACATTTCTGGACACATTAATTAACCAACTCTAGCCATTCTTTTTGTATTGGTTAGCAGAACTGGTCTACTTTTCCATACACTTTGCTTTTTTTAATCAAAAGTGATTGATTATATTTCCAGAAAATACAAGTAATAGTGTATATTTAATTAGGTAGACACAACAGGGGAAGAATGCCTGATAGTTAATAGTGCAATTGTCCAACAATTACTGCAAGTTTCCCAGGCTTTAATATATAGAATTATGTAAGAATATACAGATACAGATGATCATGAAAAATGCCCAGAAAAAAGGGTTTCTAATGTAAGCCACATAAAGATGACTAACAATCAGAAGAAATGTGATCCTTAACAAGAAAATCCGTAAAACATATAAGGGTAAAAAGTCTTGTTTATCCACTACTTGCACAGTTTAACATGTTAGAAGTAATCATCAAAATGATCGACTGCTTGAATTCATCTAACTCTGAAAACAGTTCAAAATGTGTGGCTAACTAAATCTGCCAGCCTATCACCCCAACAGAAGCAGAAATGCATGCAGCATACCTCCTTAATGTTGTCTCCTTCAAAGGAAAAGCAAATCAGTGGAGTTTAGCATGCCATATTGCCCCTGCATAAATGTGTCTGGCAGTGCACAATATGATTGTTGTGAACACTGGAATGAGCTGACTAGTGACAAGTAAAACAATTTATGCGAAACTGAACTAACAACTAAACTTTGCAAAATAAAATTAGAAAAACATACTGCAATTTGATTACAGCTAAAGTCAATCCATTGATATTCAGTTCTGTCTGGAAGTATTTAAATGCTGTAATTCTACATGCATCTGTCTATCATTTATTATTTAAATAAATATCTCTAATGAAAAAAAAATCATCAGACTCATTTCCTGTCACATGCAGACATTTTATTCAGCCACCAAACATGTTTTGATAATGCAATCCCTACTTTTCCAATTAATGTGACAATCTTAATAATGGCAATCCGAAAGATGCACTGGATACAGAAGAAAACTTTGAAGCTCTATGGCACTTGGAGAGACATATATTCTCAACTTCTCCTGCAGGTATTAGAAACAAAAATGGTATTTGGTAGGTAGCGGCTGGTGCATGTGGCTTGTAGTAAGATTTGTCGGTGAAGAAAACATAATAATGTGAATGATGAACTGTGTCTTCATGTGGAAAATATGCAGATTGTGTCAGATTTTTAAAAATACACTTCATTCTTTTGAAGTGATGTGAATGAGAGGTATAAACAGTAGACTTTACTGGTGTGCATCCAATTACACAGTTGCAAAAAAGAAAACAAGTAAACACTTAAGTAGGAATGAGGATTGAGTCTTTCAAGAGGCAGTAGTCCTTGCTTTCTACGTGTAGGGTACTCAAACATCAGCATATCTGTTTACGTCGGTCAACAGTGCCTCAAGGAAGTGGATCACTTCACCTAACTCAATAGCATGGGGCTGACCAGGATACCATATGTTGAATTGGGAAGGTATTGGCTGTAATGTGCCACTTGGGCCCTTATCTGGAAATCCAATAGTATCACACTACCATCTAAAGTTTGCCTTCTGAATTTGATTGTAATTAATAACGGTATCTATGTCAGTGAAACGTTGAAGGCTACTGCAACCTTTACAAAATGTCTGAACGTGTTACAGCAACAGTACCTACGATAGATCTGTTGTACCTCATACCGTGACCACATCAGAAATGAAGAAGTATACAGTAATCCCTCGTTATATCGCGCTTTGACTTTCGCGGCTTCACTCTATCGCAGATTTTATATGTAAGAATATTTGATTTCATACAAGGGATGCTACTGGCGGATGGCTGAGAAGCTAACCAATCAGAGCGCGAGTTCCTGTGTGCTGAATGCCTCAGCGACGGAGCGCCAAATTCCGTAGAGTTAACCAGGAAGTCTTGTCTCGCTCACTCAGCATCAGCGTGTTTCGCTGTGTAAAGAGTTAACTTTTGTGCTATTTTGTGTTTATCTTTGTGCATAGTCAAGCCCTTCATTATGGCTCCAAAACGATCTGCTCCTGCTACTGCTTCAGGGGCCGTGCCCAAGCGCCAACGGAAGATGTTAACGATTGCCGAAAACGTAAACATTTTGGATATGCTGAAGGAAGGGAAAAGCTACACCGCTGTAGGATGCCATTACGGCATCAATGAGGCTACGATTCTTTTTATTTAAAAAGTAGGAAAGGAATATAAGATCTACGGCCGCAGTGTCCTTTTAACCAGGGTGCAAAACGAGTTGTAAGTGGATGTAATAAGGCAGTAGTCTGGATGGAATCTGCTTTAGGAATTTGGATTGAAGAATGCCAGAAGAAGAACAATGGCGGTGCTACACAGTTGCCTGAAGAGGCTCCTTCAGAAGAGCTGTAACACTCTCTTTTGTTGTGCAGTAAAACTAAACTCATCGCTATCGGACAAGTCATCGTGTCATTGTTGGTGAGTAACCATAATTACTTTTCTACTTACAGTACTTAGTTCATGTATGTACGTTTAGTGTCACTGTGCACACATTTACTGTATACAATTTTTCTTGCATTGTACGTATTTATTGCTGGTGGCCTGTCTATCGTAATGGCTGTAATATATGTGATATCGGAGACACTCGATATCTTTATAATAATATTTAGGTTTTACTGTATATAAACAGTGTGTTTACATACATAACTTCAATGAATCTTACCTAATATCTAAGAGAATGCATAGGGTTTATGCTGTATAACTGTGCAGGGAATATTTATAAACAGTGTGGGAGAGTTTATAAGGGCTTAAAATATATAAAAATAACCATACAAACATATGGTTTCTACTTCGCGGATTTTCACCTATCACGAGGGGTTCTGGAATGCAACTCCCGTGATCGAGGAGGGATTACTGTACTGTCAAACCACCACTCGCCCTCTAGTTGATATTGTCACTGAATGGTGGTTTCAGTTTGCGGGCCTGAATGTATACCAAATGTGGCCATGCTATGGATGCCAATGCACCAATAATATGCTGACTGGCACTGGAGGAACTAAGTCTAAATAAGAAATTCCTTGCTTTTCATTCAAACCTCAAAAAAAAATGCAGATTTTGCATTTTGCAGTTGCAAAACCAATTTTAGTGTCAGTTCCTCAAACCTGTGTGTGAATTGAAACTAGATTTTTTTGTGGATCACTTGAACTGACAGAAGAAGATTCATGATGATATCATAAAACTAGTTTTTCTTAGGTGTAAACTGGTACCACTTCAATTTCTTATCTTAGTTTATCATATTCATGACATGTTTTTTTTAAATCTTTATGGTGCCATTTTGTTTCTTTGCTGCTATTTTGGAGAAATGTTCCATGCTTGCCTGTTGTTTATTTTTGCCTTGTCTGCAGATGGTCATGTGATGCTTGCTACTATGTGATGACGAAGCCCGTACCTCAACCATAAAATGGACAATCAAGTCGTGATAGCACAGAATGAGAGCAGATGTTGTGGTCGCTGAAAGTCAGGAACAACAGAAGACGGACACCAATGTAAAGTAAAAAGCAATTTCTTTATTCTTGGTGAGCAGAGAGGCTGCAGCACCTGTCAGCTCAGTTTGCTACAGGCGACCTCCTTCTCAGCAGCAAGTATTTCCTTCCTTTATACCCAGCTTGTTTACTAAAATAAAAAGAGGAAGTGCGGCTGTTCATTTTGAGGTCATACATAGATTGCTATAGCCTGTGTTCACATCCTGGATTTAAACATGCAGAAGTGCACAGTGTTTCCATCCATCCATCATCCAACCCGCTGAATCTGAACACAGGGTCACGGGGGTCTGCTGGAGCCAATCCCAGCCAACACAGGGCACAAGGCAGGAACTAATCCCGGGCAGGGTGCCAGCCCACCGCAGTGCACAGTGTTTCTTACAGATAAAAGAGTTGTCAGCACATTCACAGTCTTAGGCAATACACCTCTGCTAGCCCGCACATGCACAAGCAAGTTTGTCCTAACAGTCACAGGGTGTGTGCAACTTCAGCAGATTTAAGATAATACTTATTTCCTTATTCTTTGTACACACATAGCTTATACAATATCAAGGATTACATAAAAGTTAGTTCAGCACATTACATTAGTTACACAGAAATTACAATCTTATAGCTTTTGTATCTACATTAGATTACATCTGTTTGGTTAGCTTAACACATCCTTATTTAATGCATAAGTGAGATGCTTCTTATGGTTCTATTAGCACCATACTTTTGTTATTTGGAAAGGCAGAAGCACCTTAATTCTAAATATTCTTTCGCAGTGTGAATAATGTTTTTAGTCCTGAAAGTCTGTTTTACTTCTTGTTAATGAAGTTTTACTTAGAAATGTATTTGAAGACACACACTTTTTTTCTTAAACAAATTGGCTGTGAAAGTTCATGATCCCAATAAAATTCAGGAGAGCTAAAAATTCTAGCATGGTTCTGGGTCTCCTTTAACAAGGGGATAATTGTTCCTGAAACATCAACTATCTACACATTAGATGCATTAAGTTGAAATTAAGGTAATAAATAGAGGATGTCCAAAAGGGTGTAACTTGTTGATGAATTTCACAGTCTTTAAGTCTGTTTGACCTTAATACCTACTGATGATCAGGAGATAAAAAGCATTAATCCAATTCCTTTTCCTGACAGTAAGACAGCAAACATATCCTCTTTAATAAAATCTCTGCGTGCGTCCAGGTGTCCGTGTGTGTGTCTTCTGGTGAAGTGCGCATGCGCGGGGCCACATGGCACGTGTTCAGTCTCTTCCTGTGCATTCCCTGTGCAGAGAGAGAGACACACACAGGTGCATGTGCGAGAGAGACACACACACACACGCAGGCCCGCGAAAGAGAGACACACATACACAGGCGCGCGCATAAATTGTTGCAATGTTACTTTTCTTGGTTGTTTATTAAATTACGGATTTTTCAAATGTTAATTTTTTTCCCTGTGCTTAAAACTCATTAAAAAAAAGTGTTTTTAGCGAGCAGGTCGTAACGCTATAGCGCAGACTCTTGCAGTGTTAGTTTTCTCTGTTGTTCAAGGTTTTCTTATTGTTATTTAATGTTTTTACATTTAGTGTACTATTACGCTGTGCATTCAATGGTATAATTAACTATATGTGTGCTTAAAAACTTTAAAAAATATATATTTACATACAGTTCATACGGTCTGGAACGGATTAATTGTATTTACATACAATCCTATGGGGGAAATTACTTCGGTTCACCGAGGTTCCACTGTATTACTGTCAGACAAAATTACAGGTATTTTACGGAAATACAAACCAATATTACTGCGAGAGAAAATTAAAGGCACACAATACAGTGACGCATATTACAGCCACATATGCACTACTGTTCTAGCGCCCGTTATTGTAACGGGCTTAATGTCTAGTTGTACATAATCTGTGTCTACTTAGAATGAGTGCTGGTCTTTGGCAGTTCCCAAGTCACTTCATCCCTGAAAGTAGTGCTTAAAAAGGTAAATAATTCATGCTTTTGGTTTATCTATACAGTGCATTCTGAAAACCATCTCTCTCAAAGGGGCCATTTGATGATGGAAGTGGTTGATTCAGATTTTTTAAATGGCTGAATATTCCCTAAAAACAGATATCCAGACATTAGTTACATAAGAAATTCATAATCAGGCATTTCTGTGTCCTAACTTGAGCGAAGGAATTGTATTGCTGCTCTTAACTCTGTTTTGCCTCCAATCTGTTGCTTACTTAGGCTTCATGTTTTTACTGGTAGTGGTGGATCATTTTTTGAACAATGCTCAAGTCTGTGAACAAAAAAATGCCTACAGCCAAATATCTAGTAAATAGTTTCATTAGCTACCTGGATAGCAATTATATTTTTAAGGCTGTATTGTTTGATATCTGTATAGGATTTGCAAATGACTTGGGAAAAAAAATCTGCTTTTGGGTGGGTTATGAAAACATTAAAATAGAACCAATTGGAGGTCTTACAAGGCAAACCTTGCAAAATTCATGGGTACCCTCTGATGTACCGGTTCTGGTCAAAATATGAGTCCACAGACATATTTCATTTTTAATGTGTATTCAGATGTATGCACCAACCAAGATGTAAGGTATTTAGAAGAGATCCAGAACAAAGTATGCCAAAATTAGAGATAAGCCTTTACATCCTACAGGATGATTACAGTAACATGTTAACCTTAGGACTAAGACTGAGACTTTTGAGTTCTACTGGGGGAGCTAATCTTTACATTACAAGTTGAATTGTTGCTGGAATTTCCAATGTGCAGAAAATTCCACACCCAAACAGCTGGAGGATGTATTGATTATTTACTTCACTGGTAGGGCTACGGCCTTAAGCAGGGATGGGCAACATCAGCCCTGGAGGGCTGCAGTGGCTTTAGGTTTTCGTTCCAAATTACTTGCTTAATCAGAAACCAATCCTTGTCAGTCTTAGAACTTATTTAATTTTATGACTTGTTAGTCTGCTATGTCAGGCTCTTATATTGTAGATTATTTTCTTTTCCAAGGATATCATCCAAATGATTTAAAGCCTAAAACGGATAATTTTCAGTCTGTCACATTTGTTTTTAATTAAACCAAATGGTGCATGATGAATCCACACAGGTGTAAATGGAAACAAGTTAGATGAAGGACTGCTGGCTCCTTTGTCATTTGCATCTTATTGCTAATATGGAACCATTAAAAAGCGTGAATGCAGCTGTTTGACTGAAATAAGCAATTAAGGGTGGGGAACCTTAACAAGTGAGACCAGTAAAATGAAGCATCAAAATGTCACTTGAGCAATAATTGCTTCAATAGCAATAATTGACTTCTCATTAAGAAACTGGGCTGGAACAAAAACCTGCAACCACCATTGGCCCTCTTGGACCGACACTGCCACCTCTGGCCTTAAGGAATGTTCCTTTATTCATTTAGAGACCTGACTGCAATGCTGATGACAACCAACAAAAATAAGATGAGCATGTATGGAGGTCTTATGAAGATGCCTGCCTTAGGATCTGGGGCTGTTTAATTACATTTTCATGCTAGTTTAGGCTTCTTTGTTTGTGCTGTTGCCATTGCCTGCCAATTACATCATCTGCAACATGTGAAATGAGGTATGAAAGGTGGGAGCGATGATGTAAGTAAGAATTCAAGCTGGAAAATCCTTTGGATGAGATTACTGCATTCTCTCCACATTGATATCACATAGTTTGGATTAGGAGCCCCTGTGTACCTAATTCATGAGGTATACTGGCCAGGACATAATGGAGAGATAAAATCTCTTGTCTGTCTCGAGACTGTCTGGACCTTATCCAAAAGGAGCTAAAGGCTTCTGCTAAGGATAGGGCAGCCATCATGACCCTAGCTGTGAAAAGCAGATCAGAAGTGAAATGGGTCTATTGCCCAAGCTTTCCACTCCATGACGCTAATAACATTCTAGAAGCAAAGAAAATGAAATATATTTGTTAACCATATTTGTAAATCATCATGATTGCATTACAGTGTCAATTTCCTTTGATTGGATCCCTCAATTTAATTCACATTTTTTGAAGTCTAGACTCTTCATTAATGTTATTTTTAAATTATGCTGACACACCCACTGTAAAAGGAAGAAAAGGAGTATATCACCCTGTTTCATCTATTTCATATATTTAATACCAATTGCAGTAAATATCTGCTCTCCTAAATAAAGACTTGTCCATTCTAACCTCCTTTCATTTAATGGCCTTGTGCATTTTTTATGAAGTACTGCATGATGCCTAGAAATTATTAAGTTTTATATTAATAAAAATATTCATCTCACTTCTTATTACTTCAAGTTGCATCATGTGCTTTCTAGACTGTTTCAAAGTTACTTATTCTAGCTACAGTTCTTAGCGTACACTGTTTAGTTGTCCTTCACTTTGTATAATAGCCCACTCTTAAGTCCTCTGAGTTTAAAAGGCATATGTTGTTTCTTTAATCCTCACTGAAAAAATAATGTATTTCTTCCTTTAATTAAATTCATTGGCTCTGTTCAATTCACCTTTAACTTTTCTGATTCCATTATGTTGCTTGCAATCTTGTCTGTTCTCTAGGAAACAATTCTCCTCTTTTTAATGAAAATGGGAAAGCTGACACTTGCAAGGATTTCATTTCTTGTACATTGAATCCTGCGCACATTTTGAGAGCATTCATTAGTTGGAGCTGCCTCTTAAACAGTTAGACAGAGTGTTCTCTTCCTGTTACTGAGATATCAATTTCATCACAACATAAACTTAAACCTCTTGTAGTATTCTCCTGAGCGATGCACTAATATTCCTACTAGGTAGAGCTTTGTCGAGAGTACGTTAAATTTGTGATATCCTACTACCTAGTAGACATTTGGACAAATTCTTCAGGTAATTTCTAGAATAATGACTTTTATTACATGCCATATTAATAAAAGACATTATCCACTTTTATAGCAATCAACATATTCATAAAAATGAGGTGTTATATTTTTTTCTTGAGGATAACATGAAATTTAGAAAAGTACACATAAATATGTGTCCCCAAACAGTTTTGATGAACAGTTTCAGACAGACCACACTAATTTATCTGTGAATTCTCCAGGACTGCAATTCAAAATATTTATAAAACTGAACTCAATTGAAGCTGATTCAAGATGACGTGCATCATGGATGTCTTCCAGTCAGAAGCAGAAATTGTCAAATTGCTTCAATTAGGCAAGTTATTTTAGAAGCAGGAGAAGCAATTATTGAAACTACAGACTGAAATCTTCATAAAATCAACCTAATAGACTAATAATGAAAATACTAAAGTGAGATAATCCTTTCTAAAGGAAATGTTATTTTAGTAGAATTGTATTAGAAATATTAAGATATGTGTCAAGTATTGTTGCAATTGTCTTAGAAATATTAAAGAATTTGTTAAGTATGTGTTTATTGATTTACTAAGTTAATGTATGTTAAGTAAAAAAGTTGTTTTGGGTTAGAAAATGTTAACAATGTAAGCAACATTCCTATAAACAGAAATAAAACCTGTTTGCTATAAATAAAGCTAAGTACCATGATGACTTTGTAGATAGCCCTACTGCCTCACAGCTTCAGAGATCTAAGTTCACTTCCTAGCCTGGCCATCATCAGTAGTTAATAACCCTAACTGGTTTAATGGAGCTCAATACTAGCTTAGTGAACCCGTGCAATTTGGGCTATCAGTATATCTGATATCCCCTACCCTCACCCTGACCGGGCCAGTGTCCTAAGCTAGTGGAATTTTACTGTCTATTGAGATGGATTAACTCAACTACAGAATAAAATCTATACTAATAAACGGCAAAGCCCTCACTCACTCACTGACTGACTGACTGACTGACTCATCACTAATTCTCCAACTTCCCGTGTAGGTAGAAGGCTGAAATTTGGCAGGCTTATTCCTTACAGCTTCCTTACAAAAGTTGGGCAGGTTTCATTTTGAAATTCTACGCGTAATGGTCATAACTGGAAGCTGTTTTTCTCCATTTACTGTAATGGAGATGAGCTTGAAACCCGTGGGGGCGGAGTTTCGTGTGACATCATCACGCCTCCCACGTAATCAAGCAGTACGTAGAAAACCAGGAAGAGGCCCAAAAAGCGCTGAAGAAAACATGCATTATATAATTGAGAAGGCAGCGAATCAATAAGAAGCGAGCGAGTGACATATACAACCATATTCATGAGTTCTGCTACTTCGGAAACAAAGCACGATGTAAACCTAAACTTTAAATTAAGTTCATAGACAGGCTGCCGCTGGCGTTTGTAAGTTAGTGCCTGCCCATATAAGGCCGTCCGTCAGCGGCAATTCAATAGCAAACTGCCACGGGTAAATATTCACGGGTGAAGGACTGTGCTTATGCAGAGGAAGATGAGATGGTCAGGGTGGTGTTTGGCACAAACTCAGCGAAACTGTGAGAGAAAGTTTTAAGTGCCGGGACTTCGGTAACATTAAATACAGCCATGGACATAGCACGACATGGCACCAGCACAGCTGGGAAACTTCGAAGCATGTACACCGAGCGGCTCACGTGAACTGACGCAGTGCACAGACAAAAAGCAACAGTTTCAAAGAGCGCTGAACAAAAACCGAATTACACAATTGAAAAGGCAGCAAAAAAATATGAAGCGTGTGATACATACAAGCATATTCATAAATGCAGCTACTGCGGAAACAAAGCACACGGTGGAAAAAGTCAATGTCCCGCTAAAGGAAGACAGTGTAAAAAAAAAAAAACCTGTGCATGCAGTGTGTCAGGTCTCAGATAAAGAAGAAGACGAGCTGCTTATTGATGCAGTAAGAAACGAATCGATGAATGAAACCTGTCATCTTTACAACGATTCACAAACACGGAATGTAACTTGAACACAACACATCCTACAAATACGAACCTGATTGAAAGAAATAATGATAATTAAATCCTTGATGACAGCAACACTCAGTAAAACTCACAAAACAATTACTGTATATTGACAGTCATGTTACGTTATTTTTAAAATGTTCCCTTTTCTTTTTCATAGCTTCTTTAACACACTACGTCTCCGCTGCGATACGCGGGTATATATATATGTATATATATACCCCGATCTACATACTCGAATAATGGATAATTTATTCGCCATCAATGATTGTTTTGGTAAAGCCATACTCAGTGTATTCATTAGATGAACGGTAAAAAAGTAAGAGCGAGGGGAGGATGACTTATTGAGACACGCAGGCGAAACCACAATAGCACGCGGGCTCGATGTACGAAAAAATATATCTTTTCAAGTTCTATTTAGTCCATATGTGTCAAACTCAAGGCCCGCAGGCCACATCCGGCCCGGCGTGTAATTATATCCGGCCCGCGAGATCATTTTATATACTGTATTATGGTTATTAATGGCCCGGGTATATGAAGCGCTGGTAACACAATAAACTACAGATCCCATAATGCAGCGCTTCAGCTGCCTTGCCGAACACTTACCGCGTTAATCAAGTCTAGCTTATGATGGTGCAAGTTATTGCGAAGCTAGCCCACACGATGCCGAAGAGAAAAGTTGATTCTGAAAATAGAGCCTTTAAAAACCGATGGGAGGCTGAGTATATGTTTACTGACATTGCCGGTAAACCCGTGTGTCTCATTTGTGGAGCTAATGTGGCTGTAATTACAGAATTTAATCTTTACAA
>JANRMT010062791.1:34495371-34556075 GCA_026402145.1 Polypterus bichir lapradei
TATATATATATATATAGAGAGAGAGAGATATGACAACAACACTCATATCAATGACAAAACAATTACATTAACAATCATGTTACGTCATTTTTAAAATATTTCCTTTTCTTTTTCATAACTTCTTTAACACACTACTTCTCTGCTGCGAAGCGCGGGTATTCTGCTAGTTAAATATAATAGTGTAATTAGGATCAAACGAGGGAGCATTTAGGAACTGATCTGGTTAGATATCTTCTGTAGTGGGAGTTTTGAGAAAAGAATCACAACCGAAGAGTTTGAGCCTCATTTAGACATCACCCTCTATTTGATTGCCATCTGCTGTTAAACCTTGATAGGAACAGTACAAAAGGAAGGGATTTGTGAGGCTCAAGGTTCTTCTCTTTACCCTTTGATAAAGCTTAGCAGTAAGCGAAACGTCAGGGTTTTGTGTATATGTGTTGTGCCTTGTCTTTGTTTCATCCCTCAAGAATATGGGTAAGCTTACTCTTTAAAAATTATCTAAAAAAGAGCTCTGTTTAAAAATATTGCTTCTTCTCAGGCCTGTTTTTTTTTTTTTAATAACCTGGGGTAATTTATACTGTGCACAAGCTTTATTTATTTATTTATTTGTTTGTTTGCTTGCGTGTTAGCAGTTAGGGGGATGGTTTGATACAAAATATTCTCCTATACTGCTTTGTGTGTTTTATATTAGATATTTAAGTTTTTAAGGTAGTGTAGTTGCATGGGTTTGGAGGTCTCAGTGGATGGTTTTTTTTTAAAAATAGTCCGTTGTGATGGTTTTTTGAAGAGTTTTGATGAATTTTGTATATAGATGTATGTTAGATATAGCACTTATTGAATGCACGGATATAGCACTTTATTAATAGCAATTTAAGAAAAGAGCACTTAGTGCACAGTAGACACTTTTTTTCTCAAGTAAAATGGTAGATTTCGATCATCTGGGAAGGCAATTGGAAAATACTTACCTGTATGGAAATTAAGAGTGGAAACGGGGTAATACTCTTTTTATACTTTTAACAATTATTAGTTGCCCTAGACTCGGTGTTTAGTGTTTTGGTTGTTTTTGTGTGGCTGTTTTTTTTTTTTTTTTAATTTAAAAAAATGGCTCCAATAAGTACGGCTAATATTTTTTTTTTTTTTAATTTATAAAAATGGCTCCAATAAGTACGGCTAATTCTTATGAGGTCTTGGCACATCTTTCAGAGGTGGATGGAGAGGAGGTACAGTCACCTTGTGAGGTTCCAGTTGATCACCCCCCTCCCCCATGGGATAAAAGGTATTTTAAACTTCTTAAGGCCATACACCATCTGGAAATTATCCTAAAGGCCTTAAGGACAGGGGAAGTCCCGATGGGGATGCGAAAACATGCAGATAAATTGACAGCCTTTATTAAATCGGCGGTTCCGAATGATAAAACAAAAAATAGGGTGCAACAAAATACGCAAATTTGGTTACAGTAAAGTCTTTTAATATTACAACAACATTATTTGGGTTTAATCCTGGACGAATATCCTAAGGTAGAGCTAGCGCCTTACAACCTAATTGCTTACAAAAAGCAATAAATATGCAAAGGTTAGATATCGGGCAAAGTTGATGCAATTATCAATAGATAAACTAAAAGGTTTATTGATTGAGGGATGTATTGATAATTTCCAATTTGATCTTCAGGATAGACCACAATTTTGGTTAAAGGATGTGGAAGTGTTCAATTTTGAACAAGTACCCTATAGTCAGGAACAAAGAAATAAGGTAAGTTCTTTGAATCGGACTCGACTGGCAGACAATATTTCTCTTTCTACATTTGTTTCTTTCCCTACATCTTTCTTTGGGGGAACTTTTAATAAGGATTCTTCCAGGTCTGTGTCAGAAGTGGAATTAAGACCACATCATTTCTCTCCTACATTTTTTACTTTGCCTGAGGTTTTGGGAGATAGGAGGGGAAACAAGGTGGTTCAGGGGAATGAGGTGGAGGGGTTGACTTTGTCCACATCTGTCATGGCTTCACCTAATTTTGCCTTCTTCCTTACGGTATAACCCAGAATGTGGGGATCACAGGATAGAACGAATGATGGTGGTACCAACTATTAGTGAGCCCTGTGGGGTGGCAGATGGGAGGACGGAAGCTAGTTTGGCCTCTTCTTCAGATTCTCCAGGAGTAATGGGAAGGCCTAGAAAGAAAAAGGAACAACGAGACATAGCATGTAAAAATATGGAGAATAAAGTGAATTTTAATGAAAAACTTACCTTTTGTAGTTTGGGGATTCCGTCCAATAATAATCAAAATATTAGTGAGTCATCTTCGTGGGGAGGGGATAGTGGAACCTTGTTGGGTTACTCATCTCCGGAGTCGGTGGAATTTGGGTCATCTGCTGGGGGTTCACAAGGAGAGATGGGGACTCAGGAGGTAAATGTGGGGGGACAGTTAGTGGAAAGGATGATAGGAGTGGTGTTGGAGGAAGGGAGTGAAGGAAATTTCAAAAGATGGTGTGGACCAGGAAATGTTGGAATTGGATTTGGAACAGATAAGGGGAGAAGAGGGAACACGGCTGGTGGATCAGGTTCAGAGTGATGTGCAAGTGAATTTGGAGGGGATGATAAATAGTGTGGAGGAGTCTACAACAGGATATTTGGAGGTGGAAGAGAGGGAGGATGGGATGATGAGGGGGGTGACGATATCTGTGAATAACAGTGGTGAGCACTCCCGGACTGATCCTTTGGATACTCCTCCACGGAAAAATTTAAGTCACTTAGAAATCGTAAAACGTCCTATTAGACAGCAAGGATGGAGGGATGGAAAGTTTGTGCTGGATCCAGTTAGCTTGATGTTAGTGATGGGAGACTCTAATATTGCTCAAATTCCTTTTTTTAGACAGCCGAGTTTAGAAGCCCATAGTTTCCCGGGGGCTACAGAATGTGATCTGACAAAGGTTGTGAATAAGATTAAGGGGATTAGAACTGGAATAATTAAGGTGGTGTTATGTATTGGATTGAATCATTGTAATGGGAGGTTTAGGGGAGCAAGAGTGAAGACAGATTTAGAGGGATTAGTGAAAGCAGCTAGAAAGAAATTTTCAAAAGCACAAATTTATTTGGCTAGGCTTCCGTTTTCCATCATTAATCAGTTGGATGAATTATGTGAGAATATTAGAGAATTTAATAACTTGTTGGATGAGCCCTTTTTCTCTAAATGGAAGGTAGAAGTGATGGATTGTCTTGGTAAGGGAGTTGTGGAGTTGGTGGAAGGTGATGAGCTCCACTGGACAGCAGAGCAGGCTTATTTTCAATTTGATTATTGACTAGAACAGGTGGATGCATTGCAGGAGACAGGGAGGTTTGTGCAATCTAAGGAGGTGAATATCTTGAATCTTTGTGATAAGTTTAAATTTACTCAAGCGGATGTAAATTTGTTACAAGAGGGTTTGACGTTTGTACTGACCTTGACAGAGGTGGATGAGGACGAGATTAGGAGGGATGTGTTGAGATACCACTGTAGACTAAAACTTCTGGATTATTTTGAGTATCAGATAGATGACACTCCAAAGAAATTTGTTGAGCCTTCCCATTGGATCCCGAAAGAGGAACATATCAGTTCAGTGGTTTTGGTTTTAATTAAGGCAGATCAGAAAGAATTGGCAGGGTTGGGGAGGTGTCCGTTGCCCCAGGATAATTTAACGGTTTTGGAGAAATCCTCCTTAGAATATTTTAAGAGGAATAGGAGGGAGATTATTGTTAAGCCAGCGGATAAGGGTTCTATGACCATGCTGATGGATAGAGCCCAGTATATTCTGGAGGCTCAGAGACAGTTAAAGAACAGGTTACATTATTGTCCCCTAAAAAAGTCAATCCGGGAGGAGGCTAAGGTGAAAATGATTAAGATATTGGATGAGATGCAGACGGAAGGCTATATCACCTTTAAACAAAAAAAGTTTCTTGCAGGGCCTTCTGATCCGTCAGAGTTTTACTTATTACCTAAGATCCATAAGTCTCCAGAAAAGTGGACAATACCTTATAGTGTTCCGCCAGGTAGACCGATAATTTTGGACTGTCCATCTGAATCGTACTGGGTATCTGAGTTTTTGGAGTATTACCTCAATCCGCTCTCGCAGAAGCATAATAGTTATGTAAGGGACACATATAATTTTCTGCAAGTAATTAGGGATAAGACTTAAAGTGGAATGGCACGGTCATTTCTATGTCTTCGCTAGCAAGGAAGAAGCAGAAAAGGAATTAAGAAAGCTGATCCCGGGACTATTCTGATACATAATAGTGAGTCATGGCGGTAAATGATAAAACAAGGATTAATAATCTACTGTTTGATCTATTCGTTTTAAAATACGGGTTTTTTATCAGCATATATTCTCATATATTCTCATTATTACTTAGTATTATTAGGGCGCTATCTGTTTATGTTTTATTGTGCTTAATTACTTTTTCTTTCCTTTTTTTTTTTCTAATTACTTCATCTCTACCCTAAACGAGACTGTTCAATATCATACCCTTGGTTTATTGTTATTGCTATTACTGCATTAAGACTTGTTATGCTTATTTTGGACACATCTTTAACACCATCACCCGGGTTTATTATCTGGGTGTATCATCTTAATGCACTAAAATTGCTGAAGACTATATTGGTAACAGATATCTCTATCTTTTAACCCTAAAGCGCGGCTGCATTGGGGCTTGTTTTGCTTTGGACGTGCTCTGTCTCTGGGTATGTCAGAGGACTGGGACTGCGTGAAGTGGGTTTTAGCCTCACTTGGGGAGGCAAAAAGGGAGGGTGGGGGGTTAAGGGGGGGAGAGAAAGAGAGCAGGCTTGATCTATACCTAATCTATCCTATTAATCTTAATAATTATAACTACCAATGTAATAATAAGCTGCATGGCAACAACTGTAGGGGAAATAGGAAATTAAGGCCGAAGCTGTCTCACTTCCAGTTAAGACTATAAAATGACATCAAAAACTCAGAATCAGTGTTTCCATGACGGGACAGTTAACTTCGTAAGCTGGAATGTTAAAGGCCTGAATCACGAATTAAAGAGAAAGAAAGTACTCTCTCACCTAACAGGTCTAAATGCTAAAATAGTATTTTTACAGGAGACCCACTTACTAAGCAAGGATCAGTTCCGGCTGCAAAAAGACTGGACTGGCCAAATGTTCTATTCTAGTTTTACAAAGAAAACTAGAGGGGTGGGAATTCTCATACATAGAACAGTACCATTTGTAGCATCAGATGTAGTATTGGATCCTGAAGGGAGATATGTAATGGTCATGGGAGACTTATCTAACTGTAAAATGATTTTGATAAATGTTTATGCACTTAATGTTGATGATAAGGAATTTATACAAAATTTATTTGCATCCATTCCCAATCTGAACTCTCATAAAGTTATAATGGCGGCGGACTTTAATTGTGTTCTAAATCCACTTTTAGATAGGACTTCCTCCACAGGGGGAACGGCATCTAACTCCGCAAAGATAATTACAAAGTTTATAACTGATCACAACTTATCAGACCCCTGGAGGTTTTTAAACCCAAATTCAAGAACATATTCTTTCTACTCACCAGTGCATCATTGTTACTCAAGGATTGATTACTTCTTTATAGACAATAACTTCTTGCCTATGATTAAATCTTGCGAATACGATGCTATTGTTATTTCTGACCATGCACCTATGATCTTGGAGCTAAAATTACTAAGCCCCATACACTCACCCCGCAGATGGCGCCTCAACCCGCTTCTATTAGCTGATGAGAATTGTACGGAATTTATATCTAAACAAATCAAATTCTTTCTAGAGACAAATACATCACCCGAGATCTCTGCAGGAATACTCTGGGAAACTCTTAAGGCCTTCTTAAGAGGTCAGATTATCTCATATATCTTTCCCACAGAAATAAATCCGAAGCCAAGAAAGTAGCAGAGATAAAAATCGAAATTACTAAAATAGATGAAGAACACGCCAGACTACCAAGCGAGACTCTACATAGGAGGAGGCAGGCTCTACATTCGGAATTAAACCTCTTGACAACTAAAGAAACTGAACAACTAATCTACAAATCCAGACATCATTATTATGAACATGAAGAGAAAGCTAATAAGCTTTCAGCTCAACAAATTCACAAGCAAGAAGTGCGCAACGCAATCTCGGTAATCACCAACACGAACGGAGATAAAATCGTTGAACACAAAAATATAATGCACACTTTCAGAGACTACTATAAATCCCTATATACTACTGAGTTTAAAGAAGACAATACACAATCTAATACATTTCTAGATACATTACAGATACCACAAATAGACGCTTTTAGTGCGGAGGAACTTGATAAACCTCTGGCGTTATCAGAATTACTAGATGCTATAAAGTCACTCCAAGGCGGGAAAGCAGCAGGCCCTGATGGCTACCCTGCAGAATTTTACAAGAAATTCTCTACTCAGCTAGCTCCCCTCCTATTAGCAACATTTACAGAAGCCAGAGATAACCAATCTCTTCCACAAACCTTTCGCCAAGCACTAATCACTGTCTTTCCAAAACAAAATAAGGACTTATTACAATGTGCATCATACAGACCAATTTCACTTCTGAATAACGACGTTAAAATACTCTCTAAAATCTTAGCCAGAAGGTTGGAGAAAGTGCTCCCCTCAGTAATATCACAAGACCAAACTGGATTTATTAGGGGCCGGCACTTATCTTCAAATCTTCGACGCCTGTTTAATGTAATATACTCACCAACTAAATCAAACACCCCAGAAATATTATTATCATTGGATGCAGAAAAAGCATTCGATATGATTGAATGGAAATACCTTTTTACTACATTGGAGAAGTTTGGGTTTGGCCCAAACATCTGTGCATAGATTAAATTACTTTATACTAACCCAGAAGCTTCAGTTTGCATCAACAACATTTGCTCAGACTACTTTAAACTAGAACGTGGCACTAGACAAGGATGCCCCTTGTCACCGCTTCTGTTTGCGATTGCCATTGAACCACTGGCAATACATTGTCGAAATACTGATCAGATAAAGGGGATTAGCAGAGAAGGACTGGAACAGAAAATCTCATTATATGCAGATGACATGGTACTGTATATATCAGACCCAGAAAATTCTGTGCCTGCAGTCTTAGCAGCACTCACAGAATTTCAAAAGATCTCGGGTCTCAGAATTAATCTGAATAAAAGTGTACTCTTTCCAGTGAATTCTCAAGCATATAATATTGGTTAGATAGGTAGATTGGTTAGATACCCTACCTTTTATCATTGCAGAACAGTTTAAATACCTCGGGGTAAACATCACAAGTAAACATAAAGCTCTTTATCAACAAAATTTCGCCATCTGCATGGAAAAAATTAAACAAGACTTGCATAGATGGTCAACCCTTCATCTCACACTAGCTGGAAGAATTAACACTGTTAAGATGAATATTCTTCCTAAACTCCTTTTCTTATTTCAAAACATCCCAATATACATTAATAAATCATTCTTTAGGCAATTAGATTCAACAATAACCTCATTTATTTGGAATTCAAAACATCCACGCATCAAAAGAGCGACCTTACAAAGACAAAAGGAAGAAGGCGGCATGGCTCTTCCTAACTTCCAGTTTTATTACTGGGCAGCAAATATACAGGCGATAAGAACCTGGACACAAATAGAAGAACATACACAGGCTTGGACCGCAATAGAAATAAAATCCTGCAGTACTTCTTTGTATTCCTTACTCTGTGCTCCAATAAACACACGCTATCGGCAATATACAAATAACTCAATTGTGCTCCACTCACTTAGAATCTGGAACCAATGTAGAAAGCATTCTAAGACGGAGAAGCTTCTATCTGTGGCACCTCTGCAGGAGAACCACCTCTTTCAACCTTCACAAACATATGCAGTTTTTAATATCTGGAAAAAATTTGGAATTAACTTGCTTAGAGATCTTTATATAGACAACGTCTTTGCTTCCTATGAACAATTACATTCCAAATTTAACATTCCAGCTACACATTTCTTTCACTATCTTCAAATCAGGAACTTTGTTAAACTTTCCAGAACCTTCCAGATTTTCCTCATCTTCCACCCTCATCCATGCTGGAAAAAATATTGCTCAATCTCAAGGACTTAGACTCCATCTCTACAATATATAAAATCATTTTACAATCCCTCCCTTTCAAAGATCCAAGAGGACACTGGGAAAAAGGTCTCTCAATTAATATATCAGAAAAGAAGTGGAAAGTAGCAATGCAGAGAATTCACTTGTGCTCCATATGCACAAAGCATACAATTATACAACTCAAAATTATATATCGAGCACATCTGTCTCGACTAAAACTCTCCAAAATGTTTCCAGGGCATGATCCAACCTGCGAACGTTGCAACCAAGTCCCAGCCTCACTAGGTCACATGTTCTGGGCCTGCAACAAATTAACATTATTCTGGACAAAAATTTTTAATTACCTTTCAGACAGCCTTGGACTCACAATCCCTCCTAACCCATTAACAGCTGTGTTTGGTGTTCTTCCAGAGGGGCTTAAAGTGGAGAAAGACAAACAAATTGTGATTGCATTCACTACACTTTTGGCACGCAGACTTATTCTGATAAACTGGAAGAACCCAAACTCTCCTCTTTTAAGTCAGTGGGAAACCGATGTGTTATATTATTTGAAATTGGAAAAAATCAAATACTCAGTTAGAGGATCCGTACAGACTTTTTTCAAAACATGGCAGGATCTAATCAGTAATATTTTAAAAATAAGTTCATGAAGCACAGAGAATTTATTAATTTAGGTATGTTTAAAAGCTGTAAAATTTTTATGCCGTTTGGCTTGCTCTCTCTCTCAAGGGTGGGGATCAATCTGTTCTTGACTCTATTTTTCTCTTTGTAAAAACTTGATTGCTTTGTATGGAGTGCAATAAAATTAATAATAAAAAAAAAAATATATATATAAAAAAAAAAAAAAAGACTTTTCCTCGGAACGCATGCATGTTTGCAATGGATGTTGAATCATTGTACACGAACATAGAGATCGGTTTGGGATTGCAGGGAGTGCAGACGGTGTTCAAGAGGTATCTGGATGAGACTAGGCCTGATAATCATCTTTTGAGGCTTTTGGAGTTGAATTTAAAAACAAATGACTTTGAATTTAATGGTGTTATGTACTTGCAAACACATGGTACAGCCATGGGTGAGAAGTACGCCCCAGCTTATGCAAATATCTATATGTCTGAATGGGAGAGGATGGCGTTTGGTAAATGTCAAACCCCCATATCTGTATCTGAGATACCTGGATGACATATTTGGTATTTGAACATATGCGTGGGAGATCCCTTATAGAAATAAAAAAATTATAAAAAATTCTGCTGGGACAATAGAATATCCCATTTTTCAGGTGCTGTCCCTGACTATAGCTAATTGCATATTTGGAGTACAGTGTGTGAAATGCTCCCTCTTATATGTGGGCGAAACTAAAAATGCGCTAAAGTTAAGGTGCGTTCAACATTTTAGATTAATGGAGAGCCAACAGAAGCCCATGGTTCTGTATAGGCGTTTTCGGGATCCCACCCATACCCCTGTGTTTTTTCCTCTTGAGCATGATCTTTTGTGGAGTAAGAAGGGTAGACTGCGAAAGGAGGCACAGTGGATCAGGGATTTGGGAACAATTTACCCTAATTGGCTGAATGAATTAGGGACCTAATAGAACGATTGATAGCCATGTAAGAATGTCTTAGATGTGGTTTATTGTAATTAAGTCTATTGGACAGTAAAAAAACTCTGGTTTAATGGAGCTCAATACTAGCTTAGTGAACCCGTGCAATTCGGGCTATCAGTATATCTGATATCCCCTACCCTCACCCTAACCCCAATTTCTTCATTTTTGCACTGTCTCTATGCCTACAGAAGGTTACACAATAACATAAATGCAACTGTCAGAGGAGTTTAAGAGGCAGCGGCCTATCTGTCAAGGAAGAGGAGCACATATTTTGATAAACTTCAGGAGATTTGAGGAAAAGAAAAGTCATAAATAGGAGCTTGAGGCAGATGTTTGTGCTTGCCTTGGTTTCAGTGATGTTGAAGAATGTGACGACATTTGCTGATACCATGATACCAAAAGTAGTCACATTTGAAAGGGAATGGTATGTGGCTAGCCGTGTAAAGTTCATAATTACTATTGGTTGTTTTGATAGCATTTTCCACAGTCCACAACAATCAGAAAATGAAGTAATGAAAAGCAGTTTTCTTTCAAGTAGAGCCCATGCTTTTGTCTTTCAACATTTTAGCATCAGTGCATTATTTGTTTTAAATTAACTCATTCTTTATGTAATTAGCTTTTTTCTACTCTAATACTGTATTCTGAAAAACAATGTAACTTAATGTTTCTAGGAAACGTAGAATACTTTTTAGAAGCATTCGTATATATTGCAAAAACACCTAATGCAATAGCCATTTCTGTCTGTCTGTACATCTGTCTATTCACAAGAAACAACTTGGTTCCCTCTGGTCCGATTTTGTTCAAATCTGGCACATCTTCTCTTTAAGCAAATTTGTCAGGAGAAATCCATTTTCATTGAGACATCTCAAATAGAGTGCACTGTACACATTTATGAAATTTTAAAATCTTATTGAATTTTGGAACTTGTTAAGTTTTAAAACTGAGAATCATTCTATGCGATTTCAATTACAAATTAGTTTAATATCTCAAATTAACTTTGGGAGAAGTCAAGGTAAATTTTACTTTTACTCATCTGACAAACTTTCACTCCTCTGACAACCACTCCTGATGGTAAAACAGATCCACAGGATGAGGTGCGTAAGCTGCTTGTATGGCAGCTCATTTCTGCTACTGCTTGACGTATTAACTATTAAAAAAATTAAAAAGAGGGGAAAAAAAGGAAAAATCATTACTCTAGAAATGAATGTAAGCAGAAGGAAGTTATGTAAGTGTTGCTCTATAAGCATAGAGTGAATAAACAAGTACTCAGCATTTACACCAAAAACAACCTCACAGCAGTTTTATCTGTAGATCATAATGACTCAGTATTTCTATGACACTATCATATAATGTCAAGGCTCCAGACCTGCTCTTCATCCTGATCTGTACCAGCCAACAATTGTACAATTTTGTCCATTGGGTACTTCTTTATTTTAAGAAATTTGAGCTTCAGTCAGTTATAGACCCCCTACAACTAACAATAGCTCATCAATCAATGCAATTTTTACATCGCATGAATTGAAATCTGCTGTTTTTAAAAGTTGTTAAGCCACCACAAGTCTATTTAGGCTACAATTTTAACTACAGGACATTGTAAAGTATTGTTGAAAAGCATGGATTTAATATAGTCTAATACATGTAAGTGCATTTTATTATTTCTGTTATTGGACATAGAGTTACAAAAATATATAATACATAAAAATATGATAATTGACACTTTGATGAAGAAACAAAATTATAAATTGCTGCAGTTTTCAAATCAGTTAACTAAGTCATTGAATGCCCCGTGATGTTATGCCAAACATATATTTTCTAACTTGTTTGTTATTGCCTCAAATACTTATAAAGTCTCTTCAATTTCATCTTTTCTGTAGTTTGTTAGTTTATTGTATTCAGTCAGCCACAAATGAAAAGCAGATATAAATGCAAAACAATAATAAGAGCAAAACAGGGATGGTTGCTTCATTGTAATATACAGTTTTGTGATCAGCAGTAAGCTTTAAGAAAAATGGATCTGAAAAGTAATTTTTCAGAAAACAAGACAGAAAATGTACCTAGTTCAGGGTCAGGAGGAGCCCAGCAACACTCTCCTAGTCAAGTACTAAGAACCAGTTCATCATAGGAAACACACGTACACTCCAACATTTACTGGGCCAATGCCCAGAACCCATTTAACATAACATATGTAGTCTTAGATAATAGAAGGAGGGTGGTTGTGGCCAGAGAGGAGCATGGACCAGGATTCCTATACTACTACTATTTTAATTTATATAATATGTGAATTAACTCTATTTATAAACTTTGGATTTATGCAATGTGCAAGAACAGCATAGTTAATTAATATGAATTGCTTCCCTAATTTAATCCATTTTTTTTTATCATGACACTGGTGAGAAGCAACATGTTGCACATTAGTCAGGCACACAAATAAGAATTTCAATGTTCTCTATTCACATGACAATACCGCTACTACTGCAACTGCTGCTACTAGAGATGTTACTAATCTTTGTCTTTAGAAACTTAGAGCATGGTGTTGCCGTTAATTACTGTTCTATAAATAAAACCATTATGGGATGAACTGTATTCAAGTCAATTTTATTTAAAGAGCACATTCAAAACAACAGAAGCGGACCAAAGTGCTGTACAGCTTGCATAAATACACATACTGTATATACAGAAAATAAATACACAAAAATAAATTCTCACATGCAAGTTTAAAAAGCTAAGTAAAAAAGATTTTCAGGATTTAAAAGTAACCAAAGTTGGTGCTGACCTATTAGAAAAAAGTAGACCGGAAAAGCACACTCCCCTTTAAGCTTAAGTCTAGATCTTGGTAGGACCAACAATTTCTGGTCAGAGGACTTCAGGGACCATGAAGGAGAATAAGGGTATAAGAGATCAGTAAGGTAAATGGGGGCTAAGCCATTCAGCGATTTTAAAAACAAAAATTTTAAACTCAATCATGTAACAAACGGGAAGCCAGTGAACAGAAGCTAAGACTGGTGTGATGTGATATTGTTTTCACGTGCCTGTTAGAAGCTTGGCAGCAGCATTGTGGACTAGATGAAGACGACCAAGGGATGACTGATTAACTGCAGTATATAATGAGTTACAATAGTGAAGCTGAGAAGAAACAAACAAATTAATAAGTATTTCAAAATCATGTACAGAAAGAAAGGGCTTAACCTTTGTTAATACCCTGAACTAACAGAAACAGACTTTCACAATAGAGTTAATTTGTTTATCAAATTTGAGGGCATTATCAAAAATCACACCAAGATTTTTTGCAGTGTTTACAGTAGTTTGTCAAAGGTCCAATATTAATTGCAGAAGCACAATTAAGATCAGAAGGTCCAAAAACTAGTAATCTCTGTTTTTTTTGTAATTTAAACTAATAAAATTTAGTGACATCCATATTTTAATGTCTTCCACACATTCCAATAAAGTTCTAAGAGAATTTGTATTGATCTGTTTCAGTGGAAGAATTATCTGTGTTTCATCTGTGTAGCAATTGAAAGAAATATTATTCTTTTAAAAATAGATCCTAAGGGCAACATGTACAGTGAAAAAAATAATAGGCCCCAGAATAGATCCTTGAGGGACCTCACAAGTACTAGGGGCTGCAGATGAGAAGAGATTACCCAGGCTGACTGAAGAGCATCTGCCTGTGAGGTATGACCTGAACCATTTCAAAGCAGTTCCTGTATCAAATGCTGCAATCAGATCTAACAGCAACATGATAGCAGTATCCCCAGAGCCACTTATTAATAAAATATCATTTAGAACCCTTAAAATTGCAGACTCTGTGCTATAGTGTGTCTTAAAACCAGACTGAAATACTTACAAAAATGACATTTTCATCTAAAAGGATTGCAGCTGCAGAAAGATGACCTTCTTTAAATTTTAGCAGGTATTTGTAACTTGGAGGTAGGTCTGAAGTTTGAAAAGTCTGTAAAATCCAGATTTGTTTTTGTAATTAAAGGTTGCACCACGGCATGTTTAAAAAAGGCTGGGACTAAACCAGTTTTAAGACATCTCTTTTTAATGTCCAAAATGCTAGGCCCAACCACTTCAAAAACATCTTTAAAAAGACAAGCAGGAACAATATCTAGTGGACAAGTTGCAGGTTTAATAATTACTTCTGCCAAAAAAGGGAGAGATTCAGGTTCAAACTTATGAAGACCAGCTATACAAATTGGAGGGACAGAAGGTTCATAAACAGAGGGTGAAATGACGGATCTAATGTTAGCAATTTCTTGAACAAAAAATTGGAGAAAATCCTTGTAGACCGTTCCTGTAACGTCAGGCCATGTAAGAACAGATGAGTGAAGAATAGTGTTTATAGTGTTAAATATAACTCTAGGTCTATGACAGTAGTTTGAAATAATATCTGAAACTTTATCCTAGCAGATTTCACAGCTTTCTAATAATTAGACAAAGTGTCCCTTAAAATATCAAACCACACCAGAGGCTTGTCTTTTTTTCCACTTGAATTCTGCATTATTGAGTTATTTGCAGTCCAAATAAGTTAATTCTCTTAAGTTGTGTAAACTTAAATCTTTCTTAAAAGTTCCACTAACTTAAAAATTTAATGTTGTTCTAACTGGCAATATACTTTTGATTTTTGTAGACTTAATTTATTTGATGTACAACTTAGTATTGGATTAAGTACTGTGAACGCTGGCCCCGGCACAGACAGACGGACAACATTTTTGCACCCACACACCGTTTATTTACAGTACTATATACAAGTTCTCGTGCACTCACAACCCCAGTGCCTCCAGCACCGATTCCCCCAATGTCCAGGGCTCACAGTCCTTGTGCCTTCCTGGCCGCCTCCCGTCTTCTCTCTCCAGTTCCGTCTGCTACCTCCCGACTTCCACCTCTCGACTGGAGAGAGGCGGCCCCTTTTATGGGAACCCGGATGGGCTCCAGCTGCTTCCCGGCACTTAACGCTGGCCACACCCCTGTGTGGCGGAAGTGCCGGCTGCGCACCCGGAAGCCGTCCGTGTATCCCCTGTCGTCTTCCCCCCGGCACTTCCTGGTGTGGCGGAAGTGCCGGGCTCCCGGGATAATTAGGCACTGGGGCACTGCCTGGCGGTGGCCACGGGTCCCTACAGGGCTGGGCTTCCAAGCCCTGTACCCGAGGCCCCCTGCATAACCAGGACGGACGCCCCCACTCGGTCTGGAGGAAGCACACGCCCTCCTCCGGTCCTCCAAGGCGTCCCGACCGGGCTCCAGCCCCGGCTGAGGACCAGATGGGATAAACCGGCATCGGGGCGCCGCCTGGCGGTGACCACGGGCCCCTACAGGGTAGGGCTTCCATGCCCTCGACCCGTGGCCCCCAAGAGAACCAGGACGGACGCCCCCTCACGGTCTGGAGGAGGCACAAGGCCGGGGACCACAGTACCTAATACTCAGAATTATAAAGTCACTGTCACTATGAATTCTCGAGTTATGACATTAATATGTCTGCATTATTACGTCTGTTCTATGCGCCTCCACCACTGCGATGCGGGAAAGAAAATGGAAAAAAGCTGAGTAAGTATTAATCGTAATAATATATAATATAAACTAAAAAATAACCATAGTCTTGTTAGTTTGTTGATACAGTGCATCTGGAAAGTATTCACAGCGCATCACTTTTTCCACATTTTGTGATGTTACAGCCTTATTTCAAAATGGATTAAATTCATTTTTTTCCTCGGAATTCTACACACAACACCCCATAATGACAATGTGAAAAAAGGTGACTTGAGGTTTTTGCAAATTTATTAAAAATAAAAAAATTGATTAAGCACATGTACATAAGTATTCACAGCCTTTGCCATGAAGCTCAAAATTGAGCTCAGGTGCATCCTATTTCCCCTGATCATCCTTGAGATGTTTCTGCAGCTTAATTGGAGTCCACCAGTAGTAAATGCAGTTGATTGGACATGATTTGGAAAGGCACACACCTGTCTATATAAGGTCCCACAGTTGACAGTTCATGTCAGAGCACAAACCAAGCATGAAGTCAAAGGAATTATCTGTAGACCTCCGAGACAGGATTGTCTCGAGGCACAAATCTGGGGAAGGCTACAGAAAAATTTCTGCTGCTTTGAAAGTCCCAATGAGCCAACAGTGGCCTCCATCATCCGTAAGTGGAAGAAGTTCAAAACCACCAGGACTCTTCCTAGAGCTGGCCGGGCATTCTAAACTGAGCGATCGGGGGAGAAGAGCCTTACTCAGAGAGGTGACCAAGAACCCGATGGTCACTCTGTCAGAGCTCCAGAGGTCCTCTGTGGAGAGAGGAGAACCTTCCAGATGGACAACCATCTCTGCAGCAATCCACCAATCAGGCCTGTATGGTAGAGTGGCCAGACGGAAGCCACTCCTTAGTAAAAGGCACATGGCAGCCCGTCTGGAGTTTGTCAAAAGGCATCTGAAGGACTCTCAGACCATGAGAAACAAAATTCTCTGGTCTGATGAGACAAAGATTGAACTCTTTGGTGTGAATGCCAGGAGTCACGTTTTGGAGGAAACCAGGCACCGCTCATCACCAGGCCAATACCATCCCTACAATGAAGCATGGTGGTGGCAGCATCATGCTGTAGGGATGTTTTTCAGTGGCAGGAACTGGGAGACTAGTCAGGATAAAGGGAAAGATGACTGCAGCAATATACAGAGACATCCTGGATGAAAACCTGCTCCAGAGCACTCTTGACCTCAGACTGGGGCGACGGTTCATCTTTCAGCAGGACAACGACCCTAAGCACACAGCCAAGATATCAAAGGAGTGGCTTCAGGACAACTCTGTGAATGTCCTTGAGTGGCCCAGCCAGAGCCCAGACTTTAATCCGATCGAACATTTCTGGAGAGATCTTAAAATGGCTGTGCACCGACGCTTCCCATCCAACCTGATGGAGCTTGAGAGGTGCTGCAAAGAGGAATGGGCCAAACTGGCGAAGGATAGGTGTGCCAAGCTTGTGGCATCATAGTCAAAAAGACTTGAGGCTGTAATTGCTGCCAAAGGTGCATCGACAAAGTATTGAGCAAAGGCTATGAATACTTATGTACATGAGATTTCTCAGTTTTTTATTTTTAATAAATTTGCAAAAACCTCAAGTAAACTTTTTTCACGTTGTCATTATGGGGTGTTGTGTGTAGAATTCTGAGGAAAAAAATGAATTTAATCCATTTTGGAATAAGGCTGTAACATAACAAAATGTGGAAAAAGTGATGCGTTGTGAATACTTTCCGGATGCACTGTATGTATGAGTCTAGTGTGTAAAACTGAATTTGTGTCTTTATCCAACGACCTTGTCGTTGCAATAGCTCTGTGTTATTTCTGTGGTAGAAAAAAACAAACTGAAGAAGTGTGGATGAACAGCCAACAAACTCCGCTAATTTTTGGCTCTTGCTAAATTACTCTGTCATTTAACAGTGTCACGTAAGTTATGTTATAACGCTAATGCAACTAGTAGTTCAAAGTTTCTTCATGGTTATCAATAAGTGGTAACACGCTGTGACTTTCAAAGGGTACTTCTTAATGACATGCATTAGATGTTAGTGGTGAAGTGGTGTGGTGTCGTTCTTGAAAGCGCGAAAGCTCGTTGATTTTCTTCTTTTTTTTTTTTCTACTTTTTCTAAATACGTATTGGAAGTAGAGCGTGCATTTTGAAAAGTTCCAATGCGAAATAAAGTGGATCCTGCTAACCGTTTATTTTCAATATTTTATGTATTTCAGTGAGGTGCAGTTGAAAACATGGCAAAAACTGTTTTAAAAATCATTAAAACAGAATCAAATCGTGTTCAGCTGAGTCACAGAACTGCCAGTGCCTCCGTGAACAGGTTTGATAATTTGATTACTTTGATAATTTCTAAAGTAACTGTAAATTTCAAAATCAGAGTCTTAATTTTTTCAATTATTAATGTCATAACAAAAACGTACACTCAAAAATAATCTTTTTTGATATGTTTTCAGGCTGTGGTGTCTAGAATGGCTTAGGGCTGTAAATTGTGTTCAGATGTTTTGAGCTCCAGAATCCAATTATTTAAAAATTATAGACTGGAGCACAGTCATTTTTCAAGAGTTAGCCCACTACCATGCCTGTATGATAATTGCATGTGCACATTTCAGACACTAAATGCTTTGCAAACTCATTTGTCAAGATATCAGGAACACAGCAATTACACACACAATGAGCATGCAGTATTCAGCTGTCCTTTGTGCACATTTCAGCAACCTTTTTCTGAATCTGCATTACTCTGTCACTGTAGAAGACATTTAAAAAACCATGAAACAGTGGTATGTCCATACAGGGACTGTAACTATACTACAAATGTGTACTCTTCATTTATTTCTCATAAGAGTAGAGTACATCAACAAAACCTTGCATCAGATTTCTGCAGTGGCATCATCAGCAGTCTCTGTAAATGCTGGCAAAAGAAGCCAAAATAATCCTGACAATGAATCTCCACACTCTGGTATTAAAAGACCCAAATGTGCAGAGGTTAACTTTCTGCCCAATTTTCCCAAGGGAGAAAATTCCACATCTCGAGTGCTTGAGGGAACAGATCGTTGAAGAGCTGAAGATGACAGAGAAATCTACCCCTGATTTGAAGGATGATGCAGACCACATTTGCTCTGAGACGACAGACCATCATCTAATCCAGTCCACCAGTGAAGGAGATCCTGAACCTCTGGCCTGCTTTGCGCATAGAGTCTGAGGTAAAGTGGTTTATCTGATGTTTCAATGATGCTCCAGTGCTTATATGTCCCATTCTGTGTAAATAATATTTATATTGAATTGATATGTACTGATGTTCTATTACTGTTTATTTAGGTGTATGCAGAATTCCAGCGGGTCACAAAACAAAACCTGCACAACATATTCTATGCAGAGCTTGATCGTCACATCCCACGCTTGGTGACCTTGTATAGGCAGAAGGCATCCAAAACTGGAAAGATTGCAGATTCTTTGGCTGGCATTTTGAAAGTCCATGACGAACAGGTACTACACTGCCTATTTCAAAGTTACAGAAGTGTAATATGAGCTTTTTAATTAGCAAACTTGTATGTGTGTTATTAGTTACTGTTGTGGAATGCTGTTCTGGTTTGTATCTTAGCTGCTGCTAAGGGGGTAATATTGTTTGGATCACAATGCAGGGTTTGATGTTTGGTTTAGTCACCATATTTTGGACACAGTTTGAATGAAAAACTAAGATGGCCTGATTCTTATTTAGTTCAGTTTAGTTTGTTATACTTTCACTTTAGACAGTCTTAGCTGGTGTTTATTTTATGAACTTCATTTATACAATAAAATGCAATTCTGTCTACAATTCTGTTCTCCTTTGGAATTACATGAGATACACACAAAACGTACAACTGTTTTCCATGCACTTCCTATGTTTCTGCAAGAGGATTGGTCTAGATTTTTGAGAACTTTGCAAGGTTGGTTATAAACTTATATCACACATTTTAGACTTTACACATCCTGTTTGTCATTGTGTATTCTTTTAAGTTATTGATTGTGAAAGAGCTGTGTTTCCATTTCTTTCAGGATATCAATGAGGCAGAGCTTGTGAATGCACCTATGGCTTTTATTAGAGTGAACAATGCAGGTCTGACATTGTGGTCAGCAACACAGGAGTGCCGCAGGGGACTGTACTTTCTCTGGTCCTGTTCAGCCTATATACATCGGACTTCCAATACAACTCGGAGTCCTGCCACGTGCAAAAGTTTGCAGATGACACTGCTATCGTGGGCTTCATCAGGAGTGGGCATGAGGAGGAGTATAGGAAACTAATCCAGGACTTTGTTAAATGGTGCAACTCAATCCACCTACAACTGAACACCAGCAAAACCAAGGAACTGGTGGTGGATTTTAAGAGGCCCAGGCCCATCATGGACCCTGTGATCATCAGAGGAGACTGTGTGCAGAGGGAGGCAGACCTATAAATACCTGGGAGTGCAGCTGGGTGATAAATTGGACTGGACTGCCAATACTGATGCTCTGTGTAAGAAAGGACAGAGCCGACTATACTACCTTAGAAGGCTGGCATCCTTCAACATCTGCAATAAGATCCTGCAGATGTTCTATCAGATGTTGTGGCGAGCGCCCTCTTCTACATGGTGGTGTGCTGGGGAGGCAGCATAAATCTAATGCATCCACTGAACAGGATAATCTCCAGACAGAGGAGCAGCTTCAGCAACAGACTGCTGTCACTGTCCTGCTCCACTGACAGACTGAAGAGATCTTTCCTTTCCCACACTATGCGACTCTTCAATTCCACCCGGGGGGTGGGGGGTAAATGTTAATATTATACAAAATTATTGTCTGTCTGTTATACCTTCATTGTTATCACTCTTTAATTTAATATTGTTCTTTATCAGTATGCCGCTGCTGGAGTATGCGAATTTTCCCCTTGGGATTAATATCTATCTGTCTCTATCTATCTATCAGTGACAACACCAGCAGTCCAGTTCACTACCAATCTGAAAAATTATTGGTTGTTACTGAAAGTGAAGTTGTAACTACCTTTCCCAGGTTTGTGGATGCCCTTGTGGTAATGTTCAGTCTCATATGCTCTACATATATAGTTAGATAGTTATCCAGAAGGACTGACAAACACTTTTGAATTCTTTCAAAAGATTTTGCTTTGTTTGGAAGATGGCAAATTGTCACCCAGACTGCAGACTCTTAAGAATGATTTGATGGTATATACTTAGAAACAGATCTGAGAAAGTGTAAACAATAGTGATGTCTAGCCTTTAGAGAATTGTATTTAAAAATTGCACTTTTGGCACTTAGTTTGATATGTAATATACTGAGTCACAATAGTTGTTAAATGCTTCCTGTTTCACTCAGTCTCGCCACAAATGTTGAGTTTGAACCAGTGTACTGAGCTCACTTTGTTCAACTTGGAAGAAGAATTAAATATGTTCATAAACAATATGTTCATTTAATATGTAATGCAGCAATTTCTATTAAGCTTTACAACATGCACTACTTCATGGCTGCCTGTAGACTCGTCCTTTGTTGGTGTCATTTTACAGTTTCTTAACTTGAAAAGACAATTTCAAATCCAACATTCTTAATGAGATGAGAGGAAGTCTAAGATGTACACGTATTAAATTGTCCTTCAGAATCTGTAGCATAATGGCACAATTGGGAACACTAAAATCCTGAAATCCAGAGCATTTGGTCTGACACTGAAAGGTATCCATAAGAAGTGAAAAGGGTTAAAATTTAAAGAAGGTTATGTTATTTTATGTAACCTGTTGCACTATGTCTGTGTATGTTTTGTATTTTTATTATATCATTTTATTAATGTTGCAGTAAATAATGTTCAAATAAAACTTTTAAATGTCAACAGTACATGCCTGAGTTTTATTTAATTAAAGGTGTAATTACAACTAATAAATTTTGTATTTAGATAATTCGAAATAGGCAATGCTTTTAACTTAAAATTTTTAAGTTACACTTTCTTAATTTGATCTGAGAATAACATTTTTAATTATTATTACATATTACTAAAATACTTGAGTATAAATATGCGGTAATTTAATTTAACCTGAGTTAAATATTACAAGTCACTTACTCAAAAAAAAAAAAAAAAAAGGTTTGAAAAAATTTACATTTTAAGTTAATTAACTTAATTTTTTTGTGGTAACTTATTGCCTTTTTTTTTTAGTTTTGCTAACTTGTTCGGGTTTACAGTGTGGCTCGGTTTTAGGTTTTAAGCGCTTGACCTTAAACAGAACAACAGAGTCTAAAATGTTAGAGCAAGTAGCATTAAACAAAGTAATTAGACTACCAGTGCTTAGCTGAGGTGGGGGAAAACGCACAGCATTCATAAAAGCCATAGAGAATTTGCTAATAGTGGTGGAGTTCATTATGCGAGAGCAGCGAGTCTCATTAGAAATGTTGACTGTTTGGCAAGGTAAGGAAGACTCAGTTACAACAGGCATGTGATCACAAAAGCAGGCATCAGTAATTTCACTGCTACAGACAGGCTAACCCTATAATAAAACAATTTCCAATGTATGTCCATGCTCATGTTGGGCCTCTCACAGACTGAACCAGAGGTTTACACGAGCAGTACAAAGCAAGTACTGCAGGATT
Organism: Polypterus bichir lapradei; assembly: GCA_026402145.1. Classification (NCBI taxonomy): domain Eukaryota; kingdom Metazoa; phylum Chordata; class Cladistia; order Polypteriformes; family Polypteridae; genus Polypterus; species Polypterus bichir. The sequence goes on from JANRMT010062791.1 coordinate 34,517,195, forward strand.
TTATTTATTGTGGATCAAGCTTGTGTATTTTCATTTATTTGTCTCAATGTCCAGGTTTTTATAGCTTGTATATTTGCTGCCCAGTAATAAAAATGAAAGTTAGGAAGAGCCATGCCACCTTCTGCCTTAGGTCTTTGTATGGTCACCCTTTGGATGCATGGATGTTTTGAATTCCAAATAAATGAGGTTATGATTGAATTTAACTTCTTAACACTAGAATTACCAGAGCCTATGAGAAAACTTGTAAATCCGGCCCACCTTAAATCCATTCACACCTCTCCATCAGCGTCTTTTGTCCTGTAAATGTGCCGATTAAGACAAGCAGCAAGCAGCCGGCTAGTCCATCCCCCCACAATCGCAGAAAGTTCACAAAATTCTCCCAGCTCATGCCTTGTTTGATTATCTGGGAGTGAGTGAACTGCTGGAGTTTTAGAGTGGAAATAATAGATCGTTATTTGGAACACATGCATTTCATGTGTGTTCCGTTACTACAGTAATCTTTGTAAACACATTGTTAAAACAGAAACTTTTTCATATTTAAGTAATAAATGTTACAAAATGTAGGCATAAACTATAGAATGTGTGAAGCCTGAAGTCCAAAGATCAAATTAACACTTTCACAAAAGGTTCAAGGATGATACAACAGCTTCCGTGGCGTAGCAGTAAGATTTGCCGACTTATAATCAAGAGTCCCCGTTCGACCCTGACTGTCTCCTGTATTTGCTGTTTTCAGTAGTGCGCTGCTCTTATTGTTAATATTATACAATACACACATACATTTTGGTTTGCATCTGTAACAGACCATGTACATTTATAGCACTGTACTTGTAAAAAGTTACCTTTTTTTTTCACTTTAATTCTCTCAATCACGATCACCATACATACACCGCCCTAGGGATCTGACACTGTTAGTTTTTATTTGAAACTGGGAATAACTGTAGATGTCTGTAGTGTTTTGAGGCAATGGAACTGGACATTCTCTGATCTGGAGGGATAAAAGCTGACATGCAAACGCTGGTGAATCTGCCTTCTTCATATCTGACCGTCGCTTTTTTTTTTTATTCAGTTTTATTGAGTGCTACTGCTGCACTGAATAAGCTCATGCTTTCTGGTGCATGATGTCGACAAGCTCTTTATCAACAAAATTTCGCCGTCTGTATGAAAAAAATTAAGCAAGACTTGCATAGATGGTCAACCCTTCATCTCACTTTAGCTGGAAGAATTAACATTGTTAAGATGAGTATCCTTCCAAAGCTTCTCTTTTTATTTCAAAACATTCCAATGTACATCAATAAATTGTTTTTTAAGAAATTAGATTCAACCATAACCTCATTTATTTGAAATTCAAAACATCCACGTATCCAAAGAGCGACCCTACAAAGACCTAAGGCTGAAGGTAGCATGGCTCTTCCTAACTTTCAATTTTATTACTGGACAGCAAACATACAAACTATAAAAATCTGGACATGGACATAAATAGATGAACATACACAGGCTTGGTCTGCAATAGAAATAAAATCCTGTGTGACAATATATATATCTTTAGTGGTGTAAGGCTGGGACACCTTTACACTGGAAGGACTGGGGGAGGGAGCATGTATCTAGAGCATGATCTCCCCCAGAGTACTAGGTGGCAGCTCCCCTTGGTTGCAGCGGTGCCTCAGAATCCCTCCAGGGCTCCATGGGAGTTGGAGTTTGGTGCAGCCCTGTTGGGGTCTGTGGGTGCTGTAGCTACTGCTAAGCCCTGGGTTGCAGCATTTCCGGCATACCTGGAAGTGCTGTCGGAAGTTGGTTAATGAGCATCTGGGTGCCTTATAAAAGGAGGCACCATCCACTACTAAGTTGTGGAAGAGGACAAAGATTACCTGGAGGAGTAGAAGCGACAAAGAAAGAAAGAAAGAAAGGTTTTGGGCAAAGAAAAAATAAAACCGTGTGTCTGCACTTGTGTCCCATGACTGTCTGTGTCGGGGTTGGGGTGGCTGGTGCCCCCTGGTGGTCCACTATGCATATATAGGGTCTCACAAACTCTGGTGTGGTACCTAAAATTTTACAGTTTATAGTTTTTTGCTATAGAGAGTTTTACTTCTTTTGCTCAGCTAGCTGCTTAGTACAGAGAAGGGATAAATAGGGAAACTCATACAACTTACTGCAGTATATGTAGGAATGTTAGAGATAATACACGATGCATAAAACACATAAAGGTGTTCTTTAACAACAACTCAGGAAATTAAATAGTAGAATTAGAGTAAAAACTGTTCTTTGGACATAATGAAAACTGGATAAGTTGCATTGCCGTACAGGTAACTCCAAGAAAGAATAAAAGAAAACAAGAGACAATAACACTTCCAGCTGGTTTTATTAGCAATTTAAAAGTACTGGTGTTGGGATTTCAATTTCAAAGAAAATTATTTTAAATTACATGTCTATACATGCTGTCAGAGAACACAATTTAACTTCGGAAAATAGCATATTGTTCTTTCATTTTTATTTTCACTGGTAGTTTTATATCAGAATGATTTAGTTATACTCTATGAACTGCATTTTTATTTTAAATAATTTTGTTTTTCTGTTTTTTTTATTGTTGGTTACAACATAATATTAAAGTTAAGAGGATTTTTCTTGATTTCAGTCAATACATCAACAAATAATGAAATTTCAGTATGTATGTAGACTTAATATCTGCTGTATATCTGTACCAACATTTTTCTTTTAATAATGAAAGTCAGTTTCAATGTGTTCAGGAACTCATGTTTTTATTGGATACATTTTGTTTAGTAGGGCTGAATTCAGAAATAATACATTGTGACATGTAGGGCAAAAAATGCTATGATTTTGCTTTCTAAGAAAGGTTTAGTTTCAAAGAAAACACACTTTCAGTAGTCAGACAGATGCAGAATCAACTGCCTTGACACAAAACTCTCATGGAAATAAAAGTCTTTAGAAGGGTCTCTCTCACTAATGGCTTAGCTTTTCTCACGGCTACAAGGCTTCTGTCTTTCTGCGTTTTCTTGAATGTAGCATTCTCACCCCTCCCTAGCAGAGCAACTCTGAAGAAGGTACTTTTGGATTTTATTAGCCAAGAAGACTGTAACAGAGTTTAGTTATAGTGAAGATTAGTTAAATGTTCTTTTTTGCTTTATTTGTTGCTGAAAGACTCTAAATCTGTCTATACTACTTTAGGGAATAAGGGATGTGTTTTTTTAAAATAAGTGTTTATTAGTCTTATTTGTGAAACTCCAAACCCAGAACACAACATTTCGTACCAGATGTAAGGGCTTGCACAAATTGTTCAACAGCAATATTATGTTCAGCAACTGCATTTTCCATGCCAAAGATACCTCGCCCCCCAGGGCTGCAATATATGCTAGAGATATGCTACAGAATATGACTCCTGCCGATTACCCACAGTATGCTTTACTAACTTTTGAGTGAGCCACAAGAATGATGCAATTGGATTGAGATGACTGGGCTGTCTTCCTCAATACGTTGACACCGGGAGAGGCGTAACAAGCTTTTTGTAATGTTGCCATTTGACAGGATACTGCAAATTCTGTATCCAGGGAATGTACATCTTAACTCAGGAAAATTGCTCCTCAACATCCTATTAGAGCTCAGGCTTAAGAATCTTTTGAATCAATTCAAAGCTGGTTTCAGGATGATCCAATAGAATGTGTTATAGAGAAGCTTACCAAAGATGCAATGTTAAATAGAATAAGTGAAGAACTGCATAACGAGATCCTCAGAGCTGATGTTCGCTCTCTCTTATGGTTTTAATGTGCAATGTCATACACATGAGCAAAAGGAATGTCAATTGTAAAAAAAAAAAGATGGCAGACCATGTCCTACAGTAAGAAACCTCTGAAAAGCATTTAGGGGTTTATGCTGACACAACGTTTTCATTGCCTAAGCAATGTGAAGAAGCAATTAAAAAGTCAAAAAAATGTTAGGTTATACCATAAAACTGTTGAATATAAATGAAGGAACATTATGCTCAGACCATACAATGCACTAGTGAAATTGCATCTGGAGTTGTGTACGCAGTTCTGGAGTCCACACTACAATAAAGTCACAGCAACACTTGCTGCTGTGCGGAGAAGAGCAACCAAGTGCAACCCAGGACTTAAGGACATGTACTCTCACAGATCTGGAGAATTAAACCTGTTTAGCCTTGAGCAGAGAAGACTGTATAGGGACTTTATGTAGGTTTTGAAAATTCTCAAAGGCACTAATAAACTAGATCCATCAGAATTCTTCTAACTTAACAGTGAATCACTTACTCAAGGACACCAGTGGAAATTAAGGGGTAGTGCATTTAAGACTGAAGCTAGGAAGCACTTCTTTAAGCCAAGAGTTGTGGGACTCTGGAAAAAAAACTTCACAGACATGTTGTTGAAGCAGAAACCTTGTCAACCTTTAAGAAGACTCCAGATATGATATTCAAACAATTTAGCTATTACCTAAACAACGAGCTTGATGGACTGAAAGGTCTCCTTTTGTGTGTTATTTGTCTTATGTTCTTATTTAGTAAGAAGACCGGAACAAGCGCAGGCTACCAGGAATAAGAAGGTCTATCCAATACTGAACTCAAATGAAAAAAATCAGACAATGAACTTACATATCCTTGCCCAGAATCACAGAAACTGAAGTGTACTTTCTTATAGATGATTTATACCTTATTTTGATGCTTGTGCTTTCCCTTTAACCGATTTGACAAAAACAAGTAAGAACTGGACTATTGTTTGCATCGATGCTTGTGAAAAGCTTCAGATTTTAAAAAGGCCCCCTCTTCTTACCCTGTACTCAGAAACCTGAATTATCAAAGGATTTAATTTTGCAGACAGTTGTAGTTTGCAGACAGCACTCAGTACATCCGGTTTGAGTGCTATTTCTCAGGTTTTTGACCAAAAAATAACACCTGATCATGTATTTAAGCTTTGAATTGTTACCCAGGCAACTTTATTATTCAGCTATTGAAAAAAAATGCCTGGCAATAAAATGGGTGGTTGAAACACTCCTTTATTACCTTTAGAGATGCAGGTTTATGTTGGTTACTGATCATGCACTGCTGCAATAGCTCTATAATCATAAGGAATTCAAGGCTTAATAGATTTTTTTATTCAATTTCAGCCATTTACTTTTTACAATTCAGCCCTGCTGCAGTAGGCAACATATTAACACAGATATCATGTCCTGAATTGCAGAGGGTCGCTTCGCTAAAGAAGTAAAAGTAGCATAGGCTGTTTCATTTATTGCTGAAAGGTTCTAAATCTGTTTCCGCTATTTCAAGAATACAGGGTGCACTTTTAAAAGAAATGTTTTATAACTTCTTTTATGCAGCTCGGAGCCCAGAATGTGACAATATAAAAGATTATAGTACAGATGTAGTTTATTCTGTTTTTTAACTTTACAGACAAACAATCTAAGGGAATTCTTGGTGTTTTCTGGTTATATTTAAAAGCCTGTTTCAATTAGAAATTAAAATTAGAATTTTACTTCTATTAATGATAAATACTGAACATAAAATAAGTATAAAGCAAACCATACACTATAAAATTAAATGAATATAGTGGGGTCTTTTGTATACCTTAGAGTCCATTAACACGGAATTGCCCCACTCAATCATAAGGCCTGTTTACATACAGTCAACTAGACTCAGAAATATCTTGCCAGTGCATATACAGTTTATGTCATTAAATGACAATGACATCCAGGGCAGAGTTTGGGGAATGGATACTATCAGTTGGCATCAGCAGTTTGTATATTACTCTGTAACTTTCTGAAATTACATAAAAGGAGCTGCTCTCTGGCAAAAATATCTAATTTCTTACTAGAAGGTGAGAAAAAGGTGTATAAGAAAGTGTTTAAAAATAATTAACAAATGATTAAAAACTAAAAGTAAAAAGTTGCAGTGGCATTAACTTTTTATTGTGTGTTTCTTTGTATGCTATTTTTAAGTAATAGCAATAGTAGTAGTAGTAATAGTGGTGGTGGTAGTGGCTTAGTGCCCTCTGGCGTTATTCATATGATTATTTTTTAAGAATTTGGACTGTGGACTTTGAAGTTATTGGTGTATTCATTTTAGTTTTGTACTTTTTGAATATAATTCCTATTTCCCTGTTTCTTTGAATATTTGGCAATCTTTTTGCAGTCTTGTCTTTTCAGTCTTTGATTGTTGAACTTTTTTGAATTTTTTTCATCTGAATTATTTTTTGCATGACAAGTCTTTCATAGTTTAGGAATTTCAATTTGTTTCTTTCACTAATTAATTTAATAAGGCAAAATTTAAGTGAAAGAATTTATGTGACCAAGTTTTCATTGACAGGTCCCCTCCCCTTTTTGGGGTAATTTACAACATTAAGGGTATTAAATGTATCAAGTTCCAGAGAACTAGGTTTGATTTTTGCTTGAGCTAGTATCTGCCTATTTCCCCCATAGGATTTCTACATTCCTTTGTTGATGTGTGTTAGTTTTGTTTTTATTTTACCCAAGCTCCATGCACTCAATTGTGTGTCATAGATAAAGAAATTAAAACTACAGTAATTGGTAAGTAGGGATTCAGTTGCTGTAGAAGTCAGTCAATTATTTTCCAACCCGCTATAACCTAACACAATGTCACTGGGATCTGCTGGAGCCAATCCCAACCAACACAGGGCGCAAGGCAGGAACAAACCCCGTGCAGGGCGCCAGCCCACTGCAGGGCACACACACACACCAGGGACAATTTAGGATCACCAATTCACCTAACCTGCATGTCTTTGGACTGTGGGAGGAAACTGGAGTACACGGAGGAAACCCACGCAAACACAGGGAGAACATGCAAACTCCACATAGGGAGGACCCAGGAAGCGAACCCAGGTCTCCTTACTGCGAGGCAGCAGCACTACCACTGCACCACTGAGCTGCCCTGCTATAGAAATGTATGACCTAATTAAAGAAATCATAAAGTTAAGGGAATAATCAATGGATCCCAGAACAAACTCCTGAGGGTTTGGAATTTGTGAGGCATATTTTTGGTAGGTCATTTGAGTATTTTGAAAACTCTGGAATTCATAAATGGACATACATGAGTAATGATCTGGATTACTTTAACCTATTTCCCCATCTGGCAAACCTTGGGAGGAAATAACTATGAATTTCTGTAATCTAAGGCATGTAACACAATATTAGTTATAGTTGACTGCTTCTTTAATTGTGTACATTTTTCCCATTAATAATATTACCCACTGCCAAGAAAGAAATACTCATCAATTAATATGATAAGCACTATGCTTTTCTTAAAGTCATTATCTCAGAATGGGTTTATTTCCAAAGTTTCAATGTCATTTTGTTCTAAAATGGGTATTCAATTGAATGTCACATCTGGTGATAACCCTGAAAGTAACAGTTAGACAAAGCATGTGAATCAGAAGTGAATGTTCACTTTGCATAACAAATTCCAACTGGAATAGTTTATTATCTCTAGATTTTTCTCTTTTCTGTGCTGGCTATAATAATTTTTTTTTTTTGTTGCATAAAATCCACAATTTCCTTGATACCCAGTCTTATGGACTATTCAGAATATAAATTAGCAAGATGGAAGGAAGACAAATAGAATGTTTTCAGTAGGAGATTTGCATACAACAAGGAAAAAAAAATCTCCTTAGATTTTAAATGAGCAGAAAATGTGGTTCACAAAGTAGGACAGCCACCTGAGGTCTCTCTCCCTGAAATGATCAATTCATCTCTATTGTTGTTATAGCAGTTACAAAAACATAAAGCAAGCCAACAGCTACACAACTATGATTCCCACCATCATATCTTTTACCTAATCCGGCCTCTATTTGCAATATTCTGGTAATGACTGTTTAAGAGCAGCTGCTAAGTTGTTCAAAGCAGCTTATCAGGACAGCTGTCTTACAGGCATAAAATCCAAAACAAAAAGAAGTCTTTCCCAAAGATTGAAAATGTAATAAAAACGTAAGGAAATGTTTTCAAAGGATTGTAAAAATCATTCAGCAAAATTACAACAGTCAAAACAGTAGGCAAAAATTGAGTCACATTCTGTTTTCTTCTATAGAGTGGAGGAACACATGGAGGAGGAAGTCTGACAACATTTCCACCCCCATCTTCAACCCTCACAGGTAGATAAACCCAGCTGACCCAACCAACTGCGTCAGATGACCAGAGGTCATGTCAGTGAACAAATAGATCTCCTGCAGCCTTATTTCACAAATTGTGACAACGAAAGGGCACCAAAACCCTCAGACTGTTTCACTACTAACCCTTCTTGGTTTTGCTTACTTGCCAATTTAGCGGGGTCTGGTAGCTTGAGCCCCAACACTTTTAATTTTTATTATTCTTCCTTTTTACAAGGTCTATAAATAAATCATATTATTATGCATTTTTAGTATTAGGGCACCCAAAATTAAATGCAATCAATGTCATATTTACAACAATCATACTCTGATTTTATTTAATTTGATTTAAATTTTTACCATTTTTATTGGATATCATTATGTTTGCATTTTTTTATGGAAGCTGCTATTTCTTGCATTTGTTTACACAGGGATCATCATGCATTTTGCTTGATTTCTTGTTCACCATTTTCTGTGTCTGGTAATTATTATTTTTATGGTTGCTAGGCTCATGATGCACATGACATCATGATGACCATGTTCTATAAAATAGACACTCGCTTTAATATACATCTAAGCTTTATTGCAAACAAAGCAACAACTTAATGAAAAACCTGCTTTTGACCACACTTCTAGCTTAGATCTTTTTGTTACAACTCTGGTTTTCTTAGCATTCTAACTTATACTTAAAAAAATGTTCTTTGGCCTTGTGTGTTTTGACTTTGGCTATGTCCGACTAACCTTCTGTAACATCTGTCCAGGTGGTCACACCAGTTAAGATTTTTGGAGATATTCAGATTTCATTATGTAATATAACTAATTACATATCTCCATGAGCGGCACAGTGGCATAGTGGTAGCACTGCTGCCTCGCAGTTAGGAGACCTGGGTTTGCTTCCCGGGTCCTCCCTGTGTGGTGTCTGCGTGGGTTTCCTCTGGGTGCTCCAGTTTCCTCCCACAGTCCAAAGACATGCAAGTTAGGTGTATTGGTGATCTTAAATTGTCCCTTGTGTTTGTGTGCCCTGTGGTGGGCCGGATCCCTGCCCGGGGAATTTGTTCCTGCCTTGCGTCCTGTGCTGGCTGGGATTGGCTCCAGCAGAAACCCGTGATCCTGTGTTAGGATATAGCGGGTTGGAAAATGACTGACATATCTCCTTGGCTTGTGATGTATGAATTACAGAAGGAAACCCATTAGGTGAAGTTTCAGTAAGCAAAAAATATGTATGATTTTGTGTCTAAAGCCACTAACCAGAATCCTGTTTTTTCTTAATGACTGGCAATCTGTGGACATATTTTCCGTGTCCTTACAATTTATTTTGCATTTGTACTATTGGAACATTTGTGGCATCAATTGAAAATAAAAAATTGCACAAAATATTATGAATTACATTGTGTCATTAGGGGATGCTCAGTGCAACTTCCTCTATGTTTTCAGAGTATACTTTAATGCACAGTGACTCTTCACAGTGTAAGAAAAAGTGTCTTCTCAGGATTTCGCTACCAGTCCAAGGAAAATTATAAAATCCTTATTAAAATATTTACATTTAATTTTTGAATAGCAGAAGAGCTATTCATAAATATAATAATAACTTCAGGAATACAGAAATTATTGTTCTTCTTTATGAATCTCTGAGAAGTGAAGGCACGTTGGATTGTACTATCTTCTCCATTTGCAGCTTTAATGAATAAAGCCGGTATTTCCTAGAGTTACATGGCAGTTATAAACCGTTTTCTTCTCATAAGGTGGATGATTAATAGACATAATTTTCCACTGTATTTATAAATCTGCTAAGAAGACCTAAATATGAATAAAAACTGACCATTGTTATAAAGAAAATGAGGCAGTCCGATTATAATTTTGCCCTAAAGCTATCAGGGTCCTAACTTGGCTCTTCAGTCCATTTCTCTTTGTCACCAAAAAAAGATCTTTGACATGAACTGCTACCTGAAATTTCAGTGAAAATATGGAAAAATATATAGTAATTTTAATTTAGAAACTATTACAGGCACCATAGTGGATACACAAATAAATTGGCTAGCATTATAATGCAAAGCTGCTGCAAAATAATTATATCACTGGGAAACATTATTGTGCCATGATGGTGTAGTTGGGGCATCTGAATTTTAGATGTTATTATTTTGATACAGGTTTAAAAACTTTGCCAAACTGAAACACCATAAAGTGACAAGTTCCATTCATAAAAGAGTCTCTAAATGCAATGTGTCACACCTGTAAGCCTTATATAGAGGGTTCATAGACAGACTATCAATTCAAAATATACAGTACCAACTTTTTGTTTGAGGTGCTACACATAAAATATCAATAAATGCCAATTCTAAATTGTAAATTCTTCTTAGGTTGATTCAAATTCCAGGAAGAGATGAGGTCGATCTCAGTTAGATTTGAATCTTGAAAATGAAGTCAGTCAATCAGTCTTTTGGCCTTGGAACCCCTGCAGATTTTGCTTTTATTCTCCAGCATCACTCAACCAGAGTTTTACATTTTTTTTGCTTTCTGGCCATCTGACTATAATATTAGGCTTATCATTTGAAAAAATATATAATAGAACAGTACAATATCAGAACAATCTAGACAAAAACGAGCCATCCAGACAAACAAAGCTTAACAATCCTATCCACTTAATTCCTCTTAAATAATATGAAATCTAGTTTTGAAAATCCCAAACACCTTGTTGTCTGCTACACCACTTGGTAACTTATTCCATGTGTCTATGGTTCTCTGTGTAAAGAAAACCTTCGAAATGTTTGTGCAAAATTTACCCTTAACAAGTCTCCAACTGTGTCCCCATGTTCTTGATGAACTCATTAAAAATAACAGTCTCGATCCACTGTACTAAATCCCTTTATAATTTTAAACACTTTGGCCACGTCTCCCCTTATTCTATCTTTAAAAGAGTCTCGGCTCTTTTAATCTTTCCTCGTAATCCATCCTGTGTAGCCCTGGAATCAGCCTAGTCGCTCCTCTCTGGACTTTTTCTAGAGCTGCTATGTCCTGAGTAGTGGAGGATTTTGTGAAAATGATTTTGGATAAGATTCATTTATTGATTAGATTTTTAATTCTGTCTCAGTTAACTTAGTGAAGCTCATTTGAATGAAGGTCTGTTTTGGTATTTATTTTTACAACAGCAAGGATACAGAAGAAATCTTTCCAAACATTTTAAATAAAGAAACAAACAAGCATACAATATAAAACATACAAAATCTGGTCCTCTGGTAATCTGTATCTGTTTTCTCAATCTCCTTTTTGCCCCTTTCTGTCCACTGAAGAGTGCATCATTTTACCTGCTTCATAAAACTTAAAGTTCACTTAAATTAAGAAGTGTTGCTGTCTTCCTCACTTTTTTAGCAGCATGCGTCTGTGTGATGACATGGGACATCTGAGTGGGACAGAGTGAGAAAGTCCAAATACAAAGCTATGCTCCTTTCCTTTCAGTCAAATCTGATTTATGGCACACTTTCACTGGTGATTTATTCTGGAGACTATTGATTTGAATAAGTCACATGTAAGTTCGGTAATAAAGACACTCATGCTTTATGCAGCATCCATTTTCATCTCATAAAGATGGATATGATAACTATGGTCATTAAGATACAGCTGTTATTTCAGTTTAGGACTCCTTCAGTATTAAAATGAGGAACACAAACTACAACATTTATTTCGATAGCACACTCACATTATATAGGATGTAACTCTAATTTCTTTACAAGATATTAAAGAAATTAATCTGTTGTAATGAGTGGTTTTTTAATATTACTTTTTTGACTTTATGTACATTTTTCCTTTCTTTTTGTAATTATTTGCACTATTTATTTTTACTCTGACAATTCCTTTTGTTTTCTGTTTGTTTGATGGTCAACATCATATTGTGGCAATTTCTGCATTGTTGCTGCCATATTGTTAACAATTGCTGTGCCCGTTGCTGGTCATGTGACACAGAAGTCATGTATCAGATTGTGCCATCAATGTCATGATCTGATATTTATTTTTTTTAATACTTTCTGTTTGGTCCCTAAAAATAATTGGAACTTTGGATTAGGGATTTCATAGTTCAATGAATGTGGTTGTCGCATTACTTTGTAAATCTAATGTATGTCTAATGATATAAATATATTCTCCTACAGTGCCATCTTGAGTACTAGAAACATGTTTATGGTTTACCAGGGGATGTCTACTGGAAGTTATGCTGAGAGACATCATCAGTGTGACAGCTGATAATATGGCAACACAGAGCATTATCCAAGTGTATGGATACAACCTAATACCTAGGATTTTACTGAATCTCTGGCTTTGAACTTTTTTCTGTCTTAAGATTTATGTCTAACACTTCGACTGTGGTTCTATTCATTATTTTTGGTTCCTGACCTTCTCACTACAATTCTCTTTTTTGTCTCATGTCCTAGGCTGTGTTTACTAAATCATGTCCTACTTGGTTTTGACCTTTTCTAGTGATTCCATTTCTATTCAAAATGAACACTGCTCTGTGCAGTCAGTATAAGCATATTTTGCATTTAAAAGATCTGTGCATTGGAACATAAACAGAAATTTATTTCCTATTTTTGCAATAAATATATTAGACCAAGGTCTGCACATTATTGGTTTAGATTTTTTTAATAACTTTTGTGGTGTTGGAGCTTTATTTTATTAGTCTTTTTCTTTTTACCACTGCCTGTTCTATGACTATTCTTTTTCACTTCCTTATTAAATTCTGATGTTCTTTTATCCTATAACCATAACATGACCAAAAACATAAATAGGTTGTCCAAGTGGAACAACTAATACAAGTTTTTAACTGCTGGTTGCTAGGTGGGCTGGCTTGCCCACATTGCTGACTCCAAATGAAAACTGTTCCTCACTTCCTGCTCTTTTCTAACATCTTTTTCCCAACCTGCTGTGATTTTGCCACAGCAATGCAAAAGAAGAAAAAAACAATTGTGGAGACAACACTGTTCACATAGTTCAAGTCAAACCAGCGATTCATTTAATTAAATACAAATAACAACAAATAACTAAATACAAAAAGGTAACATATTCAATTAATACAAAACAAACAAAAAGGATAAAGAAAAATATAAAAGGAACAGAAGAAAATCCAAAAGTAATACTGTATTTTTCTCTTTTTTCTTTGGAAATGCAAAAACATAGAAATTGAAAAGGTCAGAAATACAACAATTAATCCAGATATGACCAAGGTAGTCCAAAATCCATATTTCAACAATCTAGAAAAGCTAACAACAAAAATGTCAGAGACCTTCATAACCTAAATCAATTAAACAAAATCCAGAAGGATAGAAAAGGCTCAGCAAACAGAAGCTCTCTGAAGCAACTCCAAGGGAGGAATGGCAAACAAAGATTTTTAAAGCCTTCTTTGCTGTAGCTACAGTTAACTTAAGAGGTGACTCATTACAAAGCTTAATCACATAGTTAGCAAACATGGAGCAATACAAAACACTAAATGATACCAATTAACCAAAATTAGCTCAAAATATAACAAGAAAACAGAAAAAAAAGAAAAACAGAAAATGTACACATGGTCTAACATCCAAGTGCAATAAGAGACTTGATTTGGTAGTTGGAGCATTTTACAATTTTAGTTACTTCAAAGATTCAGTTAACAAATTTGTACGAGTCATATTCAAAGATAACAGTTAGAGTAGAATGCAATTACTTGCATTGTTGACTACATTTAATATATGCTTTTTAACAGTTTTTTAAAATGTCAGGTAGCTAAAACATACACCAAATAGACTTGTAGTGGCTCAATAGCTTTCATAGACAGCAAATTCAAAATAGCATTTATTGATGTTTTATCGTTGATTGTTTAGGGTTTGGTTTTTTATACCCAAAAAGTTCAAATCTGTTTAGGTCAAGGTAAAATGGTTGGCTGATTCACATCATGATGGACAGCAAGTCTGAAGTTTTGCTAATAAATTTTAGTATCAGAGAAAAACTGAATACTACAAATTATAATGGGCAAATGTTGCAACTGTGAAGTTGTTGTTCGTGTAACATTTTATAAATGCTGAGAACATACTGTATTTATTCACTCTATGCTTATAGAGCTATGTGCACTAATTCCTTTCCTCTTACATTCATTTCAGGAGAGAGGCATTTGCCTTTTTAAATTTGTATGGTTAACTACCTCAAGCAGTAAGCTGGTAAACAAGTGACTTTCATACATCTGCCTTTCCTGGGGCCTCATGCATAATGGCATGCGTAGAATTCACACTAAAACATGGTGTATGGACAAAAGCGGAAATGTGCGTATGCAGAAAAAAATGCAGATGCATAAATCTGTGCATATGCCGACTTCGACGTTCTTCCGCTATATAAATCCCGGTCAGCGTGAAAAGTAACGCACGCGCCTGCTGTCCCGCCCCGTCTCCTCCCAGAATTATGCCTCTTTGAATATGCAAATCAATATAAATAGCCCTTAAGCTCAGTGTTCTGTAAAAAGGCAATGGCAAAAGCATGGGGGAAAATAGAAGAAGTTCAGCGAATACCAAGTGGAGGCAAGGAAAAACATACTATTTGCTGGTTTAAGCAGTGATATAAACAACAACAGGAAGTTGATTGAGTGACATAGAGTGTCGGAGAAACTCGAAAGTTCACAAAGTCGCACAGTGCCCAAAGTAAAAAAGAAGTTGTCAGATATCAAAGTTTCCATGAAAAGGTGAGTCATAGCCCACCGTCTGAGTGTCATATGGAAGCTTATTAGGGTACAGAGAAAATCCTTACACTGGCTCCCGGTTAAGTTTAGGGCAGATTTCAAAATCCTCCTTTTAACATAAAAAGCATTAAATGGCCAAGGTCCGGCTTACTTGTCTGAACTTATTATGACTTACAAACCAGAGCGCTCATTAAGATCTCAAGATGCCAGTCTGCTTATGATTCCAAGAATTAATATAATAACAGTGGGAGGTTGTGCTTTTAGTTACAGAGCCCCTAAACTGTGGAATGGTCTGCCTGCTACTATAAGAGATGCCCCTTCGGTCTCAGCTTTTAAATCCTGGCTGAAGACTCACTACTTCAGTTTAGCATATCCTGACTAGAGCTGCCGATTAACTGTACAGACTGCATCTCTGTTGTTAGTCATTAGCACTAAAACATAAGTAACATGATAGTTATAATTTGATAGTAACCCTCACCTATTCTGTTTCTCTTCTCGGTACTCAAAATGTGGCACTTGGTGCAAAGGCCCACCTGCCAAGTTGTTTTCCCTGCCTAAGGTAAAGTCATCCCTGAAGGAGGATCACAGGAATTGTGGGAAAGAAGGGTCCTTTCATCGGATTAGCGCTGTTTCAGCTATGGAATGGCCAAATTGGGGAGGCAGCTTGATGGATGAGGTCTCCAGGACTCTAAACAAATCCAAATCATATTATGTGATATCATCTACTGTTAAATACTGCTCTGTACTTCTAAAATGTTTATTTTTATACTGTATTGAGGATTTGTTCTGTTCTGTGTATTGTACTATATTGTATTGAACCCCTTCTTTTTGACACCTACTGCACGACCAACCTACCTGGAAAGGGGTCTCTTTCCCAAGGTTTCTTCCATTTTTTCCCTACAAGGGTTTATTTGGGAGTTTTTTCTTGTCTTCTTAGAGAGTCTAGGCTGGGGGGGGGGGCTGTCAAGAGGCAGGGCCTGTTAAAGCCCATTGTGGCACTTCTTGTGTGATTTTGGGCTATACAAAAAAATAAATTGTATTGTACTTCATTGTCACACTAACATGCCTAGTTGCTTTTTTCCTGCCAGTATGGGTTTTAATCTTTGATTTCCCTTGTGGAATTTGTATCTGCTTTGTGTTATGCTGTTAGTTTCCTTGACCCTGCTAACCCCTTACCAGTTAGGTACAGATACACACAGTAGGAATTTCCTTATTCTTACACATTTATCTTATTCTTACTTATTCTTGGCTATCATTTCATCTATATGTCTGTTAAATTCTACATAAAGTGTACTTGTCAGAGAATGGCATTTTCATTTTTAGTTAAAGGTGTTGACAGAGACAGGGAGATCTTCCATATAGTGTATCCTCAAAGGTCTGTCTCCCTTTATCTGCATTTGTCTGTGTAAATGAAAACTTTCTGATATTAGTAAAAAAAATACCTAACCCAGCTTTCTGTGGTGCCTATGCTCTAATTAAAGATCTAATTTTATAGTAGCAACTACTCTTGTTTTCCTCCCACATGCATGTTAGATTAATTGCTAGTTCTAATGTGCCCTGATGTGGGTGAGTATGCCATACAATGGACTGGTGCCCCATGCAGGGCACGTTCCTAATTTGTGTAAAGTGCCACCAGGATTAACCTGGTGACCATGAACTGGAATTAGTGTGTTTGTGTTATGCATTTTAAGCACTTTTGTTTGTTTAAACTAAAAATATTCACTCTTTCAGTTTCCCCCCTATCTAATTTTCAGCAGTGCTAGAGTAACTTTAGAAATTCTTCCGTAGATTTTATTTCAAACATTGTAAAAATTTCTAAAATATCTTATTTTTCAAAATATATCTCTTGTTTATTTTAGTTCATTTTGCTTTCCTATAGATTGTATCATAAATTAGCTTCAGTACAGAGACAAATACAGTTCCCAATGAGCCTGGTAAAATGCATATTAGCAGTTCTACAACAACATTTAAATAAACAAGGACCTGCTGATTTCATTTTTGGTTACCACAGAAACAGTTATACAATAGTAGCATTAAATCAAATACATTTCAAAATCCCAGCAGACAATTCTTAATGATGAATCCCTTACCCTTGACTTTCAGGATCAGTTTCATGTAGAACTAATGATTGGAATAAGTCATTTATCAATGCCTAATTATTCTGATAATGTTTCATTTAAACTTTGTATATAGAACAAAGAATCATACATAGACAAGAAAGCCACAAATTAAGTTAAAAAAAGCTTGCACAGCTTATGTTTCCTTAGCTTCAGAGTTATAAATGCTAGTGATAATCTATCATTGCCATCCTGACTTATTTGATCTAGTTTATGTGTCAACCATTTCCTGATGGTATCCTTCCTAATGGAGTGATTTTGCCATAGGCTGAAGGGAAAGAGAGAGAGATTCTATCAAAATTAAAACAGTTCCCAATAATTTATTTATATACATACTACATGTGTAAGCCTGTGCTGTAAAAAGCCCGGGGTCCTAGAAACTATTGAAATCGTCAAAAAAAAAAAAATTGAAATGTAGAGGTAATTGAAAGGAACTACTCTGGGCATCTCTCTCCTAGGAGGATTTGTTTTACCGACATGCTTGCATCACTTGTACATTAGTGGCAGGAGGAAAAGTAAAAGGGATTACCGTTTTCCCGATGTTAGTGGCTAGGCGACTTTGTCTTTCTTCTGAGGTTTCATTTTGCAGACATGCTCGCCTCACTTGTGTATTAGTGGCGGGAGGAAAAGTAAAAGGGAGGCCGTTTTTCCAATGTTAGCAGCTAAGTGACTTTGTCTTTCTTCTGAGGTTTCGTTTTGCTAACGTGCTGGCCCTGCTTGTGTTATTAGCGGCTAAGCGAGTTTTGTATTTCCTTGGAGGCAGAGTCCTTACCCCGACTCCATCTCTCACTTCCGGGCTGGACAGACACACACACTTCCACTCATAGATCTTTATATATACTGTAAGATTAATGGTATAAACACACACAAATTTTTACATGATACAAGACAACACATTTTAATTTTCTGCATGGAGTCTGGAATTTTCAATATATTGTAAGTTAAGCAATCAGTATACTTTAGTAGGATATTTGATAAAGGGCAATTTCTTTCAATATTACCTGTTAAGAGGGTAAATGACAATTGCTTTCTGACAATTACAGTGTGAGATACTATTGCAATGGTTAGTGGTGCTGTCTTAAAAAACTAAAGACCCAAGCTCAGTTCCTGACCCGCATCTGTGGAGTGCATTCTCCCCATATCTGTATGGGTTTTCTCTGAGCATTCTGGTTATCTTCTGAATTTTGAAAACATCCTTGTGAAATGTGACTCTAAATTGACCAGGTATAAATGACTGTGAATGTGTGTGAATGTACACAAAGTGGACTGCCATCATGTTTGTTTTCTTCCTTTCATTCAAACGTGTGATAATAAAACCTTGTCCTTCCTTTGAGACTGAAAGTACCAATGAAGGGACTCGCCCCAAGATATGTATAATTGCATGAAAATGTAAGTACAAACTTTGAATTATATAGTTTTACATATCAGAGGATAACAATATTTTTGTCCTTACAAAGTGTTAACATTTCATAATTTTACCCTCAGGAGAGAAATAATACATTATATTATTTTAGTCAATCTGAAGGAAATTGAAGACTGCAAAGTGGTGGCAGGGGAAACTGTAGTTAAGCAGCATAGGATGGTGGTCTGTAGGATGATGTTGGAGATCAAGACGAGGAAGACAGTGAGGGCAGAGCCAAGGATCAAATGTTGGTAGTTGAAAAAGGAAGACTGCAATGTTGAGTTTAGGGAGAAGATGAGACAGGCTGTGGGTGGCAGTGAAGAGTTACCAGACAGTTGGGCAACTACAGCAGATGTAGTAAGGGTGACAGCAAGAAGGGTGCTGGAGGAAAAGGAAATCTGGTGGTGGAATGGGGAAGTACAGGAGTGTATACAGAGGAAGAGGATGGCAAAGAAGAAGTGGGATAGTCAGAAAGATTCAGAAAGTAGACAAGTGTACAAGGAGATAAAGTGCAAGGTGAAGATAGAGGTGGTGAAGGCTAAAGAAAAGGCATATGATCAGTTGTATTAGAGGTTGGACACTAAGGAGAGGGAAAAGGACATGTACTGATTGGCTATACAGAGGGACCGAGCTGGAAAAGATGTGCAACAGGTTAGGGTGATAAAGGATAACGATGGAAACATACTCTCAAGTGAGGAGAGTGTGTTGAGCAGAAGGAAAGAGTACTTTGAGAGGCTGATGAATAATGAGAACGAGAGAGAGAAGAGGTTGGATGATGTGGAGATAGTGGATCAGGAAGTGCAACAGATTAGCAAGGAGGAAGTAAGGACAACTATGAAGAGGATGAAAAATGGGAAGGCCATTGGTCCAGATGACATACCTGTGGAAGCATGGAGGTGTTTAGGAGAGATGGCCGTGGAGGTTTTAACCAGATTGTTTAATGGAATCTTGGAAAGTGAGAGGATGCCTGAGGAGTGGAGAAGAAGTGTACTGGTGCCGATATTTAAGGGGGATGTGCAGGACTGTAGTATCTATAGAGGGATAAAATAGATAAGCCACAGCATGAAGATATGGGAAAGAGTAGTGGAAGCTAGCTTAAGAAGTGAGGTGATGATTAGTGAGCAGCAGTATGGTTTCGTGCCAAGAAAGAGCATCACAAATGTGATGTTTGCTCTGAGGATGTTGATGGAGAAGTATAGAGAAGGCCAGAAGGAGTTGCATTGCGTCTTTGTGTACCTGGAGGAAGCATATGACAAGGTGCCTCAAGAGGAGCTGAGGTATTGTATGAGGAAGTCGGGAGTGGCAGAGAAGTATGTAAGAGTTGTACAGGATATGTATGAGGGAAGTGTGACAGTGGTGAGGTCTGCGGTAGGAGTGACGGATGTATTCAAGGTGGAGGTGGGATTACATCAGGGATTGGCTCTGAGCCCTTTCTTATTTGCAATGGTGATGGACAGGTTGACAGACAAGTTTAGACAGGAGTCCATGTGGACCATGATGTTTGCTAATGACGTTGTGATCTGTAGCAATAGTAGGGAGCAGGTTGAGGAGACCCTGGAGAGGTGGAGATATGCTGTAGAAAAAAAGAGGAATGAAGGTAGGAACAAGACAGAATACTTGTGTATGAATGAGAGGGAGAGCAGAGGAATGGTGAGGATGCAGGGAGTAGAGTTGGTGAAGTTGGATGAGTTAAAATAAATGGAATCAACAATATAGAGTAATGGGGATTTTGGAAGAGAGGTGAAAAAGAGAGGGTGGAATGGGTGGAGAAGAGTGTAAAGAGTAATTTGTGACAGACGGGTATCAGCAAGAGTGAAAGGGAAGGTCTACAGGACAGTAGTGACACCAGCTATGTTATATGGGTTGGAGACGGTGGCACTGACCAGAAAGCAGGAGACAGATTTGGAGGCAGCAGAGTTAAAGATGCTAAGATTTGCACTGGGTGGGACAAGGATGGATAGGATTAGAAATGAGTACATTAGAGGGTCAGCTGAAAGACAAAGTCAGAGAGGAAAGATTGTGTTGTTTTGGACATGTGCAGAGGAGAGATCTTGGGTATATTGGGAGAAGGATGCTAAGAACAGAGCTGCCAGGCAAGAGAAAAAGAGGAAGGCCTAAGAGAAGGTTTATGGATGTGGTGAGAGAGGACATGCAGGTGATGGGTGTAACAGAACAAGATGCAGAGGTCAGAAAGATATGGAAGAAGATGATCCGCTGTGACAACCCCTAACGGGAGCAGCCAAAAGAGGAAGTGGCATTTACTCAACTCACACCCTTTTACTCTTTTTAAGACTTAAACTTGTGTTGGTCTCGTCCGATGCGAGAGATGGACGTCTGAAGTGGAGCTCCGCTAGCAGCGGTGATATTTTTCATATTATTTGCTTATTATCCTGAGATATCCTGCATTTATTCAACCCAAGGGGACTGCTACAGTATATAATGTAAGCATATATAAACATGGCCATCAAGAAAGGGGGTCCGCAAGAAAAGAAAACTAAAGCTGCACCCAAGCCAAGGTCAGCAAGCCCTAAATCAAGATACGGCCTTTCGGAGAGAGACCTGGAACAGCTGGGCGAAAGTACAGACTCTTCGGGACCAAGGTCCGCTACATCGTCGCCTGCTGAGAGTGAAAATGGGAGCGAATGTACGATCGGGAGTGCAGATCTCGATAGCTTGCTGATCGGAGAACACCTGAAACTGGAAAGGGCCTTGCAGTCTGCAATCTCAATTACTCCACGCGAGCTGGGAATAGCGGGGGCACTGGCTACAGTAGAGCCTGACGCTTCACCTACGGTACAAGAAAGCACAATTAAAATGTCTAAACTGGAGGTGATGCTCGCTGAGATCGTACAAGATATAAAGAAAACCGAGAAGGCAAATGAGAAAGCAAGGGCAAAGGCACATGAGAGGCTGAAACAAGAGTTGCTGGAATTGAAACAGGAATGGCAGCAAGCAAACGAAACGCAATGGCTGATGCTGCAACCGGCAAATGAAAGGCTGCGACAAGAAATGCAAGTGGAAATGCGACAGGTGCTGGGTAAAATTGAAACGCTTACTGATCAATTGGAGGATCTCAAGGAGAAATTCACGACTAGGATTGAATTAGCCGAAAATTTAGCTACCAGTGCTAAAAGCAGAAAATGTCAGCTCCGAATGCAAAAAACTCGGAGACAGACTGGCTGCTTTGGAAGATGGAAGTAGAAGGTATAACGTCAGAATTGAAGGTCTGCCTGAGAATCGAGAAAGTTCAAACCCGGTGAAATTCGCTGCTGAACTTTTTTCTAAAATAATCGGGGACGACTTTAAAGCAGAATCTGAGATAGCAGCAGCTTACCGCGTACGCGGATCAAACACCGTTAGACCCAGACCAAGGTCTTTTATAGTTCGTTTTGAACGATTATCATTTAAGACTAGAGGTGATTGCACTCCTCAGAAACAAGGAAGATATTACATTTGAAAATAACCACATTCATATTTTTCCTGACTTCTCTCCAGCAACAGCTACTAAACGCGCAGCCTTCTACAACATCAAACAGCGGTTACGGCAAGCCAGCGTCAAATACAGCCTCTTGTATCCGGCAAAACTTAAAGTGGAATGGCAAGGTCATTTCTATGTCTTCGCTAGCAAGGAAGAAGCGGAAAAGGAATTAAGAAAGCTTATCCCGGGACTATTCTGATACATAATAGTGAGTCATGGCGGTAAATGATAAAGCAAGGATTAATAATCTACTGTCTGATCTATTCGTTTTAAAATACAGGTTTTTATCAGCATATATTCTCATATATTCTCATTATTACTTAGTATTACTAGGGCGCTATCTGTTTATGTTTTATTGTGCTTAATTACTTTTTCTTTCCTTTTTTTTTTTCTAATTACTTCATCTCTACCCTAAACGAGACTGTTCAATATCATACCCTTGGTTTATTGTTATTGCTATTACTGCATTAAGACTTGTTATGCTTATTTTGGAAACATCTTTAACACCATCACCCGGGTTTATTATCTGGGTGTATCATCTTAATGCACTAAAATTGCTGAAGACTATATATATATTTTAAGTGCAAAATTCTTTTTTTTTCTTTTTTAAAGACTATATTGGTAACAGATATCTCTATCTTTTAACTCTAAAGCGCCACTGCATTGGGGCTTGTTTTGCTTTGGACGTGCTCTGTCTCTGGTATGTCAGAGGACTGGGACTTTGTGAAGTGGGTTTTAGCCTCACTTGGGGAGGCAAAAAGGGAGGGTGGGGGGTTAAGGGGGGGAGAGA
Organism: Polypterus bichir lapradei; assembly: GCA_026402145.1. Taxonomy (NCBI): domain Eukaryota; kingdom Metazoa; phylum Chordata; class Cladistia; order Polypteriformes; family Polypteridae; genus Polypterus; species Polypterus bichir. Next base: position 34,539,784 of record JANRMT010062791.1, read on the forward strand.
AAGAGAGCAGGCTTGATCTATACCTAATCTATCCTATTAATCTTAATAATTATAACTACCAACGTAATAATAAGCTGCATGGCAACAACTCTAGGGGAAATAGGAAATTAAGGCCAAAGCTGTCTCACTTCCAGTTAAGACTATAAAATTACATCAAAAACTCAGAATCAGTGTCTCCATGACGGGACAGTTAACTTCGTAAACTGGAATGTTAAAGGCCTGAATCACGAATTAAAGAGAAAGAAAGTACTCTCTCACCTAACAGGTCTAAATGCTAAAATAGTATTTTTACAGGAGACCCACTTACTAAGCAAGGATCAGTTCCGGCTGCAAAAAGACTGGACTGGCCAAATGTTCCATTCTAGTTTTACAAAGAAAACTGGAGGGGTGGGAATTCTCATACATAGAACAGTACCATTTGTAGCATCAGATGTAGTATTGGATCCTGAAGGGAGATATGTAATGGTCATGGGAGACTTATCTAACTGTAAAATGATTTTGATAAATGTTTATGTACCTAATGTTGATGATAAGGAATTTATACAAAATTTATTTGCATCCATTCCCAATCTGAACTCTCATAAAGTTATAATGGCGGAGGACTTCAATTGTGTTCTAAATCCACTTTTAGATAGGACTTCCTCCACAGGGGGAATGGCATCTAACTCCGCAAAGATAATTACAAAGTTTATAACTGATCACAACTTATCAGACCCCTGGAGGTTTTTAAACCCAAATTCAAGAACATATTCTTTCTACTCACCAGTGCATCATTGTTACTCAAGGATTGATTACTTCTTTATAGATAATAACTTCTTGCCTATGATTAAATCTTGCGAATACGATGCTATTGTTATTTCTGACCATGCACCTATGATCTTGGAGCTAAAATTACTAAGCCCCATACACTCACCCCGCAGATGGCGCCTCAACCCGCTTCTATTAGCTTACGAAAATTGTACAGAATTTATATCCAAACAAATCAAATTCTTTCTAGAGACAAATACATCACCCGAGATCTCTGCAGGAATACTCTGGGAAACTCTTAAGGCCTTCTTAAGAGATCAGATTATCTCATATCTTTCCCACAGAAATAAATCCGAAGCCAAGAAAGTAGCAGAGATAAAAAGCGAAATTACTAAAATAGATGAAGAACACGCCAGACTACCAAGCGAGATTCTACATAGGAGGAGGCAGGCTCTACATTCAGAATTAAACCTCTTGACAACTAAAGAAACTGAACAACTAATCTACAAATCCAGACATCATTATTATGAACATGGAGAGAAAGCTAATAAGCTTTTAGCTCAACAAATTCACAAGCAAGAAGTGCGCAACGCAATCTTGGTAATCACCAACATTAACGGAGATAAAATCGTCAAACACAAAAATATAATGCACACTTTCAGAGACTACTATAAATCCCTATATACTACTGAGTTTAAAGAAGACAATACACAATCTAATACATTTCTAGATACATTACAGATACCACAAAAAGACGCTTTTAGTGTGGAGGAACTTGATAAACCTCTGGCGTTATCAGAATTACTAGATGCTGTAAAGTCACTCCAAGGCGGGAAAGCAGCAGGCCCTGATGGCTACCATGCAGAATTTTACAAGAAATTCTCCGCTCAGCTAGCTCCCCTCCTATTAGCAACATTTACAGAAGCCAGAAATAACCAATCTCTTCCACAAACCTTTCGCCAAGCACTAATCACTGTCTTTCCAAAACAAAATAAGGACTTATTACAATGTGCATCATACAGACCAATTTCACTTCTGAATAATGACGTTAAAATACTCTCTAAAATCTTAGCCAGAAGGATGGACAAAGTGCTCCCCTCGGTAATATCACAAGACCAAACTGGATTTATTAGGGGCCGGCACTTATCTTCAAATCTTCAACGCCTGTTTAATGTAATATACTCACCAACTAAATCAAACACCCCAGAAATATTATTATCATTGGATGCAGAAAAAGCATTCGACATGATTGAATGGAAATACCTTTTTACTACATTGGAGAAGTTTGGGTTTGGCCCAAACATTTGTGCATGGATTAAATTACTTTATATAACCCAGAAGCTTCAGTTTGCATCAACAACATTTGCTCAGACTACTTTAAACTAGAACATGGCAAATACTGATCAGATAAAGGGGATTAGCAGAGAAGGCCTGGAACAGTAAATCTCATTATATGCAGATGACATGGTACTGTATATATCAGACCCAGAAAATTCTGTGCCTGCAGTCTTAGCAGCACTCACAGAATTTCAAAAGATCTCTGGTCTCAGAATTAATCTGAAGAAAAGTGTACTCTTTCCAGTGAATTCTCAAGCATATAATATTGGTTAGATACCCTACCTTTTATCATTGCAGAACTGTTTAAACAATTTAAATACCTTGGGGTAAACATCACAAGTAAACATAAAGCTCTTTATCAACAAAATTTTGTCGTCTGCATGGAAAAAAATTAAACAAGACTTGCATAGATGGTCAACCCTTCTTCTCACACTAGCTGGAAGAATTAACACTGTTAAGATGAATATTCTTCCTAAACTCATTTTTTTATTTCAAAACATCCCAATATACATTAATACCGTAGATCCCGGAATACAAGCCGAGAATTTCGTCCTAGATTTTTGGCTTGGAGTTTGGGGTTCGGTTTATACGAGTATCATTTCAGATTCCAGATTTCCAGCGCAATAATGACGAAACCACAGAGCCATCTTTCAGATGAAGAAGTAACTTTGCATGCCGGTACTTTAAATTAAATAAATAATTTATTCAAAAAAGTGTTTTAGTTGTTGATTTTATTAATAAAATTTATAATAAATTATCGGGAAGTTTAAAATAAAATTTATTTTGATTCACAATCCACATCTTGCGTTATGAAATGGATGCGGTCACGTGTATCCGCTTGCGCGATTGTAAATAAACAACCGAGAGCGTTAGTAGCGTCAGTCGGAGCCCAGATACATGTGTTTGTGGATGTAATTTCGAAACGAAGATGGACATTGTGTGGAAATATCTCCTCCTCCTCCTCCCTTCCTGCAGCCCAAAGATGTCAAATTAAATGGTGAGTACAGTATGAAATTGTTTCTAGAATAGAATGCCTTTTACTGTCACTATACGCATCTACAATGAGATTAAAAGCAGCTCCTTCAGTGCAGAAAAAAGTTCTGTATAGGGCTTGTATGGTTGTTTTTTAGCCTTAGCATAACGCCGTATCTGCGGCCCCGCTTCTGCTTTCTTTCCCTCCTCCGCCTGTGTCGTCTCCTAGACTCGACAACAAACCACGGAGAGCCCGCTGGTCTCGCTATGTTGTCTGGGATGTTGTGCGTGTGATGAAAAACACTCAAAACAGATGTCTGGCTCTGGACACCGATGTCTATAAGGTTCTGAATGGTGTAGCGGATGTTCGCCAAACCGATCGTGCACAAACAAGGACAAAAAAAAAAGTACAAAAACAACAAAAAAGTGCACTGAAAAGGAGAGCCCTGAGCCGCTGCGCGCCGCCATGCTCCTAGCCTAATCGAAGTAGGCTAGGCACTTTTTATAACTTTTTGGTTAGTACATTAGAAAAAATATTGGTGTTTTTATTATGAAAAGGTTAAGTAAGTGTTGTAGTGGGAGGTTTGGAACGCATTATGGGTTAGCCTTTGCGAACGAATTAAGTTTGTAAGTCAAGGGTCCACTGTATTGCGTATTTAAGTTAATCAAATTTATAACAAGTCTCCGGAAATCCACCCGCCGATGTACTGTATTTGCGTATATAGTTTCAACACAAAGGTTCCAATTTACCAAACTTCTCTGCAATCACTTCCTAGTTTCCATCAAAAATGCCGGTAGTCTCAAATTCTCGCTGATAAACATTATAAATATACCCGAAGAGACACTTTTAAGGAAATTTAGAAAATTTTGCTTGGAGAAGGGGGTCGGCTTAAATACCGGTCATCGACAAATACATGTAATTTAGTCGGTAGAGAAGGGGATCGGCTAATATACTGGGTCGGCTTGTATTCCGGGATCTATGGTAAATCATTCTTTAGGCAATTAGATTCAACAATAACCTCATTTATTTGGAATTCTAAACATCCAAGCATCAAAAGAGCGAACTTACAAAGACAAAAGGAAGAAGGCGGCATGGCTCTACCTAACTTCCAGTTTTATTACTGGGCAGCAAATATACAGGCAATAAGAACCTGGACACAAATAGAAGAACATACACAGGCTTGGACCGCAATAGAAGTAAAATCCTGCAGTACTTCTTTGTATTCCTTGCTCTGTGCTCCAATAAAAACACGCTATCGGCAATATACAAATAACTCAATTGTGCTCCACTCACTTAGAATCTGGAACCAATGTAGAAAGCATTCTAAGATGGAGAAGCTTCTATCTGTGGCACCTCTGCAAGAGAACCACCTCTTTCAATCTTCACAAACATATGCAGTTTTTAATATTTGGAAAAAATTTGGAATTAACTTGCTTAGAGATCTTTATATAGACAACGTCTTTGCTTCCTACAAACAATTACATTCCAAATTTAACATTCCAGCTACACATTTCTTTCACTAACTTCAAATCAGGAACTTTGTTAAACAGAACCTTCCAGATTTTCCTCATCTTGCACCCTCATCCATGCTGGAAAAAATATTGCTCAATCTCAAGGACTTAGACTCCATCTCTACAATATATAAAATCATTTTACAATCCCTCCCTTTCAAAGATCCAAGAGGACACTGGGAAAAAGATCTCTCAATTAATATATCAGAAAAGGAGTGGAAAGTAGCAATGCAGAGAATTAATTCGAGCTCCATATGCACAAAGCATACAATTATACAACTCAAAATTATATATCGAGCACATCTGTCTCAACTAAAACTCTCCAAAATGTTTCCATGGCATGATCCAACCTGTGAACGTTGCAACCAAGTCCCAGCCTCACTGGGTCACATGTTCTGGGCCTGCAACAAATTTAACATTATTCTGGACAAAAAATTTTAGTTACCTTCCAGATAGCCTTAGACTCACAATCCCTCCTAACCCATTAACAGATGTGTTTGGGGTTCTTCCAGAGGGGCTTAAAGTGGAGAAAGACAAACAAATTGTGATTGCATTCACTACACTTTTGGCACGCAGACTTATTCTGATAAACTGGAAGAACCCAAACTCTCCTCTTTTAAGTCAGTGGGAAACCGATGTGTTATATTATTTGAAATTGGAAAAAATCAAATACTCAGTTAGAGTATCCGTACAGACTTTTTTCAAAACATGGCAGGATCTAATCAGTAATATTTTAAAAATAAGTTCATGAAGCATAGAGGATTTATTAATTTAGGTATGTTTAAAAGCTGTAAAATTTTTATGCCGTTTGGCTTGCTCTCTCTCTCAAGGGTGGGGATCGATCTGTTCTTGACTCTATTTTTCTTTTTATAAAATATTGATTGCTTTGTATGGAGTGCAATAAAGTTAATAATAAAAAAAAAAACTTGTGTTGTCAATGTTTCTTAATATGAGGCACAGAATGTTTCTTGTATAATGAGGAACCATTTTAACTAATCTGTTACATTGGAAAATTTATAAACATAGAAAAGTTTTTGTCTCCCAGCAAGAAACTTGAGTGCCTCTTCCATATTGTGTTGGTTCACCAGCATCATCCATCCAAAGTAAGGTGATGTATTCATGGGTTGAATGAGAAGTAGCTGCTTCTCTCAGCTGGTTTGTTTTAGTCACATTTCCTGCATACTGATCAGTCTTGCCAAGCTGAAAGAATTCCATGCTGGTCCATTGGCTGGATGAGCAAATTAGTGTTGGATGGAAGAAAAACAATTTTAAAATTTGGATGAAAATCACCCAAATGAGAAGGATGAGTTATTTAATCTTTTATTTATTTAAAAAAAACAACATCTTGAAAGGCATGTCTTTTTCACCACAATATTTTCTCATTTTCAGATTTTTTTAAACTTTTGTGATGGACCAGTACATAAAATAGAAAAATGGTTTGAGTCCTATAACAATAATAAAACATACTGGCTGAGGCCCTTTCTAACATGCCTGGAAAAGGCCTCACCTAAGGTAGTCTGATCGTAATGTTTGAAACAAAAATATCAATATTGCACATAAATGTCCTTCTAGGAAGAGGAACTATAAACAACCTTTGGCTAGGAACAATATGACCAAAGCAAAATCTTTAAAAATAAAAGATATGTATTTATATTAATTCAAGAAGCACTAAAATGTCAAAAGAAGGCAAAAAGGATTTGCCTAAAAAGGCAATCCAGAGCAACCAAGTTCCAATACACAATCCAATAAACAGAATCCACAAAAAGGGAAGCAAAAATCTAAGGAAACCAGAAAATCAGTACTTACTAATGTCATACAATAAATGAACTGCTAATAAATCCTTCCACCTTGCCTCAATTTGAAGGCAGAGGGAGAACCCAACAGCAGTGGAGTCAGAGGGGTCCCGCCTCCTGGGGTTCCACCTGCAAGACACAAAAATTACAAATTTAAAAATATAGACCCCAAATAATACATGATAAATAAACAGAACAAAAGTGATACACAAACATGAAACATAATTCAAAAATAGTCCAAACAATAATTCACATAAACCAGGGAATAAACAGTAGCTGAAACATAACAGGTAACAAAACAGTAATAGTAACTTATTTTCCATGAATGATAATAAAATAAACTGCCTTACTAATGCTCTCAATTTACATGGGCTATGTGAATATTAAGACAAGCAGTCAAATATGGCACTTCTTTCCAGAACAATCTAGCTTAATGTACATTAAAAATGTATTTCTATATAAATAACTTCCTTCTTCGATTGCTGCTTTCAACACAGTAGGAAACTTTTCAGCTGCTGGTGCTGTATCAAAAGTAGAAGCCTAACCACTCACTTCAAAAATTATGAAGACCAGCATGATTCTAAAAGCAATGAAACCTCAAATGCGTCTTCATGATGTCATTAAAAAGGCTTCTTGCCAGTGTTTGAATAATTGTTAGGCTTATTGGGACACATCTTTACATTTGCTCTTTAAAATAAGTTATTCAAAATTAAATAATAATTAGTAGTTTTTACATTCCATGAATAGCAACAAAGGCTATTCAGGTATTATTGTTGAATTCAAAGGTGCTGATCATTTCACATGTTCTCTGGCTGAGGCAGCATCCTTTACTGTTTGTATTATTGACATCATTAACCACATAAAGCATCCTAAGCAGCACCTGTTGTGCTATTTGGTAATGCTTTAACAGATGATTGAAAATCATTCAAAGTTAGTTTATGAGTCATAATTCTGTATTGCCATCAAAGCCTAAAATCAGAATTGCCTTATCATACTATGGACTTGAATAAATGTCTACTGAATGTTTCTCTCTCTCAAAAACACTATCCTCAATCATTCTTTCTCATTCTCTGTACAATATTTTCAACAAGAGTGACTCAACATGTACTATAAATAAAGCTGGTAGCTGGTTTGTGGAGTTTTGTTCTGTTTAATGATGACTTAACTCTATCACAAAACCTGCCTTTTTTCATTTCCTGAGAATTTTTATTCTACGTGTCTATATGACATAAAAAGTGCATCACTCTAAGTGTTGATCAGAGCTATGAACTTACTAATAATATATAGATGTGCAGTGGTGGTGGCTCCTTGAAAAATCTAAAGGTTTGATTTGATTAAAGGTATAATACAGTGAAATCTGTACAGTTTAGATATATTTTCATATGTGCAGAGCAGAATAAACTTCTCATTTTGACAGTTGACACACACACATTTTCTGCCACTTTCCATCATTGTGAATCTCACTCTGTAACTTATATGAAATACAAGGTGAAATACATAAATGACCAGACTAGTCTTGGGGCTTTCCTGGAAAACCGTCTGGAGGTCAGCCGAGCGTGAATCATAGAACTATATCCCCTCCTACACACCCTCTCAAACCACCGACTGGCTAGGTATATCCTGTGAAAAACCCAGTCAGTATTTGCATAACAATCGCTACATGAGTTGCTGCTATAATGTTGGGTGAAAAAATCGAACAGCGAATCAACATCAAATTTCTTGCAAAATTGAACAAAACGGCCATAGAAACTTATGAAATGATAAAACCAGTGTACGGTGATAACAATTTGTCTCGCACGCAAGTTTTTGAGTGGCACAAACGTTTCAAAGAAGGACAAGAAAATGTGGAAGATGTTCATCGTCCAAGTCACCCATGCTTGTCTCGGTTGGATGAAAACATCAAAACCGTGAATCAGATTGTTCAAAATGATCATACTGCTTTTTCCGTAAAGCTGTTTTTGACTGACAAAAACATTCCTGTCATCAATCATCCTCCCTATTCACCCGATTTAGCTCCCTATGATTTTTACTTGTTCCCAAAAATGAAAAGTGACCTGAAGGGAACACATTTTTCTTCAATGGCTCAAGTGAAGACGGCAAGCCTGTTGAAGAGCCTTAAGCAAGAAGACTTCCAGCACTGTTTCAATCAATGGAAGATACTTATGGAGCAGTGTAGAGATTGGGAGGGGGAGTATGTAGAAGGTGACAATGTTTTGAATGCATAATTCATCAATAAATATTTTTTTTTACCAATCCAGTTATTTTTGTGTCTTACCTTGTATATCAACAATGAATGTAACAGGTGAAATGTAGCCCTGGACTAGCCTCCAAAGTTTCTTCTGTCCATAGTTGATACGTAGAAATTGGCCTCTTATACTGTTGCTGAAAAGTTTCGTTCCACCTCCATATTACATTTTCATCTCAAAATGAAATTTTGTGTTTTTGCACATGGGCCGTGCACACTTTACATCTATTTGTCTCTTTCCAGTAATTCTTACATATTACTGAAGTCACAAAATCAAGAAAAATTTTGTAACAACTGATCAGTAGCAAGTACAAAGTAAGACAGAATAAATAGAGCACACTATGCAAGTGCAGTGTGGCTCGTGTAATATCGGGGCAAGGCCACAGTGGTAACATGACCTTTAGAATAATATTTATAAACAACCTAGGTGTGTGCTCTTAACCTCTCTCTCTCTCTCTCTAGGTGTGTCTGTATATATTGTCATCCATGCTCATCTGTGGATCATCCTCTGGGCTCCTCAAAGATATTCTGGTTTCCTGGCTATATATCACAAGGTCAGCAGAAGGTGGGTCACTCTGCAAGGAGACCATGAAACAGACACACCTTTGTTAACTAAGCCTGAATTAATACAAGTCCAATTCAACTAAATCACTGATGTCACTTTTGAACAGCATATGGTGAGCACCTAATCTAGGTCCTATTTACCCTGATGGCAATCAGAATTCAGTGTCATAAACAGAACAGGTTAGGATGGACAGTATAGTGACCAGAGGCCTCATGCATAATGGCGTGCGTAGAATTCGCACTATAACATGACGTAAGCACAAAAGCCGAAATGTGCTTACGCACAGAAAAATCCAGATGCAGGAATCTGTGCGTTCGCCAACTTCCGCGTTCTTCTGCTACATAAATCCCGCTCAGCATGGAAATTAACGTACGTGCACGCGCCTACTGCCCCACCCCAACTCCTCCCAGAATTACGCCTCTTTGAATATGCAAATCAATATTAAATAGCCCCTTACCTTCAGCGCTTCAGAAAGACAATGGCGAAAGCACTGGAAAAACCAAAAAAAAAAAAACTTAAGTGAATGTGAACTGGAGGTCCTGCTAGCTGAAATAGAGGCCAGGAAAAATGTTTTATTTGGTAACTTAGGAAGTGGCATTTGCAACAAAAGGAAATTGATGGAGTGGCATAGCGTGGTGGACGCAGTCAAGAGTGCTGGAGCAGAAAATCGTACTGTGACCGATTTAAAAAAAGAAGTGGTCTGCATGTTAGCTCCACTGGAGGAGGTACTGAACTCCCAGAGCTCACGCCATTTGAGCAGCGAGTTGCAGCAAGTATTGGTGACACACTCATTGTCGGCATTTTACCACTGGGGGAGGGAGATTCTGACATCACCGCAGGTGCCGGTGAGTTTTTATTTCTTTTTTGATTACCATGATCCATACTCGTGTAAATAATTTGCATGAGTAATAAGACAAACAATCAGGTATTAATTACTCTTTATTTACTTCTACACAATAGTACAAAAGCTGAACCCAATGCTGAGGACATGGTTCCGGATGATGATGGTGCTGCTTCTGTGCCGACCACATCTTCGGGCGCTGGCTGCTCACACACCCCTGCCTCAGAAACTGGTGGGCGATCATCTGGCTGTGTGCTGACTGATGCAGTTCTAGAATCTCAAAATGCATTGGTGGATGCGGTGAGAGATGTGGCCAATGCACAACGGGATGTAGCCAATGAACTACGAAATATCACGGCAGTATTGTGTGACATTAACCAAAAATTAAATGAATTTGTGAAAAAATAAATAATGCATCTGCTTACCTGTTTTTACATTCTGTTAATTACATTCATTCGACATTGTAATGCTGTCCGGTGTGGCTGATCATTTGGTGGTCCAGGGTCAGGTTCATCATACCGCATCTCTTCAGGTACCGGCAAGTTACGAATGAGTGCCATATTATGTAGAATACTACATGCTTGCACGATGCAACACACTTTCTGTGGACTATAGAGCAGCATTCCACCAGTCTTATCCAGGCAGCGCCAACGGCCCTTTAGCTGCCCTATAGTACGTTCTACCACTGCCTGAGCCTGAAAGTGGAGGTCAGTATAACGTCGCTCTTGTTCAGTCAGTGGGTAGGTGAGAGGGATGAGGAGCCACATCTTCAGCGGGTACCCACTGTCACCTGAATAATCGTGTTATATGGTTACATCGTACAGATAACGTACAACTGTAACCAAAAAGGTAATAAATGTCTTATCTTACCGAGAAGCCAGCCATCACGCACAGCACCATTTTCAAGTTTGTTCCCCACACTACTATGTCTCAGGATGAATGAATCATGAGTTGAGCCAGGCCATCTTGCAACATTAGTGAGGCACATTTTTGCATCACTGATGATTTGCACATTAATAGAGTGAAAATGCTTTCTATTTACATAAACAAATTCATTCTGTGAAGGTGCTTTTATAGCAATGTGTGTGCAGTCAACCGCTCAAATTACATTGGGAAAACTGGACATTGCTGCAAATTGCACTTTGATGTTTGCCTGTTCAACCGTAGTGTACGGAAATCTTATATATCTGCTTGACAAGCAGATAATACCATCCCATACAGCTAGCATGGCACGACTCAGTGATGACTGAGAAATACTGGATCGGTCAGCCAGTTCACGCTGAAAAGCTCCTGTGGCTAAAAACCCGAGAGTGGACAAAACTTGCAAAGGAGCAGGTAGAGCACAATTCCACAAAGTCTGCCTTTGTAAAGCCGGCGCCAGTTCAGCACACAGCTCCAAGAGGATCGCTTTTGAATATCTAAACCAACTTAGAAGCCAGTCATCATCATGTGCTAAGAAATCAGTATGATCTCGGAATACGCATTCTCTTCTTATCCTTCCATTTATTTGTGAGGTCCTCTAGCAACACTAAAGCTGCCATGCCAGTGGAATAGTTTGGCCATTCTGTGCACCATTATATTGTTACAGGTTGATTACAATCATGTGACTTAAATTTATGAACGATATGTGGTTAAATTCAGTGCATTTGATAAAGTCGCCGTCGTGGATGTGGATCTAAGAATAGGTTAACCACACAGGAACAGTAGCACTGCTTTGACGCTGGGTGCCGCCAGTCTGCAAAACCGAGCGGAGAACTTACGTATGACAGGGTATGAGGTACTGTGGAAAAGTGTGTGTCTTTACGCCAAGTGTTTTATACATCGCGATTTGAATGTGGAAACGTTCTTACACAACATTTCTGTGCATACGCACCGTTTATACATAAGGCCCCAGGTGACTCTAACTAGGCTGCTGTGATTAGCTATTAGACAGCAAAGACAAAAGCAACAGGACCAAAACAAAACAGCCTGCAAAGGAATTGGCCGGCCTTCTAATAGTACTGGACAAACTGTGCCTGTTTTAGCATGGAGGAATAAAAGAAGAGAGAATAAAAGAAGTAAAGTGAAAAGAAGTCAGCAATAAAAACAAAAAATCTCCTAAGACGTCTTCAATCCTTTCACTCAGTCCAGAGCCCCAGTCCTTAAAGTAAAAAAAAAGATGTGCTGCTTTAAAAAACAGAAGTAACAAAAGGATTTTTAGCTGAAAATGAGACCTCTTTCTTTTATTGTAAATCAATAATCAATCTTTCTTTTGTCAAAAAAATAATCTTGGGAGTTTTATCATTCTTTCTGTCTCCACCAAAACAGCCCTAGTAAAAGTACCAGGCTTCCCCTATAGATTTAAAACATAATAACTTTGAAATCATCATTAATAATGTCATTGTATTGACACTGATACGTTGCATCATTGGAATGAGCAGCTTCAGAGGCAGCCTCAGGTGAGCTATAGAAATGGCAAATGTATTGAAGTCTTATGAATTCTAACTAGTTTAGCATCAGCAAGACATCCTTGTACAGGCAGTAAGCTAAACATGATCTTAATAGCAAGAATTCGCTGAGCCGGCACTGGTGAGCATCAGTATGGGGCTACTTTGTTGTCAGTAGTGGGATACATGGAAGACATAGGGTCTGACTCAGCAAAGCGCTAAGTACCCCAGAGTCCTAAAATGGATTTGTTGGAATTTTCTGGGGAGTTGCTGTAGAATTTTGACATTGGGATGTGGAATGCTGGTTGCAGCATCAGTACAGGAAGGAAAACATCTGAAAGAATTCTACTTCTGTAGTTCTAATACCACTTCTACACCTGCTAAGGCCTATTGGCCTGTGTGCATGGCCACCAGCAGAGCTTTGGAAAGTATCAGTTTGGATCAATTCATGTAGCTGGGTAAAGTGTGAAAGATGGTGTTGTCACTGACCCTAGATGAGTAGTGTGAGGCAGAGCCAGTGAGTGCACAGGCAAAAAATGAGACCAATAGTAGCAGCGTTATAGACAAATTGCAGAAGGAGAGTCTCAAACCTTAGATCCAAGATCTGGTAGTTGGTTGCATTGCCAGTTCAGGAAAGGAAGACAGCCAAGAGACCTGTGTACATCAGCAACTCTACAGAACAACGTTCACCTTTCCACATATAATGGAGAGATCAGCACACAAAAGTACAGAGTTTTAACACCTCTGCTACATCACATGACAGTGCAGTACTCAATATCACTGCTAACCCATCTGACAACAAACCAAAACCATTTAACACTAACTGAACTGTTTTCATTATTTAGCAAAATGTGCACAAATAGGAAATTTTACAGTGTAGAAGCCTTAGACCAGGAGTGGGCAAAGTTTTTGTGTCAGCCTGAATTGTCTATAATGAGTAAGACAGTGAGTCACATAAAGTCAAGATGTGATTATGAACCCAGTTAATCTAGCACATGTTTAAAATACTTGCGCTAACGTTAAAAATATATCCATTAAACCATTATCCAACCCGCTATATCCTAACTACAGGGTCATGGGGGTCTGCTGGAGCCAATCCCACACAACACAGGGCGCAAGGCAGGAAACAAACCCCGGGCAGGATGTCAACCCACCGCAGTGTTAAAAATATATGTTTCACGAAATTATGTTATTATGAAACATTCTATTAAAATCTGTTAAGAGCAACACTTACACACTAGTAAGGAATTCAAAGTAATTTTGCTATGATATTGTTTTAATCATGAACATGAAACTTCTAACCTCCACTCAATTTGTTAATATCAACTGAGATGATGGTCATTCTAGCAGTCAGTTCATTTCAAAGTTATTATGTGTTTGTGGCTTTCTATATTTGTTTTTAGTAATTTTCATTTGTGACAAGACCTCATCTAAGCTGTACCTGCTACCAGATAATGCTGCTCTGCACATGTTAGGTTTTGAAAACCGTCGAAGCAAATCACGATTCAAATGCAATCTACAGAAATCAAGCAAAGAAAGTGTTCTTTTTTTTTAAGTTCACTATTGCTCTAGGGTTCACATACTTCCAACTGTAAGACTTATTAACAGCCAAAGGAAACAAAAAACTGTAAAATCGTGCAATGCCTAAATTCCTGAAAGTGAGATTCAAATTTGCCACTAAGGATGGTATTCTGAGCAGCATGTTCACACTTCTGTTAGAATACAGTTTGTTAAAATTAGGAAAATTAACAGGCTTTGCTTGTTACCATTGACTTTGACTATGTCCACACTACTCTGTATGAGAATGTGATTTTTTTACATGAAGGGTGATAAGCCAGGAAATAAGACATTGTAATGAGCAGGACACAATCAAGAAAAAGGTTACATAATTAGCATGAAGAAATTAGAGCGTGATTAAAGTCTGTATTTTTACAAGTCTACATTTTCTGCCAGGTGTAAACTCAGATCTTTAAAATGCACACTCAAGACAAAAGCAAGCACTTAACCATCATTGTGGCTGTTCCTTAGACGCTCTCTATTTGATAGATTTGGTTATTGAATTTTTATTTTTGGATGATCCTGCATGGCAATTTACTATGCTACACCAGCCAAACCTTGCATCATCTTCTTAAGACCAACTTACAAAGGCTGGAGTATTAGAATTTTTTTGCTAGAAGTCCACTGGACATTCAATGGGCTGAATGTGGCCCACCCCTGCCTTAGACATATCCATTTTTGGTTGATGCTAGGTGGGAAGAATTTGTGGTTTGTGATGAGGATGATGTGGCAAATTTAAAATCTTTATACAGGGAGGGAAAAATTAAAATTGCTGTATGATCCTTAGTTATTTTGACAGTTTCCTCTAATGGAGGAACATATTTCCAGTGTCAGGCATGAGCACTTAGAAGTTATTATCAACTAGCAAAATACCCGCGCTTCGCAGCGGAGAAGTAGTGTGTTAAAGAAGCAATGAAAAAGAAAAGGAAACATTTTGAAAATAACGTAACATGATTGTCAATGTAATTGTTTTGTCACTGTTGTGAGTGATGAGTGTTGCTGTCATATATATATATATATATATAAATATATATATATATTTACATACACACACATAAACATATATATATATATCTATACATATACACATATATATACACACACACATATATACATACATATATATATATCTACATATATACACATACATATACATACACACATACATACATACACACACATATATACACACAAATACATATATATATACATACACACACACATATATATACATATACATACATATCTACATATATACACACACAGCTATTTCGTATCAGTGCAATACGCTGCTTGTTAAAATGGATAACTCCCGCTCTTACGTGCAAGTCTGCGTGGATATTATGAACTATCGTATTTGTTCAAGTTCTATTTAAATTTTAAATAGAAGGAATTTTTATTTAGTCGACAGAAATATCTTTGGTAGGAATGGTAAAAACAGACAGGAATATTATTCCTGAATAAATCAACTCAAACCTTAAACAACTTATAATATTTTGCTCTCCATAAAAATATATCCTGTCTAAATTATACAAGTTAGAAATAAAGTAAACGTTAAAAGAACAAACATTCAAATTTCTTTACTCATATGTAATTTTATATAAAAAATAAACTTAGATTTTAAATATCCCAAAAGATTTTGCTCTCCATAAAAATATATCCTGTCAAAATTATACAAATTCAAATATGAACATGCTGCATAACAAAACCTGGAAATATAAATAAAATGTGTTCCTTTCAGCAATAACAAATCAAATCATTCAGTTGTCTTTGTGTCTTTGCTCATATGTCATTTTAGAGCTGGACGCCTGGCATCTTTTTTTGGCAACAAGTTTGTTTATGTTTGGTGTGAGGTTCTGTGTTGTGGAGATTCTCAGGATGGACTGCAGGTGCTCATCAGTGAGGCGACTCCTGTGTGCTGTTTTGTTAGTCTTTATCACTGAGAAGAGCTTCTCACACAGATATGTGCTACCAAACATGCACAAGGTTCGAGCCGCATGTAGACGGACTTTTTTGTTCTTCAAAGTCACCAAAGCGCCGTGCAAACTCAGTGCGCTCAGTTTATCAGCAAAGTGCGTATTTGGGAACACCGTAGTGACGACTTGGTTCAACATTACTTGGCAACAGGGAAAGTGGGGCAAGTTGCACTGGTGCATTTGTGTCTCCCATAAAAGCAGCTTCACTTGAAATCACTTTGTGATTGTGCACGGGTAAAAACGTCCGCTGAAGTGTCAGATTCTTATTTAATTCTTCTGCTTTCTGTATCTTCTGCATTGCATTCAGGTCTTTCAGGTTA
>JANRMT010062791.1:34565112-34587016 GCA_026402145.1 Polypterus bichir lapradei
TATATATATATGGGACAGCCAACAGCCCAACCCGGCCGGCACACCCAAGAAACGGAAGGATGGGGGAAGGCAGCTTCTTTACGGCACTGCCTCACCCAAAACGCTAGATGGCAGCTCCCCTTGGTTGCAACGGTACACTGGATTCCTACAGGGCATCATGGGATTTGAAGTTCTTTATCTCAGCCCTGCTGGGTGCCATTTGAGCCAGGGGATGCTGCAAGGACTGAGGAGCCAAATCGGATGGGGTTTCCGCCTCACCTGGAAGTCCTGATGGACCACATTTGCAGAAGATCAGAAGCACTTCTGGGGCAAATAGAATAAAAGGTGCTGCCTGCCTCACAGAGACGAGCCAGAGTCAGGTGGAAGGTGGAGGAAGCTTGCTGGGAGAAGCAATGGAGGCAGTGACTGAAAAAGAGAAAGAAGTAAAAGAGTTGTGCGGTATTTGTGCATACTTGTACTTGTGGCAGTGGGTGGGGGAATAAAAGGCTCTTTGTATTTTAAATTTGTGCCCGGTGTCTCTCTGTGTTGGGTTTGGGGAGGTGGAGCGCCTCCTGGTATCCACAATATATATATAACATATATATATAATGTGTGTGTGTGTAAAACCCTGTTTATACCCACATATAAACCTTTCTCATGGAGGACATGGGTTAACTAGCATGGTATGAATGATTCCTTACCCAGCTGCAAGGCCTTCGTAAGAAAAGTTTGGAAGAAGGCTGCCTCCTGTGACTATTTATTTTCCCTAAAACCCATAGGTGGATCTGCCATTCACACACCCGCAGGGCTGAAAGGGAGTTGTAGTTCTGCTGGGCAGTCCTGCTCAGCTCATTCGGCATCATCAGGTGAGATGATGGGTGAGGATTTCTGTAGGTTCCACCTGACCCAGAAAGTGCTTCCTGGGTACAATGTTGTGGCACTAGAAGTACTTGTGGATCTATTATAAAAGAAGCCACTTGACCTCATCCAGGCAAACTGAATTTGAGTTGGGTCAAAGTACAGAACTAAAGACATTAAAATATATAAAATTCCAAAGCAATTTACAAAATGCAAAAATCACAAAATAAAAGAATCTCAAAAAGATGCCATATACTAAACAAATAAGAAAACCCAAATTTCTCAGGTAAAAAAAATCCAAAAATCACTTAAAGCAGGTCTGCAGAACAAAAAACACATCAGAAGGTCAAATCAAAATGCACAAATATCACTGAACTTACAAAATGAGAAATCTTAGCACAAAAGGGAGCTAAATAGCACCACAAGGAACTGTGGCAATCAAGTGATTTAAAGAGGGCCCTAAGTGACTGAAGAGACCAGGATAAAATTGCAAACATTACACTTAATGTAAGCAGAGGATAAACAAGGAAGTCTGGGAAAATTATAACGCAGAAAAAAAAAATTGAAAAAATATTAAACAATGAAGACACAATGATAATATTTACTTGGCACCTATACTTTTCTTGAATAATTTTGTTTAAAGTATTTTCCTACAAGCATTTTGGGTTTTTTCAAGGTGTGTAATGTAATTCTAAAGTTAGATAATTGAATCATTATCCACATTTTTTGTTTTGTAATATTTTAAACTGTCATCACCGTCATTTTAGTTGTTTACAGATGCTGCTTTTTCTCTCATCATTATTTTAGTTGTTAGGGGCAGATCCTCAAAGGTTTTGACCTGCTGATTACAATGCAACGGGTTAAAAGGTCAGAATTTTGTGCACTTCCTTATCTGAGTTTCATAATAGAAAAACCATTTTTGTTGAACGTAATTATTCTAAGCAGTGAATTCTCTATATTCTTTTTGGTGTTGACCCTTCACATGCTATCTTTTGACTTCGATTTTAGCCTCTAATTTCTGTTCTGGCACTGGATTTCTTGATCTTTCGGTTTTATTCATTTGCCTTCTGACTATGTCTTATCTTTTGGTCCTAATCAAAAGGGAAATATTCTTGCTAATTCTGCTAGCATAACAATACTATTACATATATGCTCCCCAAAAAAGGTGCATCCTTCCCTACCACATAAGTTACATTGCCACAGGTCAGCTCTATCCATGTGCACTGAATAAGTATCCTTCTGAAGTTCATACAGAAAGGTACTAAATAATAAAAATACAAAGTCTCACATTTTTGGCAACTTTTCGCAATGCAGGAGAAAATAATGCAAAGCATTTAGTAAAGATGTTTAATTAGCAGGAGTAACTTGCTTTTAATTTACCTGCTGACTTTTTGGTTTTCTAGGAATGGACTTTGACATTTCCACACGAGACAACATTGGCTGCCAGCACTGCACATAATATGAGGTATTTGACTAAACAGTGCCATATTTTAAAATATGTTCTACAATTCAGTTGGGTAAAAAAAAACTATTCCTAAATAGAGTACAGTTAGAGTAGAGATAGAGTAAAGTTAACAATAAGATCAGTCTATATATTTCTCTACAACTGCAAATATTGAAAGCAAATAGGGAAACCTATTGTTTAGTATTTTAAACATTTGAAATATTTTAATCTATACTAATAAAAGGCAAAGCCCTCACTCACTGACTGACTGACTGACTGACTGACTCATCACTAATTCTCCAACTTCCCGTGTAGGTAGAAGGCTGAAATTTGGCAGGCTGATTCCTTACAGCTTACTTACAAAGGCTGGGCAGGTTTCATTTCAAAATTCTACGCGTAATGGTCATAACTGGAACCTATTTTTCTCCATATACTGTAATGGACGTTAGCTCGGCGGCCGTGGGGGGTGGAGCTGCGTGTGACATCATCATGCCTCCCACTTAATCACGTGAACTGACTGTGACCGCAGTATGTAGAAAAGAAGGAAGAGCTCCCAAAGAGCGCTGACGCGAGATATAAAGACACGAGGTATAAATGAGACTTTGGATCACTTTGTAATGGAGTTAAAATTGCTGTAGCGAGAAACTTTTAAGTGCCGGGTCTTAGCTAACATTAAATAAAGCAATGGACATCGCGAGATCGCACGAGATAGCACAGGCACAGCTCAGAAGCTTCAATGCATGTACTCCGAGCGGCTCACGTGAACTGACTATGAACGCAGTATGCAGAGAAAGCAAGACCTCTAAAGAGCGCGGAGACTTTTGATCACATGAACGTTTCTGCAAAAAGTGGCGTTTCCTGTACTTCAAAAATACTACAAAAGTCAGGCAGCTGGCGCGAGCGTGCCTGCGTAGCTGTGCCGGCCTTTGAGACGTTGACTGCGCTTCTGCCTTAAGTGAAAGTAAACACTTTTAATTTTTTTCCTCCTTCCCATGAGCTATAGCCCAGACAACTGTAAACACGGGATCCCATTTCTAGACCGCGGCAAACTAATATTAAGGCGCTTCGCACTTTCTTTTACACGTATACGATTATGAGGTCGTCAGGTCGGATTATGAAGACACACACGGGAGTGGAGGACCGACAGTGCCATCCAGGCCAGTTAATGGCAGGGCCGTCTCTCCAGTCTACACGAGACCCACCGCGACGCTCATATCGTCAGCGAAGACCTCTCCCTACACTATATAAAAGAAAAAGGCAAGTTTCCTTTCTTCCTATATTTATATATGAATGACCTCCAAAGAGCGCGGAGACATTTGATCACGTGAACGTGTCTGCAAAAAGTGGTGTCTCCTGCCCTGCAAAAGTCGAGCAGCCGGCGCGCGCGCATAGCTGTGCCGGCCTTTGAGACGCTGACTGCACTTCTGCCTTAAGTCAAAGTGAGTACTTTTAATTTTTTTCCTCCTTCCCCTGAGCTATAGCCCAGACAACTGCAAACACGGGATCCCTTTTCTAGACCGCGGAAAACTAATATTAAGGCGCTTCGCACTTTCTTTTGCACGTATACTATTATGAGGTCGCGGAAGACACGCACAGGAGTGGAGGACCGACAGTGCCATCCCAGCCGGATAATGGCAGGGACGTCTCACCAGTCCCCACAAGACCCACCGCGACGGTCCCCAAAAGGCGCTCATATCGTCAGCGAAGACATCTCTCTACACTATATAAAAGAAAAACGCAACTTTCCTTTCTTTACACCTTTTTTCCTTTTATCCCAAACCAAAGCCTTTCTCCCAACACTGCAGAGGACACAAAACTAATTTTCTTTAATTGCTGGTAAGGCACATTACCAGAGGCAGAAATTTGGACATTCACAAAGAAAATGTAATTTCTATACCACAGCTGTCGTGTAGCGCCTTTCAAAAGGGATCTACTACCGAGAGATGATCCATATACATTTTAGCTGCTGTTAGTACTACTTACCTGTTGTGTTACAAAGTCTTTAAAATGTAGTTTACCCGAAACCACTCCAGTAGTGCTAAATGTAGCTTTACTTCTTAAAACATTAATGTTTTACTATTTAATAACTTATAGACTACATTTTATTTTTTTTCCCTTGCACTCAGTGACCAAAGCTATACACACACATATAGACACATACATATACCTGTGTGTATGTATGTATGTATGTATATATATATATATATACATATCTACATATACACATATATATATACCTATCTACATTATATATACACACACATACATACATACACACACACACACACACACACACATATATATAATTTGTGTGTGTGTGTGTATGTATGTATGTGTGTGTATATATAATGTAGATAGGTATATATATATGTGTATATGTAGATATGTATATATGTATATATATATGAAGATATGTATGTATATATATATATATATATATGTAGACTCAAACCCATTATGACAGCAGCAATCCAAGCTGTGAGAAAACACTAAAAAGGAGGCGTGTCAGACGTCGTGGTACATTTTCTGATGCAGCTAGACGAAAACAACTTTGTGACGGTGCCGCCAAATACACAAAACAATTACTTTGACAATCATGTTACGTTATTTTTAAAATGTTTCCTTTTCTTTTTCTTTACTTCTTTAACAGACTACTTCTCCGCTGCGAAGCGCGGGTATTTTGCTAGTATATAAATATTTTTTAAAAATGAACTGGAAAATCCATTTATGGATACAACATATTCATTTAGTTCAAATGCTAGCCATAATAAAGTTGGAGGTAAAAATATATATTTTTTTAATATTAAAAAGTAAATATTAATATGAAAACCAGCAGACCGCAGCACTGTAATTAATCTAACAAGAGAACTGAGTAAACCAGAACAGATTGTATTCCCCTTTGAATGATTTTACATTTTATATTTGTTCTGAGTTAATTTTACAATTTTATGTTCTTGGCACGGGCTGGTATGATTTGCAGACAGCATTGCAGTCCTACAATGGGGTGGAGTAAGTAGATGCCCAGCCAAATAAAACTGCACACACCAGAACAAATGTATTTCAAGAATTCATTTTCATTTTATAATTTGTTTTTTATAATAAAGTTCATATTCTGTCTCACTTGTAATCAATTTTTCTCACTAAAGTGATGCAGTAACTATTGTTCTGTTTTCTTTCTTTAATCTTGAGTTTTCTCATTCTGTCAGTAGTTAAAGAAATTTTTTACTTAGCCAGAAGGAGAGTGTCTTTTCTACTCTAAAATATCAAACACTTTTCCCTAACAGCAGAAATGCTTTAATTCTGTTATATAAATACTATAATCTCCATCCACAGTGTAGCCGAAGGTGGCCACCTCTGTACTCTCCCCTAGGTTTCCTCCAGGGTCCTTGTAGGGATGGCAGGAATGTCATAATTACATTTTGCATAAGGAGAGAGAAATTTCAATTTGTGAACAAAGTTCAATCATCAGTAATGGTCACACTTTCACTGTTTCTGTTTTGTGTTTCAGAGATGGCGATAGACTATAGTTGAACAAATGAGTCAAACATACTTGTTGTCTATACTAATAAAAGGCAAAGCCCTCACTGACTGACTGACTGACTCACTCACTCACTCACTCATCACTAATTCTCCAACTTCCCGTGTAGGTAGAAGGCTGAAATTTGGCAGGCTCATTCCTTACAGCTTACTTGCAAAAGTTAAGCAGGTTTCATTTCGAAATTCTATGCGTAACGGTCATAACTGGAACCTACTTACATACATATATACGGCCATAGCCTGCAGCTCGGTCGGTGTGTGAGGCGGAGTTGCATCCCCCATCATTGCGCCTCCCACGAAATTGAGTGCCTGCCCATATAAGGCCGTCTGTCAGCAGCAATCCAATAGACGCACTGCCGCTAAATATTCGCGGGTGAAGGACTGTGTTTATGCAAACGAAGATGAGATGGTCAGGGATAGACTAGTGTTTGGCACAAACTCAGCGAAAGTGCGAGAGAAACTTTTAAGTGCCGGGTCTTACCTAACATTAAATAAAGCCGTGGACATCGCAAGATCGCACGAGATAGCAGAGAACCTTCGATGCATGTACTCCGAGTGGCTCATGTGAACTGACTGTGAACGCAGTGCGCAGACAACAAGCAAGAGCTCCAAAGAGCGCTGAAGAAAAAACGATTTCACAATTGAGAAGGCAGCAAAAGAATATAAAGCGAGTGACGCATACAAGCATATTCAGAAGTGCAGCTACTGCGGAAACAAAGCACACGGTGGAAAAAGTCAATGTCCAGCTAAAGGAAGACAGTGTGAGAAATGTGGTAAATTGAACCACATTGCTTTAGTTTGCAGGACTGGGAAAGATAAACCCTTGCATGCAGTGTGTGATGTCTCAGATAAAGAGGAAGATGAGCTGTTTATTGATGCAGTAAGAGAGGAACAACCCTCTGAAGCTGAACAAGCCTTTGAGGACATATCAATAGGAAAGCACGGTGCAAAGCTTAAGTTTAAATTAAGTTCATAGACACGCTGCCACTGGTGTTTGTCATGCCTACGACGAATACGATATTCACGAGATACAAGTTTAACGAGAAGACGCAATGTATAAACGAGACTTTTGATCACTTTGTTACGGAGTTAAAATTGCTGTAAAAGAGTTAAAATTGCTGGTGAAGGACTGTGCTTATGCAAACGAATAGGAAAGCAAGGTGTAAAGCTTAACTTTAAATTAAGTTCATAGACATGCTGCTGCTGGCGTTTGTCATGCCTAAGACAAATACGATATTCGCGAGATACAAGTTTACTGAGAGGACGCAGGGTATAAACGAGACTTTTGATCACTTTGTAATGGAGTTAAAATTGCTGGTGAAGGACTGTGCTTATGCAAACGAAGATGAGATGGTCAGGAATAGAACAGTGTTTGGCACAAACTCAGCAAAAGTGCGAGAGAAACATTTAAGTGCCGGGTCTGAGCTAATATTAAATGAAGCTGTGGACATCGCAAGATCGCATGAGATAGCACAAGCATGGCTGAGAACCTTCAATGCATGTACTCCAAACGGCTCATGTGAACTGACTGTGAACGCAGTACGCAGACAACAAGCAAGAGCTCCAAAGAGCACTGAACAAAAAAGGCATTACAGAATTGAGAAGGCAGCAAAAGAATATGAAGTGAGTGACGCATACAAGCTTATTCATAAGTGCAGCTACTGCGGAAACAAAGCACACGGTGGAAAAAGTCAATGTCCAGCTAAAGGAAGACAGTGTAAAAAATGTGGTAGATTGAACCACTTCGCTAAAGTTTGCACGACTGGGAAAGGTAAACTTGTGCATGCAGTGTGTGATGTCTCAGATAAAGAGGAAGACGAGCTGTTTATTGATGCAGTAGGAAAGGAACAACACTCTGAATCTGAACAAGCCTTTGTAGACATATCAATAGGAAAGCAAGGTGTAAAGCTTAAGTTTAAATTACGTTCATAGACACGCTGCCGCTAAATATTCACAGGCAAATCCACAACTTAATACCGGGAATGCCTGATAAACATCTTAGATTCACGAGTACTGATTTGGGTAGTGATCACTTCGATGAATGAAACCTGTTATCTGTTGACAACAAAGTTGAGATGGTCAGGGATAGACTAGACAAACAAGGAATGTAACTTGAACACAACACATCCTCCAAATACGAACCTGATTGAAACAAATAATGATAATCAAATCCTTGATGACAGCAATACTCACAACAGTCACAAAACAATTACATTGACAATCATGTTACGTTATTTTTAAAATGTTTCCTTTTCTTTTTCATAACTTCTTTAACACACTACTTCTCCACTGCAAAGCGTGGGTATTTTGCTAGTAATTAATAAAAGAATATAGTTTCATTTATAGCACAAGGATTATAGAAGTTGAATATATTTATGTATGTACAGTCTCAGGACAGTAAGCAGAAAATACAAAACATGAACAGTAACTCATTTAAAGAGGGCGCCAACTTATGAATTATATTTCCCCTGCTCAATTCTTGTCTTGAAAAATTACTCATATGGGACCTTTTTGAAATTTCAGGTCCATTAATGAGTACAATTTTGTGTGATTTTGAGGATTCTCATTGTTTGCTTTGAGGTGGCAGGCACTAATTCTCTTCACAGCTCTTTCAGACCTTACTTTTACCTTATGTTAATTAGTGTTCCCGAATTCTATTTTCTTATTTATTTTGTCTTTTTTCATTTTCTTCTTTATGTAAAGCTCTTTGATCTACATCATTTGTATGAAAATGTGCTATATAAATAAATGTTGTTGTTATGTCTGTGACATACAATACTGTTTGAAACTGCCATATACAGTAGCCGGTGCCAGGAGCTGCTAGATTAATGGAAGGCAGTTTACTCTTTTGGTTTGGCCTGGAATCTTTAGGGACAAAAGAGATAATCTGACTTGCACACCTGCAGAAATATCCACAATACACTTCATTTATTTATTAAAGGTTGGCTTGAGATATCAAGATGCTTCAACTTCAGTGTAAAAGCAGCAAGGATGAGCTTTCTAGTGATATATACCTCTTCTCTGTGTGTGTTGTTTGCTTCCCCTTGAAATCTGCATGTTTAGATCATTCATCATACTTTCTGCACAATAGACAACATATGTGGAAATCTTTGTCAGTTGGAGGACACATTTTAAAATTTTATGGCAAATCTGAGGTTACATAACCAACCCACTAAAGCTATTCACAGAATCATTTACAATCCAGTAGAGCCAGTCAGGGTTCTGAATAAGCTATATAAATGTTCAGTAAAGTTTATTGTTTCCTAAAAATCTTTGTTGATGATTTGTAGATTTTTTGTGCAATCTTGCAGCCTCTAAGGGAATATGGCTGTCAAGAAGATTTGGAGTGGGTTTTCTTCTGTATTTGGCTGTATTCATCCCAGTCTCCCTGTTTCTGCCATTAAGAAGCACCCCTGTAGCATGGTCACTGTGGAGATGGTATTAGGCAGGAGATGAGCAGTGCCTGGTCTTCATCAAACATAGTGCTTGGAGAATTTAATTTATGCTCTCAGGCTCTAAGAGTCCTTTAAATGCTGTTTGGCAGACTCCATGCAGGCTGTCATATACCTGCTACTGAAGAGTGGTTCTGTCTGTCCTTTTTACCTTACCAGTTTTTGATTTTAAAAAATCTACAAACCTTTCTGAAAGCATGTCTTCACTTTGTCATTATTGGTTGTTGAATGAAGACCTAAATCCACTGTATGTAATTTACTGTGTGTATGATATTTAAAATAATCAAAGTTTATTCACTAAGCCGGTGACTCTAAGAAAGTCTGACCGTAACATTTATTTTTAAAACACTAGGGGCTCCGCCCCCTGCTCGCTTCGCTCGCCCACCCCTGTGTTTGGTTTACTGGATATACAATACAATACAATTTATTTTTTGTATTGCCCAAAATCACACAAGAAGTGCCACAATGGGCTTTAACAGGCCCTGCCTCCTGACAGCCCCCCAGCCTTGACTTTCTAAGAAGACCAGAAATAACTCCCAAAAAAAACCCTTGTAAGGAAAAAATCGAAGAAACCTTGGGAAAGGCAGTTCAAAGAGAGACCCCTTTCCAGGTAGGTTGGGCATGCAGTGGGTGTCAAAAAGTAGGGGGTCAATACAACACAGTACTATACATAGAACAGAATAAATCCTCAATACAGTATTAAAATAAAAATTCTAGAAGTACAGAGTAGAATTTCACATTAGATGATATCACATAATATAATTTGGATTTGTTTAGAGTCCTGGAGACCTCATTCATCAAGCTGCCTAGCGCTAATTCAATAAAAGGACACCTCTTTCCCACGATTCCTGCGATCCTCCATCAGGGTTGACTTTACCTTAGGCAGGCAATATACAATTTAAAGAGATTGTTATTTTCTTTGGAATTGTTACATGTGCATTATTTTCACTTTTACTTTAAAAACTTTTGTAAAAACAATACTTGTCCTTTATTTTCGGCCCCATTTGTGGTTATATCTCTTTCTTGCCAGACGTATAATGCTGCTCGTGTTGTGTTTTAAGAACTGGGAGCACATGATGCTTGTCTGCCAGATTCAAACCAATAATTGCTAGGTTAAATGTCTGTGGACTTGTTTTAAATGATGGCTCACTGCCTGGTCCCGCATGACATTGTAAAAACATTACTTATCCTGTATCTCCGGCCCCGGGCGTGGTTAATTTCTATCTTGCAGGACGTACAACGCTGCTCACTTGGGGGGGTGTGGGGAGCTGCTCTCACGCTGCCCTTCGATCTTTTTGAAGCCTGTGCAGCCGCTCTCCTTTTTGCTACTTTGTGTCTCTGCTGCTTGCGTTGTGATCGCTTCTCCATGATCATAAATATACACCTGACCGAATTTTGTTTTCTTTGAAATTAAAATTGTTGTTTCTTTAACTGTTGTGGGTCCAACCTTTTATTTCTGACCTCGCTTTGTCCTGCTATTTTTTCAATTACACCTGGTCCTGATGATTAATTTCCTTTTTTTTGCGCAAATGCGATCTTTTATTCGTCAACGTTTCATTTATAACATATCGTCCTTTATACGCTTTATATGCACTGAGACACCTGTATCTGTGTGTGCTGCTTCCTTTTACACTACTGATTTTTTTTTGCCCATTCTCTTTTGTCTTGCGGTTCTTTTATTTGTCTTTTGTGATCTTAACATGAAGATCACGCATTATCTCCTAGTCATTCATTCCACAGGATTTTTTTTTTTTATAATAGAGAGATACATGCTGTATAAGGGAGCAGTGCTTTCTGCTGTACTTAACTAATCTCAAAAAGAGCAATGTGTAGCAGCTTCAAGAAGCCTTAGATATTTTTGTTATTTCTTTACTAATAAATTATGGAGCAGAGATAAATATTAGTAATAATCTTAAAAATAAAAGAAATAGCTTTAAAATTAGACAATATTAAAAAAACAACTTTTTAAATTAGTTACTTAATGATTTGTGTACATAGTGATTATTTCATAAGTTAGCAAACAAGTGGCAGGAGTAGAGTTTGTACAAATGGGTTATAAAGAAAGCACATGGCTTCAGCACTATGAAGACAGAACCAAGACAAAATGACATGTAGACAAGAGTGTGAGTAATCAGGTGCCACTGGAGGTTAGTGTCTCCATGGTAACTGTGTGGTATATAGCTGGCAATGTGCAAAGGAATTCTGCAAGGGTACCAGGAGAGAACACTGTTAGTGAACTTACATATCAGCTATATTCCCTCAAGCCAATAAATAGAAGACAGGCCTCTGTGGGCAGTTACAGTTTGTTTTGTGCTCAAATACTTAACTGTCAACATGTCTGTGTGTAGAGTATAAGGCAAAAGTGCAAATTGCTTTGATATACTTCAGAGCATTTCTGTATTTACTGAATATGCTTTAACATTTTATAACACTAACCGTTTTAGTGTATTAGTTTCTGTTTTTCTGGTGAGCAAAATAACCTAAATATTATCTACATTTATTTATTGGTGTGTATGTTTTAAGTATAAAGCATTTACTTAATGGTTTACACTTAAGAAAGACTGAATCCTTTGGAACATGTGGTCAGCAAGTCCTAAGTGCAGCATAGGGATCCTAGCCCACGTCTATTCCATAGTATGTTAGCTGCTGATTATGTGGCGATTTTCTACACAAAATAGCTTCTTCCACCTCAACTCACTTGATTGAGTGGGTGACAGGAGAGGCCATTGTATTAAGATGTTCATTTTCATATACTTGAAACAGTTCCCAGTATTTTCTGTCTTCATCACTTAAGGCATTTTGCTGCTGAAACACCTGTTCACTAATGTGTATACATATTATCCAGCTATGCCCAAATTGTATTTGGCATTCAGATATTGCTCTGTATTTTTTGTTATCTTAATCCCTACCAGAAAGGAACACCATTACATCACCAGTATCAGCGAGGATTTCTGATGCAAAAATATAGGAAGCAGGCAGCTTAAAAGATACACAATACTGTCATTAATTGAGCAATTACTTAAAATCAAAGCTG
The DNA here is from genome assembly GCA_026402145.1 of Polypterus bichir lapradei. Lineage (NCBI taxonomy): Eukaryota > Metazoa > Chordata > Cladistia > Polypteriformes > Polypteridae > Polypterus > Polypterus bichir. The sequence goes on from JANRMT010062791.1 coordinate 34,577,417, forward strand.
CAAATCCTATGTCTGCAATAGCTCTATCAAGACTGGCTCATACTGTATGTTTACTTTTAATTGCTGTTTTTTGGGGTTGTGAATTTCATTCTGCTGTTCAGCAGCTCAAATTAATGCTTGTTTGAATTTAAATCTGGACACTGACTTTATTATCTTTAGGCTTTTTGCATTTTCCTGAATCCTTTGCTTGGGCTGATAGTGTGTTTTGGGTTGTTTTCCTGCTTCATGATGAAGTGTTATCCAATGATATAATATCTGAAGACATACACTGCTATAGGCATTAGTTATGAACTGGTATGCTATGGATACTCTACTACTTATTTTTTCTCCACGTTTTCAATTTCCTATTACTTCAGTAGAGCTTTATGTTTGGCATATTCGCCAATAATTCTTTATTAATGAATTCTACTGGCTCTTTTTATTATGCTTGTTTAGGACACAGCTAATGCTCTAAAAGGCAGTTTATTAGAATCAAGTGGCAGATATTATGGAAGGAAAAAATTTATATGTCATAGCATATTAGCATAAATAGCCATAAAAGTAATTAACAGCTCCTGAAACATGAGATTTATCATAAATTAGAATGTCAAGCAAATAAGATATGTCAAGCAAATAGTTAAATAAAAATATCAGTCATATTGCATTATTTTTTAAGCTTGAAGCAGAATTACTAAATGTGGGAAAGGAAGAACAGCATAGAAAAAGAATGACACACAGAAACTGTCGAGGACAGGAGAAGGGGGGTGTGTGCACCTGTGTTCAACAAGTTAGGAAGCTAAGGAACAATATCAGTGAAAAATGGCCTTGGTAGGCATGTAAGAAGCCAGCTGGAATAGTGAGTCAGCAGAAGAACAGCAAAAGGTATTGCTACCAACGAGGTCAAAATGATGTACAGTGGGTACGGAAAGTATTCAGACCCCCTTCAATTTTTCACTCTTTGTTATATTGCAGCCATTTGCTAAAATCATTTAAATTAATTTTTCCCCTCATTAATGTACACACAGCACCCCATATTGACAGACAAAAAAAAGAATTTTTTGAAATTGATTTATTAAAAAAGAAAAATTAAAATATCACATGGTCCTAAGTATTCAGACCCATTGCTCAGTATTTAGTAGAAGCACCCTTTTGAGCTAATACAGCCATGAGTCTTCTTCTTGCAGATCTGCAAGGAGGAATGGCAGAGGATCCCCAAATCCAGGTGTGAAAAACTTGTTGCATCTTTCCCAAGAAGACTCATGGCTGTATTAGCTCAAAAGGGTGCTTCTACTAAATACTGAGGAAAGGGCCTGAATACTTAGGACCATGTGATATTTCAGTTTTTCTTTTTTTAATAAATCTGCAACAATTTCAAAAATTATTTTTTTTTGTCTGTCAATATGGGGTGATGTTTGTACATTAATGAGGGAAAAAATTAATTTAAATGGTTTTAGCAAATGGCTGCTATATAACAAAGAGTGAAAAATTGAAGGGGGTCTGAATACTTTCCGCACCCACTGTAATGCATGAAAAATAAAATTAGTATATTCAGGCACTAGCATAAATAAATACAGAAAAATATATTAGAATTAACTTTAGCGCAGAAATTAAGGCAAGTCAAGCGTGCCAAGCAAATTATTAAATAAAGGCATATGCCATATTTCTTTTTAATTAAAGCTTAGATTTAGGCATCAAATAAACCAGCTTAAAGGCAGAGAAAGAGGAATTGATGAGAGGAAGCCCATAAATGGAAGAGAGGGAACGTTTGTACTGGCCTTGGTCAATAGAAAATAAGCAAAACAGAAACTGAAGATGGACAATAGACAGTAAACATACCAGAGGCCAGCTGCAGGGGGAAGTCAGGAGACAATGATGGTTCCCATGAGAACTCGAGGTATTGGCCGGACAGGTGCAGAAGGGAGTCAGAGAAAAACAGCAAATGAGCTAACTGAGCGAGGTTGGAGTGATAAGAAATTACTATATACATTTTGAGATCTGAACTGTTCAGGGCTCAATCTGATTTGGCCAAATTGGGTTGAGTCCGTGTTGCTGTTTTATTGCAATAAACCTTTAAAACTCTGTTTGCCTATCCTGAGTCCTAATAGCCTTCATTTTCAGGTAAAAAACCTCTTGGTGACAATTTTTCACCACGACAATATCAGTTAAAGTCAAGAATGTAATCTAGGTCATTTACAAAGTTCAATTGACAAACTGGAGCTGAATTCAAAACAGAACAGAAGTGAAAATCAGATTTTTATTCCTAAGTAATGTGTATGTTTACTTGACTGTGCTACAGTCGCCAAATTGTTTCTTTAATGCCTTAAAATTTAGATGTTCCTCACTAAACATATCTTTTATTGTGAAAAGATTTTGGGGAAAAACGTCATGTCAATGCACAGATTCTTCCTGTAGAATCAGAGTTCTGTGTCATTTTCTCATCCTCTGTTCTATTCCTGCACTAACTCATTGAAAGGTGTAAGGGAAAAACTTACTGGATGAATTTGTGTTGTGATTGAAACTGTAATAATTTGCATATAGGAAGTCAACTTCTATGAATCTGATATCTCTCTATTATGTAAAAAAAAAGACTTTTTCCTAGTGACGAGACAAGACATTTTCAGAGAGATAATTTCAAGTCCTGCGAGATGAGACTTTGTGTCAAGTGAAGAACTGAAACCCTAACAGGTCCAAGCCGGGACGGAAATAAAAGACCAACAGTAGAAGACAAAATAAAACATTGTAAGAGGTTCAAAAACATTAGTGCGATACACATGCAGAGCAGGTTAGAGATTATGAAAGTACTAAAATTTGAAAGTCTCAAAAAACTGATAGTAAAGATCGCATTAGCACTAACAAACAGAGATTATTACTTGGTGAAATAACGGAACAGTGAAAAGAGATCGAATATATGACAGAAAGATTTGTCATTTGGTGAAAGTGAAATCCATAATCACTACAGGCAAAATATCCAAATCTACAATAATCTGTTCGCGTTCGCATCATTCAATGCTCAAAACGTAGATTTACACAATTCAGGACCATACCCTATGAGAATCTGTGGTCCCGGCACAATTGAAGCTACTACAAGTTTAATTGCAAAGAAACCACAATTTGGTCAGGTTGATATTTATGATCATGGACATGCAACATAGAAATGAAAGAGTTAAATGATCAGACGTATTAGAAATTTTACAGCCAATAATGGATACAAATCCAAACCTCCAAATGTATTGCACTTTATACAAAATTTATCTGAAAAACACTGCCAAAGAAGTTTTCTTGGATTTCTATATGAAATGAAAGATAAGGCTTGTATATATAATAAACCAACATGTGACGAATTGTCAGCAATAATAGTTTCGAAGGATGGAGATATCAAAGACAGAGTTGATATTCATGTTTATCCAAAAGCACAGCATGATTTTTCTCAGGCAGCAGATCCTGGAAATGACTAGCACGTAGGGCCCGCACGGGGGTTGGCGAGCTGGGGGCAGAGCCCCCTGTTTACCTAAAAATTGTATTCTGTTTAATTATTTTGAGACTGTTAGATAAAATTAAAACATTGGTATTTTATTAGAATATACCCTTTATCTGTGTGCTGATTGGTGTAAATAAATTGAAGTGCTTCTTAAACTGTATTTTGTAAATGAACTGTTTAGATTGATAAGTTTGTCATACTGTACTGAACAAGAGCACTCTGCTCCACCAGATTAGTGTAAATATTGGACATTCAACTTTGGATTCATTTGCAATAATAATTTACAACTATTCTTTTTTGACAGAGCATTTTTCCTAACAAACAGAGACACAGCATACATCCAAAAATCATTTGCATTCAGGTCTACTTTCCACCCAGGATTAACTGTTACTGTGATCCTTTTCACTAGGTGGCGTTTCCCCTGTTATCTATCTCCAGATTAGCAGAATAGAGCAAACAGAAAGCAGGGGAATGGGATTAGATACTTTTTCAGTCATTATAGTTTTTAACATTACTGAATATTTCAAAAGTGGAAACAAAAAGTATGAGCGGGGCAATCCCACCACACAACCAGAATGTTTAACAGCTGTCACAGAAGGTGCTGACCGAAGCAACTAATGTACAACAGTGTTCAGGTGGTTCTCTACTCTTGCAATTACACTTCTGCAGCTCAGATGACTCACAGCATGGAGATCTCTTGAGGACTGTATTGTTTCTATTGCTATTTTGTTCAGCTCATTGTTTGAACTTAAAAACATGGTTGAAAAATGTTTCACTTCCTAAGAACATGTACTCCTCTCATTTTATGGAACTATGGTGGGCTGTTGTTATCCAAACTGTGCTAAGATGCTTTACTCCATTAATTGTCACCATTTGATTGACATATTTGGTGCAACTGGTGCAACTGTTCTGCCTATGCTGAAAAAGGCAGTTTATATTAAAAGGGACCAGAAACAACACATAACCATACGTTGAGCAAATTTGTGACCAGAAATCCAACCTACCTTTCACCAAAGCCAATCATCAGAACCCACAGATGTAGTTGGTAATTGTAAAACACAAAGTCAGTATAAAGACAAGCAAATGCAGAAAAGACACTTTCCACATGCTAAAGCACCTTTTTTCCGATTCTGGATAAACATGAATTGTCCAGTGTTGAGTTTTAAAGCACTGCTACGGTGATATCACTTGCTGTGTATTCCCATCTACTGCTTAGCAACTCTAACAACCAGACGCAGAAATTGTAGCATCCAATATAAGACAATAATAGCATCACAATCAGATGCAAAATAATTTTGACATCAAGAAAAATATTCCAGAGGTTGATGTAAAGAAAAGAATTAACATATCCACCAAAAAATAATTATTGAATCCAGAACTTGCCACAAATAGTGCATGAAAGATGAAAAGTAACCAAATTATAACACCCACTGGGTGTGCATACATGCAGAGCGGGTCGTTTCAGTACAAGCAGTTCTGCTCATTCAGCCACTTCAGATGATTCCTTAACCTTTAACAAAATAAATGAAAGTTCTCAGATTCTGATGAGAACAGACCCTTAGTACAACATTCTTACAACTTCACTCCTGCTTTACAGCTTATTATGGAGTTTTTCATTCAAGCTCTTATGTTCTGTCTATATCAAATGCATTTTTTTACTTTGACGATCTGAAGGGTACCAATTCCTAAACATTCTTTGGTTTCATTCTTTTTAAAGTTGTTCCAAATCATTCATTTTGCCTCATGCAGTTTCTGACTGACTTAGTCTTCAATTTCACCATCTGAATTCCTTGCATTTCTTACCTGGACAATTCTATAATCCTGTGGTAGAGCAAAGGCATGATCCAACTATGCAATTAATGCTAAATAAAGCAAACTGCCTGGCAGCCCATTGCCCTAGTACTTGTGCTCATCTGAAATATAGGGATGGAACACAAAAATCAGACTTACTCTAAATGTTTAAAAAAATAATCACAGTAAGGAGCAAAAGTGAGAGGTGTTATTCTTTCCATTTGTCTCATGTTCACCTTTTTATCTCCAAACTGACTTTTTGACTTCACATAGAAGGAAGACTATTACAAAATATATGTCATTTATAAATTTTATTTAATTGCTGAGCAATTTCTAAATTGATCTTTGGTGCTTTTTGAGACAATGACACATGTGTAACCAGCATGACTCATCAGTTCAATTTCCTTTTAATTTCCTTAGCCGCTCATAACGAGTGATCAACAATAATGATTAGCCTTGGCTGGGAACAGAAATGTAAATGTATTTTTTAATTCAATGACTGCTATAACAAAACATACAATGCAGATAGAAAGTGAAAAAATAAAACCCACTTCATGAAGAATCAGTTGAATTTCTAAAGGCAGTGGAAATTTAAGCGACTATATTTCCGTTCAAAATATTAACCCACCAATACATTCACCTACTGTGATTGATTCAGCTGAGGAATAGGACTTTAATTAACCCAATATATGTCTACTACTAAACAGGGATGAGATTGGGTGAGAAAAAAATGTGATTTTATAAATTACATATTATTTCTTCATATACAATATTAGACATAAAGTTTCTTCCCTTATTTTATAGATTAGATCTTTCTTTTAAGTGTATATATTAGTATAAATATTTATTTTCTTATTTTTGTAATGTCAAATGTTACATTGCTTGTATCCTTAGGCTCAACAGTACACCAAGTAATGATGGGATAAAGTCAAGTTATGCAGGAAACAACATAACTGATTTAATGTAAATCAGTTATCTATAGCCATTTGCCAATTTCACTTTGTGGTTGCTATTTCAGGAGAACGCCAAGAACATCAGGCCATTATGGGCCACTTGAGCATTTAACATTTTTGCTGGAATGCCTGTTCATGAATCTACAATCTTCACACTTTCTTCAAGAAAGAGGAGCTTTAGGACTCCTGGGTATTTTACCCCATTTAATTAGCATTATTCACCCAATGGCATAACTTGTGTATCAAATAATATCATGTTTACATGCAAGTAGTGTCAAGGAGTGCAAATTCAGAAGAAGTGACAAATCTGAATACAAGGAGGAAAGTCCACAATGAAATTAGAAAAGCCTGCTGTCATTACTCTAGCTAAATCAGCTACCAAGAATCACACCTCATACTGGCCTTAGGGAAGTAGCACAGCCAGAAGTCAGACTCCATGATGCTATGTACAATTTTTCAAAAGCTAGGAAAAGGGTATTCAACAGAGTTTCCTGGGTAGCCCCTTTAAATTTACCTGGGGCTTCATGTGTAGCTCAGGGTCTCGAACAATATGAATACGGCGTGAGAGACCTTCTAAATAAGCCACAATGAAGGCCATGACCTTCACTCATCAGGCCAAAAGAGACTCAAACACTGCCAGCCAGTTCCCCAACTGCTACCTGCTGGCCTCAGCATACACAGGCCTAAATTGGAGAACTGGTTTTAAAAGTGTAAAGAACAAATACAGTCACAGAAATATATCTAAATGCCCTAAAAGGGAGAGGGCACCTCTAACGTGTGAACAAAAAGGCAACAATAATAATAATCTTAATAAAAATGATAATTTATTAACAAATGTAAAAATGTAATAAATTCTTCAAAGAGGCAAAAGGGAGTTGCATATAAAGGCAATCCAAAACAAACAAATCACATTGCGCAATCCAAAGGCCAAAATCCAGAAAGAAGAGCAAATAAATCACAATAATCAGAAAATCCTTAGAAAAACAAATTCTTGCAAAGGCATCTCCATGCAATCTCAATGATCCATTTCTGACTCCAGTATAAAACCAGAAGGAGAACTCAGCAGGGGCGATATAAGGGTGGCCCTGCCTCCTAGGGCTCCACACACAGGAATGACAGTACAACTAAAGGTTTAGAAGTACAAATATTAAAAAATACACATACAACAATACAGACAACATAAAACATGAAATAAAAATAATACAAAAACAACTATGAAACAGAAAATAAATGAAAGCCAGATAATAAACCTTGGATGTAACATAACACTTGAAATGTGAGACTATATTTTGGCATGAAAAGAAGAAAAGTTCCAGGAGCCAACCATTAAAAACAGTTATCTATAATAATAAAAGGCAAAGCCCTCACTCACTCACTGACTGACTGACTGACTGACTGACTGACTGACTGACTCATCACTAATTCTCCAACTTCCCATGTAGGTAGAAAGCTGAAATTTGGCAGGCTCATTCCTTACAGCTTACTTACAAAAGTTAAGCAGGTTTCATTTCGAAATTCTACACGTAACGGTCATAACGGTCGATAACGGTCGACAACGTCCGCCATGTTGAACTTTCTCATTTATGGCCCCATCTTCACGAAATTTGGTAGGCGGCTTCCCTGCACTAACCGAAACCGATGTATGTACTTATTTCAATGGTATGACGCCACTGTCGGCCGCCATATTGAACTTTCCAACGTCACCAATTTTCAAACTTCCCATGTAGGTAGAAGGCTGACCCCATCTTCACGAAATTTGGTAGGTGACTTCCCTGCGCTAACCGAAACCGATGTACGTACTTATTTCGATGGTATGACGCCACTGTTGGCCGCCATATTGAATTTTCCAAACGTCACTAATTCTCCAACTTCCCGTGTAGGTGGAAGGCTGAAATTTGGTAGGCCCATTCCTTACAGCTTACTTACAAAAGTTAAGCAGGTTTCATTTCGAAATTCTACGCGTAACGGTCATAACGATCAACAACGTCCGCCATATTGAACTTTCTTATTCATGGCCCCATCTTCACGAAATTTGGTAGGCAGCTTCCCTGCGCTAACCGAAACCAATGTACTTACTTATTTCGGTGGTATGACGCCACTGTCAGCCGCCATATTGAATTTTCCAACATCACTAATTCTCCAACTTCCCGTATAGGTAGAATGCTGAAATTTGGCAGGCTCATTCCTTACAGCTTACTTACAAAAGTTAAGCAGGTTTCATTTCGAAATTCTACGCATAACGGTCATAACGGTCAACAACGTCCGCCATGTTGAACTTTCTTATTTACGGCCCCATCTTCACGAAATTTGGTAGGTGGCTTCCCTGAGCTAACCAAAACCAATGTACGTACTTATTTCGGTGGTATAACGCTACTGTCAGCCACCATATTGAATTTTCCAACATCACTAATTCTCCAACTTCCCGTATAGGTAGAAGGCTGAAATTTGGCAGGCTCATTCCTTACAGCTTACTTACAAAAGTTAAGCAGGTTTCATTTCGAAATTCTACGCGTAACGGTCATAACGTTCAACAACGTCTGCCATGTTGAACTTTCTTATTTATGGCCCCATCTTCTCGCAATTTGGTAGGCGGCTTCCCTGCACTAACCGAAACCAATGTACGTACTTATTTCAGTGGTATGATGCCACTGTCGGCCGCCATATTGAACTTTTCAACAGTCTTTGTTACTTATGGGCCCATCTTCAAGAAATTTGGTACACGGGTTCCCAACGCTAACTGAATCCTACTTACGTACATATATACGTCCATAGCCTGCAGCTTGGTCACCATGTGAGGCGGCGTTGGGTCCCCCATCCCAACGCCTCCCACGTTGTTGGCTGCCTGCCTATATAAGGCCGTCCATCGCTCCAGTCTCTACATTCCCTTCCTTGCTTCGCTACGGGATTCACGTCTCCCTGCTGATAACTACAGCCTTTTTGTTTAATCCACGGCTTCTCCGCTGTTTTATTGTTTGTTTATTACAATTATAGTTATTGTATAGGTATTTTACACTTACTTTACGTTACTCAGGTACCCATTTCCTTCATCATTCCAACCCCCATTACCATGTCTATCGAGGTAATCACCATCGATCAAAAAACTGTCACTTACCGAGTGGTTTCCTTGCCCGGAGATGGCACCTACCTTTTCTATTCTCTGTGTTACATATTACACGGCCATATCAGGCTCACTCTTGATATCCGGAAGAACATTGTGTCTTATGTATTGAATGACTGGGACAGGTTCAAGGTGTGGATTGATGACGGTACAGGAGATAATTATACTACACAGGAGCACTAGAAGAGTGAAATGCTTAAGCCCTTCACCTATGGTTCTGCATGTGAGTTGATGGCTGCCGCTGAATTGTTCGGTTGGTGCTTTCAAGTGTACCGAAATGG
>JANRMT010062791.1:34592016-34662084 GCA_026402145.1 Polypterus bichir lapradei
CTTTTCAAGTTCTATTTAGTCCATATGAGTCAAACTCAAGGCCCACGGGCCACATCCGGCCCGGCGTGTAATTATATCCGGCCCGCGAGATCATTTTATATACTGTATTATTGTTATTAATGGCCCGGGTATATGAAGCGCTGGTAACACAATAAACTACAGATCCCATAATGCAGCGCTTCAGCTGCCTTGCCGAACACTTAACACGTTAATCAAGTCTAGCTTATGATACTGTAAATTATTGCGAAGCTAGCCCACACGATGCCGAAGAGAAAAGTTGATTCTGAAAATAGAGCCTTTAAAAACCGATGGGAGGCCGAGTATATGTTTACTGACATTGCCGGTAAACCCGTGTGCCTCATTTGTGGAACGTGTGTACAAAAACTGGGGTCTCCTTCCCAGCAAAAGTCGAGCAGCCGGCGCGCTTCTGCCTTAAATCAAAGTGAGCACTTTTAATTTTTTTCATCCTCCCCCTGAGCTATAGCCCAGAAAATTGCAAACACGGGACCCCTTTTCTACACCACGGCAAAATAATATTAAGGCGATTCACACTTTCTTTTGCACGTATACGATTATAAAGTCCTCAGCTCGGATTATTAAGACACGCACACGAGTGAAGGACTGACAGTGCCATCACAGCCGATTAATGGCAGAGACGTCTCACCAGTCTACACAAGACCCACCGCGACTGTCCCCAAAAGGCGATCATAACGTCACCGAACACATCTCTCTATACTATATAAAAGAAAAATGCAACTTTCCTTTCTTTACACCTTTGTTCATTTTATCCCAAACCAAAGCCTTTCTCTCTTAACACTGCAGAGGACACAAAACAATTTTTCTTTAATTACTGATAATACCGGTGAGTCACATTACCAGAGGCAGAAATTTGAACGTTCACATAGAAAATGTAATTTCTATACCACAGCCGTCGTGTAGCGCCTTTCAAAAGGGATCAACTACCGAGAGATGATCCATATACATTTTAGCTGCTGTTAGTACAACTTACCTCTTCTGTTATACCGTCTTTTAAAATGTAGTTTACCCGCAACCACTCGAGTAGTGCTCAATGTACCTGTACTTCTTAAAACGTTAATGTTTTACTGTTTAATAACTAATAGACTATATTTTATTATTTTTCCCTTGCACTCAGTGACCAAAGCTATACACACACATATAGACACATACATATATATACACATATATATACCTGTGTGTATGTTTGTATGTATGTGTATATATATATATATATACACACACACCTATCTACATTTTATATATATATATATATATATATATATATACACACACACACACATATATATAATTTGTGTGTGTGTATGTATGTGTGTGTGTATGTATGATGTAGATAGAGATATATATATATATATGTGTATATGTAGATATCTAATGTATACTGTATACATATGTATATATTTATATAGATATGAAGATATGAAGATATATATATATATATATATATATATAGACTCAAAACCATTATGACGGCAGCAATCCAAGCTGTGAGAAAACAGTAAAAAGGAGGTGTGTCAGATGTCGTGGTACATTTTCTAATGCAGCTAGACGAAAACAACTTTGTGACGCTGCCGCCAAATACACAAAACAATTACTTTCACAATCATGTTACATTATTTTTAAAATGTTTCCTTTTCTTTTTCATAACTTCTTTAACACACGACATCGCTGCGAAGTGCAGTTATTTTGCTATATATATATATATCACAGCGACACTCATAACAGTGACAAAACAATTACATTGACAATCATGTTACGTTATTTTCAAAGTGTTTCCTTTTGTTTCTCTTTCCTTCTTTAACACACTACTTCTCTGCTGCCAAGCGCAGTTATTTTGCTATATATATATAGATATAGATATAGATATATATATATATATGTAGATATAGATATGTGTATATATGTATATATATTTATATGTATATGTATATATATGTATATATATATATGATGTGTATATATATGTTTATATATGTGTGTGTGTGTGAGTGTATATATATATGCCAGCAACACTCATGACAATGACAAAACAATTATATTGTCAATCATGTTACGTTATTATTAAAATGTTTCCTTTTCTTTTTACTTCTCTGCTGCCAAACGCGGGTATTTTGCTATGTGTATATATATATATATATATATATATATATATATATATATATAGATAGATAGAGAGAGATGACAACAACACTCATATCAATGACAAAACAATTACATTAACAATCATGTTACGTTATTTTTAAAATATTTCCTTTTCTTTTTCATAACTTCTTTAACACACTACTTCTCCGCTGCGAAGCGCGGGTATTCTGCTAGTATAGTATTAAAATTAGTTAAAGTTTCAGCCTTAATCTAGCCTTAGTTCACATATTTTAAATACTTTATAGCATTTGAGTGAATATGGAATTCTTCCTTGATGATCAACTGCTTGCACAAGACACACCATTACGAGATCTGCAGCATTCACTTCTCATGCATAAGCCAGCATTTCTCAACTGCAGAAGGTTTATCTCTAACTCTGCGATAATTGTACAACCAATGTCAAAAGTCTCTGTGATACTAATATTTCAATATTTAATTTACAGTTTATACTATATCTGCATTACTGCCTTGCAGTAAAGAGGCTAGGGTTTGCATCCCAGGTCCTCCAATTGTGGAGTCTACATGTTCTTCTGGTGTCAGCGTGAGTTTCCTCCGGGTACTCCGATTTTCTCCCACAGTCCAAACACATGCAGGTTAGGTGAATTGGCAATCTTAAATTGGTCATAGTGTGTGGTTGGGGTATGTGTGTGGGTGTGTGTTAGTCCTACAATGGACTGGTGCCCTGTCCTTCCTGCCTTGCGCCCTATGCCAGCTGGGATAGGCTCCAGAAGACCTCAGGGACTAAGCGGGTAAACAAATTACAGACTGGCTGACTATATCTGCCAATTATGGTCATTTAGTACTTTCCTATTTATGTTTATAAGCTTGCAGTCTCAAAAACACATTAGTCCTGGACAATTCTAACAGTGCCAACTAGAGGAATAAATTCCATCAAAAACCCCAGCAAGATACTAAAAGAGCCACATTGATTGTTTATAAAATAAAATATTTATTTTCAAAGGCTCTGTTAAATAGTGAAGCTCTATAGGGCACACAAAGACAAAAATGAGTTGCAAGCAAGGCAATCCGAGGAGAACAAAAGTTCCAATAAGAAATCCCAAGAATAGCAGAAATACACAGTGAAAAGTCAAAAATCCAAAAATTCATAAAAATATTAAGTATAGCAGAAGACACAAGAACTCAACAACTCTAGAGTACATTTTCAATGAACTGCAAGGAAGTGTGGAAGACCCTCTGGATACATAGGGTGAAGCGGTGGCGGTGACTGGCAGGTTGCCCTGGCTCTTGGAGGACCACCCACAAAATACATGGAACATATTGTAACACAGGCAGATTACATACTATACATAAAAAAATTCAAAAACAAAGAATACACATAATCAACAAAAATAACATTAGCATAAATAATAGAAGCAAAAATTAACAAAACAGACATAAAACATCCTGACTGAAATACAGTATAACAAAGTCCCTTTCTAACCCAAAGTCCCTGGGATACCCCAACCTCTTCCACAGAGTCCAACAAGGACTCCTATCCCCCATGGGAAAGGCAAGAAGGGAAGATTTGGACCAGGATGGTCAGACAAAGTGAGAAGGTCACCAGAATAACAGGGCAGGGCAAGCGAATGGGCACAACATTCTGGTGGTCCCAGCAAGACAAACTTGAAGGGCAAACCACCTCCTGGTGGTCCCTATAGGGCAGGTGAGAAGGAGAGACCACATCCTGGTAGAATCCCCGAGGGCAATCAAGAAGGGCAGACCACCCCCAGATAATTCCCCCTCAACAGCAGGCAGCCGGGCATCTCCTAGAAAAGATGATTGAGCTAAAACATAAACTGAAAGGTGAGTTTATATTTTGTACACTCACCGTTAGTGTCTCTGAAGTCCTGGACTGAAACCTGAGAGTGTTCCCTCCTGGGAACACAGACAGCAACTCAGATGTTCCCTTTCCTGGGGATGCAGACAGCAACTTGGCAGGTTATTCTCCTGACAAAGGCAATTTAGTGTACTTGACACACTGTGCACTGCTGTGCGCTCTTGGCAGACTTCGATGTCACCTCCACACTTTCAATGGACATCAACGTTACATCCACTCTCCTTGCAGAAGTGGGTACGCTCTCTGCAATTTTCAAAAATTCTTTTTTTTTACTAAACCCAGGGAGCTTTGGACCCTTTATTCCTATTAATCAAAGTTAATGCATATCTTGGGGTGGATAACACAAAGTTAACGGTGGTAAAAAAATCATGTGGAGACAAAATAGTGGAGATGGTGGAAAACACTGTGGCTTGCTGCAGCAGCAGTTTATCTCTCATTTCCGTAGACAGATTTATTGGTGACTCAACAGCAGCAATGGCATGCTATGGCTTTTGTGATTTGAAAAAATCAATAAAATAAACTGGGTAAGTTGGCTAAAAGCATTCTGTGGTGAAGACAGGGGACTTGGCTGGAGGTGCAGCCTTGCAGTATGTACTGTATCGTTCTTGCAGCAGGCTTTGCAGTTGCAATGGTGGCTGCTTTTCTGAATCTCTCAACAGTGTGAATAGCGTACCACTCCAACAGGTATGAAATATTAGTTTCATACATATGCACCTCCAAATCATAAAACTCATTGTAGTCCTCCAGATCATTAATTCTTGCAAGGAAAGCTGAGGCCTCAGAAAGTTTGTCTTCTCTCTCTCCGATGGTTCAAGGTGCACAAACATATGATCAGTGACACGCAATTCAGGGATTGACAATAATCTCAGAAAAATCAACCCACTGAATTTAGAGATTTTTTCAAAAGCTGAAATCTATTTTGCACATAGCTGCTGCTAAGTTGACTTATTATTTAGTTATGAGATCAGAGTCTCGAAAATAACAGAGTCCCACCATAAACTGCATGTAGATACAATAAAAGCCGTATGGAGTTCTTTATGAAATAAAGGAATTATTTTCAAAGGCTCTGTTAAACAATAAAGCCCTGTAGAGCAAAAAAAGGACAAAAAGGTGTTGCCAGCAAGTCAACATGAGGCAAAAACACGTCCCAATACAAAATCACAAGAATAGTGGAAATACAGAGCAAAAGGTCAAAAATCCAGAAATGCACAATTATATTTAATGCAGCAGAAGATTCAAGAACTCACCAACACCAGAGCGCATTCACAAACAATCACAAGGTGGGGGCAACCGCTATGCTGCAGGGAAGTCTCCATCTAGCGTCCGGCCGTCCATCATACCTGGTAAGATACAGCTCGCCACCTTAAATCAAGAGAGTAAGAGACAGTTTTATGAAATCTTCAGTTTCTTGGCAATCTGTCACATGAGATATATTACATTATGCAAAAAAAAAAAAATAATAGATTGCCATGTTTCTCAAGAAAGCTGTTTCATTTTGGACATCTTTGAACCCAGAACTGAACTTTAAGAATGTCACCACCTTGCAGCTGAAGTGAGCAGGATAATAGGTTCAGATGGTGTTAATGCAATTATAATGGTTTCTCTGACTAATTAAGGATGAGCTAATTGAGTTTACCATTAGAACACTGAAGGGATGGCTTTTGAAAATATTGCTATGAAGCCATATGTAAATAACCAATTAAAAATCAGTAATTTCAAGCAGTAATGTCCTTTAGGAACATTAGTTATGTCTTGGGTATATTTTCAAATCACTTGAATAGTATCTCGATAAAAAGGTATCAATTTCTATCAAAAACATAAAAATTTCTGCATGTGTCCAAATTTTTAGCCAGTATTACAGTTCTTCTCAGTTACTTAAATATATTTAACTGAATGTGTCTTCATCTCCTCAAAAATTTAAACACAATTTCATAACATCTCATTTCTCTGTTCAAATCCCAGACTTTAGGCCCAAACGTAAATAGTCAACTCAAAGTCATTCACTCTGCCACTTTAAAACAAAAATTTCACCCAGATGATACTCACAAGCAAGTAAAAATAACCTCCCCACAAAATGACCACAAGCCACACCTCAGATCATTTCAGGACACTACTCCAAAAACTTGAGACTACCAGGAGCCCTGTATTGCATACTTATCAAGGTTTTGATTGACAGCACTCAAAATTCAATAAGGAAAGTGTTCAAGTACACAGTATGCAACACAAGTTTCAAAATATTATTTTCTTAAATGCACTGCTACTCAAAATCATACTGCAATTGAGTAAACTGATGTGCATAAAAAGAAAAAAATGTTCTGTGCATACTGTAAAACTGCAAATCATAGCAAAGTAAAGCAAAATTTCATAAATTACAAAATCAACTTAAGTAAATGAATAATCTGTCATTTTACAGTATTTGACAGACATCATTTTTGTTTTTCGGCTGGGTCAGGCCACAAACCCTTATCCACGTCATACAAGATGTATTCTCTCCTGTGTCTTAACCTGGTTTGGATGGTCTCTAAAACAATATCCCCAAAAGCTTCCTCTATGGCTCTCAGAAGATTCCCTCTGTCATAGGGATATACCTTCCACCACCATGCCAAGAAGAATTCTTCTCTGGAGATGAGAAATGGGGAATATAATGGCAACAACAAATTGGAAAACCCTGTTATGATCACTGAACCAGTTCTGTATAACTGCAGCTCAATGAAGCCTGACATTGTTCCAAATCACAACGTATTGTGGCCATCAAACCTTATTTTGGTCACATTACTCAAAATGCTCATGAAAATGATCTGGGAAATTCAACACATTTGCTGCATTGTAAGGGCTCAGAGTGGCATGCCGGTTGAGAACCCCATGTTCAATTATGGCTGTACACATTGTCACATTGCCTGCCTGTTGCCCAGGGACTTCAACAATAACATGCCATCCAATAATATTATGCGCCTTCTCCTTCTTTTAGTAAAATTAAATCCAGCCTCATCAATAAAAAGATGTACTCACTCATGTGGGGTGTCGTTGGAATCAGGCTCAATAACTCTCCCTAAAAGAAAGGACAGAGATTAAAATACTTTATAGTGTGCACTCTGTACAGTAATAGTCTAAACAGTGTATGTACATTAAATCACAACAGTGTTTTGCATTTTACTGTATCATGATCTGGTAATAAATACTGTATGATGCAGCATTGACTTTACCTGTACATATTGTATGCATTGGGTCTAGATTTGGTCTGAATTCCTTTTAAAAGGGAGTTTGTAAACCTGCTTCATGTTCGATTTGTTATGATGTAAGATGTGGTCAGTAGTAGACATGCTGATCTAACTTTTATTCCAGGATGTTTGCTGATTTTCTATGACTCCATTCTGAATTTGCCATAAGCGAAACTGAAACATTGTTGTCTATGACCATATTCTCTATTGCCTCTTCTTGTACATCCGAAAAAAAGTAATTGTCTGTGTAATAGGTTAGAATTCAGTATTCTAAAGAAAATTACATTTCTGTGTGTTGCTTAGTGTAATGGGCTATAAACCAGTGTTTTAAAGAAAAGGCAGAATTTCTGGAAAATTCTGCTACAGGTTATTGCTATGGCTATCTACAGGACATAAATATTTACCTGTCTTGTTAAAGAGTCACCTGCTTTGAATAGTCAGACTGCTTTGATTTAGTATCTCATCTACACACAATGTGGGGACACAGAACTGTCTGCTTCCTTGGAAAATTAACGAGTTCTGGAGACATTGGTTTCTAATTAAGTACTCAAAGTAAATGTGTTTACACTATTTGTTATGCAGAGGAAATTGGCTTGCACCATTGTTTTCACTGATTGCCATATTGATCCATACAGAAACTGAAGCATATATGTATTTCTGGGAAAAGGAGAATTAAAAAAAGAGAGAACAGAGAAGTATGGTCTGAGACTCGGGATTGCTGCCTGTTTCTTTTATGCTTTGAAACCATATCGCTGTGGCTACGCCCTGTAGCTACAGTGGATTGTACCTGGCCCAGGTTCCCCTAGACTGTGAGGCCGGTAACATCTGCATCCACCATGAGACTGCCTGCCTACAAAAGAATAAACACTCAATGCATCTGTGAGAGCTGCAGTCAATGTGCAGTGTGGAAGAAACACAGTGTAAGATCTAAGTACAGTGTTATTTTTGTGAAAGATCTATCCAGTACCAACAATATGAACATTTTGCTGTTATCAAGAAATCTGCAGAAGAATGTAAAAAAGTGCTTTACCTGGTCTCAATTCTGAAGGTATAGACCACAGAAGCAACGGTGTAGCAACGAAGATTTGGATGCACTCATTGCACTCTCATTTTCAATCCATGGACAAGCAATAAATATTATCTGATATTACAGTTCTTCTGGTCTGTGGTTGTGCTTATGGCCTTCCTCTTCTGGCTCCCTATGCAATCTATGAGGGACGTTCAAAAAGTTTCCGCACTTTTATATTTTCATCACAAAGGTGTTTATATTTATAATTTAGGGTGTATGTCAAAAAAAGTTATGGTCCAAACCGTGCGACAACAAAACTGTATTTAAAATTTTGTAGGTGTACAGCTATCTGGCTTTTTGTTCGCCTAGAGGCTGTTACACTTTGTAAAAGAATAGACAACACAACGTCAAAGTTTTGGAGATCAACCCTGTTTATTCAAAATAAGTTGTAGAGTGATCAGTCTTTACAGACAGGAGTTCAAAATGGAACTGAAGAAAAACAAAAATGGCTGCCATATATAGTGGGTAGACAGGAAAGGACTTAATTGGGAGAACGGTATTCTGGGAAATGGAAGTGATGTCAGAAGGAGGTGGAATCTTGATAACCAGAAGAGATACTTATGTTGCTGAAGTGGCATTAGGTTGATGGTTTATCTGTTAGTCTGGAGGGAGAGAAGAGAGAGATTTAGAGGACAGCACCAACCCTTGGTCCAGCAGGAACATACAGTTATTTGATCCCTTAAACTGTCTCCCAAGCGGAAATGTGTGACAACTTATGATATTAATAAAGATAAATCTTGCCTTTCACATATAATAGGCAAGTGATAATTATGCATTTTGGAATATGTTCTTTTAAATTCTAAAAGTATATTCAGTGGAACCTCGGGTCACGACCGTAATTTGTTCCAAAACTCTGGTTGTAACCCGATTTGGTTGTGACCAAAGTAATTTCCCCCATAGGATTGTATGTAAATACAATTAATCCATTCCTGACTGTACGAACTGTATGTAAATATATTTTCTTTAAAGATTTTTAAGCACAAAAATAGTTAATTATACCATAGAATGCACAGTATAATAGTAAACTAAATGCAAAAACATTGAATAACACTGAGACAAACACCCAGGGTCCCTGCTCAGCTGCACGTGAACCTTCTCTCTCTCTCTCTCTCTCCTGCACCAGCTTTTTCCTCCTGCTTCTTGCCTTCTCCTGCAACCTCCCGTTCTTTCCTGTTCTCTTCTTTTTCCCTTTAGTCGACTCGCGCTTCTATTTATGAAGAGGACGTGGTAGTCGTGGCAATCAGCAGCTCCTGGGAACAATTACGGATGCAACTGCTTCTCACCTGTGCACTTAGGTGAAAAACGGCCACATCACGAACTCCTAAGGAACCGCTTTGGCCACACACCACCACGCCCCCTCGCTAAGCCACGAGTGTGGTGATTATTTATTAAAACTCGCCTTTTCGACGGGAGCTATGGACCTGCTATACCACAGGAGGAAACTGGGTTGAGAGGAGGTTACAGTTTTGAGGGAGAGTCCCTCTGCGTGATACACCAAGAACAATGTATGGTACAGGGAGAGACTGAACACGTGCGGAAATCATTGGCGCGTTAGAACCGGAAGGGAAACGAAATAGAGCACAAAGAGTTCACAGCGAATGCACAGGGAGAGACTGAACACATACGGAAATCATCGCACGTACGAACCAGAAGGGAAACTGGCTTGTTCATCACCTGAGTGTGTGGTCGTGAATAGATGCAAAAGTTTGGCAAACTTTTTGGTCGTAACCCGATTTGTACGTGTTCAGAGACGTTCGTGACCCGAGGTTCCACTGTATCAGAAAATCATACAATAGCTCATTGACAGTAGATTACAAAAATAAACAAAAAATCATCCAACCATTATCCAACCTGCTACAGGTGCCGGTCATAAAATTAGAATATCATGACAAAGTTGATTTATTTCAGTAATTCCATTCAAAAAGTGAAACTTGTATATTAGATTCATTCATTACACACAGACTGATGTATTTCAAATGTTTATTTCTTTTAATTTTGATGATTATAACTGACAACTAATGAAAGTCCCAAATTCAGTATCTCGGAAAATTAGAATATTGTGAAAAGGTTCAATTTTGAAGACACCTGGTGCCACACTCTAATCAGCTAATTAACTCAAAACACCTGCAAAAGCCTTTAAATGGTCTCTCAGTCTAGTTCTGTAGGCTACACAATCATGGGAAAGACTGCTGACTTGACAGTTGTCCAAAAGACAACCATTGACACCTTGCACAAGGAGGGCAAGACACAAAAGGTCATTGCTAAAGAGGCTGGCTGTTCACAGAGCTCTGTGTCCAAGCACATTAATAGAGAGGCGAAGGGAAGGACAAGATGTGGTAGAAAAAAGTGTACAAGCAATAGGGATAACCGCACCCTGGAGAGGATTGTGACACAAAACCCATTCAAAACTGTGGGGGAGATTCACAAAGAGTGGACTGCAGCTGGAGTCAGTGCTTCAAGAACCACCACGCACAGATGAATGCAAGACATGGGTTTCAGCTGTCACATTCCTTGTGTCAAGCCACTCTTGAACAAGAGACAGCGTCAGAAGCGTCTCGACTGGACTGCTGCTGAGTGGTCCAAAGTTATGTTCTCTGATGAAAGTAAATTTTGCATTTCCTTTGGAAATCAAGGTCCTAGAGTCTGGAGGAATAGAGGAGAGGCACAGAATCCACGTTGCTTGAGGTCCAGTGTAAAGTTTCCACAGTCAGTGATGGTTTGGGGTGCCATGTCATCTGCTGGTGTTGGTCCATTGTGTTTTCTGAGGTCCAAGGTCAACGCAGCTGTCTACCAGGAAGTTTTAGAGCACTTCATGCTTCCTGCTGCTGACGAACTCTATGGAGATGCAGATTTCATTTTCCAACAGGACCTGGCACCTGCACAAAGTGCCAAAACTACCAGTACCTGGTTTAAGGACCATGGTATCCCTGTTCTTGATTGGCCAGCAAACTCGCCTGACCTTAACCCCATAGAAAATCTATGGGGTATTGTGAAGAGGAAGATGCAATACGCCATACCCAACAATTCAGAAGAGCTGAAGGCCACTATTAGAGCAACATGGGCTCTCATAACACCTGAGCAGTGCCACAGACTGATCGACTCCATGCCACGCTGCATTGCTGCAGTAATCCAGGCCAAAGGAGCCCCATCTAAATATTGAGTGCTGTACATGCTCATACTTTTTATGTTCATACCTTTCAGTTGGCCAACATTTCTAAAAATCCTTTTTTTGCATTGGTCTTAATTGATATTCTAATTTTCCGAGATACTGAATTTGGGACTTTCATTAGTTGTCAGTTATTATCATCAAAATTAAAAGAAATAAACATTTGAAATACATCAGTCTGTGTGTAATGAATGAATCTAATATACAAGTTTCACTTTTTGAATGGAATTACTAAAATAAATCAACTTTGTCATGATATTCTAATTTTATGACCGGCACTTGTATATCCTAACTACAGGGTCACAATCCCAGCCAACACAGGGCACAAGGCAGGAAACAAACCCCGGGCAGGGCGCCAGCCGACCATAGATAAACAAAAAACATTTGACTTAATTAGAAGATTTTTTTCTGCATTTTATGAATGCATATATCATTAATATTCATTTTTCTTTCTCGGGTGTATAAGCAAATGAAAATGATAATAAAAGATCAGTACAATTAATGAATAAACATCATAGAATTACATTTCTATTATATTGTTTGAAGAGGTATTATGGTTTTATGTACCATTATGTAAATCTTTAAAGACTGAATGTTTTTCTGCACTGAGTTAATTTATTTAAATCTGGGATAAATCATTTGAATTATAAATGGATGGTTTTACACTTTTAGAGCAAAAGGGAATAAATTCACGTGTGGAAGACTGGTTCCTCTGATTTGCAATATTCCACTGACTCACATTGCTTTTTCAGTTTTTGTATAAATGTATTAAAACTCTCCAAATGATTTATTCTTTAGTCTTCCTTGCTATTTGACTTGTTTCACAGAATCATTATGCTTTCAATTCAAGATTATTTTTGTGCAACCCTGCATCAAAATAAATATGCAAATGATTCAATATTGATTCACTTTGGAAAAGGAATCTTTTATACTCCTGACTTTATAGTCACAAGTATTGTTAATGGAATGAATATATTTTATTTAGTCATGCTTGAGACCTTTTATTTTGAGAATTTATGACCAGCGAGAGCGCCATATCATGAAAAGAGCAATTCAGTGATAGCATTTTTGTTCTTTCTGGGTGGCGGAGATTAAACATACCGAACTGTAACTTTGAGAGAAGCAGGGGTCACTCGATCAAGCAAACTTTTGGTAAGTTGCAAATGAGAAATCATAGTCAAATGTGATTAGTTATTAAATAGAAATCATAAACAATACCTACATTTTTATATTCTGTGTTCTTTCCTTTATCTTTTGAAGTGGAGATAATATTAATTGACATTATTTGTTCTTAAAAAAAGATCACATCTGATGGCATAAATTGATGACTACTTTAATGCTGTCTTTGGATGAAATTAAACACTAAATAATGTCATCTCTATGATAAGTAAAAAGGACAAAAACAATAAATAAAATTCATTTTTGAAGAAACAATACATGGAAAATTAACTGAAAGGTGCTAAAATAATTTTAACCATGAAAAGATTCTGACATTATGATTATTATTGACTTGAACTTGAAAACTGAAATAAAAGTGTAATATGACCTTTCTGCTTTGAAAGGACTTGTTTTAGGCAATTGTAAAGAGCAAATAGAACAGATAATTAAAACTGTGCCCTAATAAAACTATTTTACAAAGTAGAAGAACCCTTTATATCAATCAAGCTCATTCAGGTAGCTAACAGCTATTTAATCTCAGCATCTCCTCTAGATATTTAAAAATAGCTTCAAGTGCATATTGATAACTCTGTAACTCATTTAAGAGTTTCACAGTCTTCTCATCTGGTTTCAGTCCTCGATATACTTTCCCTTAATATTTTTACCAACGTATCTCATTCATTGTTTAATAGAAAGAGTGTTGCTATATCATCTTTAGTCGCAACTTTTTAGAATTCTGAAATTGTGGATTAGGCCCATACATACTCTTAATGTAGCCTTCTCTTCTGAGGACTAAATTGGTAAGTTTTCTCTTGTGATAGATTGTGATAATATGGTATTCTTTTCCCCACTGACCCTAAACCTTAGGTTCTTTGCTGTGTAGGAGCATATATTCTGAATTTTAGTATTATATAGCACCTTCAGCTAGGAAGTTTGGGCTTTATCTACTGAGGTACATACTTGCTCATATCGTGCTGATACACAAAAGAGTATGATACATATGGGATATCTATTGTGGGTGCTACCTCTCACCTCCACGTACATGAACTAAATTAATATGCCACCCAAAAATGATTTTCACATTACAGTGGATCCTTGGTTCACGAACATCTCGGTTCACTTACAAATCAGTTTACGACCAAAAAGTTAGCCAAACTTTTGCCTCTGTTCACGACCACACACTCGGTATACGAACAAGCCAGTTTCCCTTTCGGTTTGTACGTGTTCAGTCTCTCCCTGTGCAGCGAGCGAGCGAGAGAGAGCGCGACACACACACAGGCGCGCGCGAGAGAGACACACACACACACACGCACACACACACAGGCGCGCGTGAGTGAGACACACACATACACACACACAGGCACGCGAGAGAGAGACACACACACACACAGGCACACGAGAGAGAGAGAGCTGGACGCATAAGGTAGAGAATGCAGTTAAAGAATGCACTGGGCTTGTTTTTGTTTTCATTTCTGTTTACAGCGATCGGTTTGTAGCGTGCATTGTTACAATGTTACTTTTCTTGGTGGTTTATTAAATTATGGATTTTTCAAATGTTCATTTTTTCCCTGTGCTTAAAACTCATTAAAATAAAGTGTTTTTAGCGAGTGGTTCTTAGCACTATAGTGCGAACTATAGCAGTGTTAGTTTTCTCTGTTGTTCAAGGTTTTCTCAGTGTTATTCAATGTTTTTACATTTAGTTTACTATTACCCTGTGCATTCTATGGTATAATTAACTATATTTGTACTTAAAAACTAAAAAAATATACATATTTACATACAGTTTCTACAGTCTGGAACGGATTCATTGTATTAACATACAATCCTATGGGGGAAATTGCTTCGGGTCATGACCAAATCGGTTTACGACAAGAGTTTTGGAACGAATTATGGTCGTGAACTGAGGTTCCACTGTACTTACATTTGTATATTGTTTGCTGTAGTCCAAAATTGGTTTCCATCTGTGTCAAGACAGTTTGTTAGCTCTGTTCCCCATATAAGAATTTTTTTTCAGCTTTCACGACAAGCTCCATGGTGCTAGTAACGTAAAAAAATATTTTTGGATGGAGTATTCCTTTAACTTCTAAAACCAAAAATCACAAGTGGTTTATCAGTGCAAACAAAGTGTTATTTTTATTCAATCTAATCTAAACAACTAATACCATTAACAGAAGCATAGGGAGAATTACTACGTAAAATATACAACCTGGACTCTTGTGATTGCAGCAGTTTTAAGATTAACTTCATTGTCTGTCCAGATGGCTCATTTCTTAGTTACAGAGTTAGATTTCTATCAGGCTTAGGTCATTCTAATTCTTTGCATTTATATATCGCTTTTCTCACTACTCAAAGCGCTCAGCAATTGCAGGTTAAGGGCCTTGCTCAAGGGCCCAACAGAGCAGAGTCTCTATTGGCATTTACGGGATTCAAACCAGCAACCTTCCGATTGCCAGTGCAGCTCCCTAGCCTCAAAGCCACATACTTATTCTCAGAATAAAGAGAAGTGCACTCTAACTAAGTTATTGTCTGATTTACATCTTCTGTGTATTAGGCAACAATATGTCCATCCGGTAAAAGTCTCTTTGTTATCTTTTTGCAAGCAAACATTCCCACTAACTTGATTATACAAGTATGTGAATTAAAAGAGTACAATTCAAATGGATTTCAAATCAAATATTTTGACAAACAAAATATACCACATCGATGTCCAAACTGTTAAACAAATTTAGTAATATCAGTTCAGTCTATATAAACAAGTCTTTTCCATAACCTTTATAATATTCTAAGTTGCTTGTGGCTTCTATTGTAGTTGTCTTTTCACAAAACTCTACCAAGTCTGTTTGAAAGAACTCCTCCACCCCTCAAAATTACACTAGAATATTTAGAATATTGCTTTTATATATGCAGTCTTGATTTTGTTTAACCATAGGGTCTATCATTTTGAACTGGATAGAGATGCTTTATTGGAATATAATTATAGGGTTTCAGTGTCTGACATTTTGTGGACTACAATCGCATTTGCAATATAAGCATCCCATGCAGTAGTGAGCACTGGAAAATCTGCAACATTCTGTGTACAAAAATCTCATTTAATCCATCAACCTCACATGATTAGTTAAAATCTACATAAATAAGTCTCTAAATCACCTACACATTTTTGTATTTACTTCTGATAAATACTATAATTTGTTTATTTATTTAACGCAATTCATCAATACAGCTCATAAATTCCAATAAGTTTTTCTTGTGGTACTAGCATAATAGTTCACTGATATTCGTAATAATAACAGTACTAATAATGATGATGATTAGAGCAACAGTCAAAAACAAGCAAATTCCTATGCAATCATTCGGATTTATTTTGCATTCATTCATATTCTGAACTAATGTCCATCGACCTGTAATGGAAAAAATGAGTTCAGAAAATGGACTGGTGCAAAATACAGAAATAAAATATTTTTGTTCATATATTATTTAGAGCATTTCCAGAGCATGCAGTTTATGTTAACCAGGGAAGAGCTGCTGTACAATTGTGTATATGTACAAAGGTGCAGTAGTGCTAGATGGAGTATCATGTAGGCCATAAGGTGATTGATTGACAGTGTTTTCTGCTGTCCTTGCTGCTATAGAAAGTAAAGATCATTAATCAATTAATTATATTAAAATGAATTTTAATTGTACTATTCATATATTAGAAATTAATATGATGCCATGACTACATTCTTAAAAAATACAGGAAAAATAGATAAAAAATCAGACTTCCTCATCTTCTTGTTCTTCTTCAACTTTTCCCACTTCTATAGACAGTTTGTTCCTGCAACTCCATGCTAGTCAGGCCCTTTTCCTTCAGATCTTCTTTTGCTTTATCCGTCCACCTCCACTTTGGCCTCCCTCGCTTTCTCTTCCTCTGTACTTCGATTTCAGTCACTCTTAAGCCCACATATTCATTGCCTTTCCCCATCAAATGTCCATACCAATTCAACCTACTTTCTTGTATCTCTCCCATTTTTGTTGTATCTCACATTGTTTCATTTATTCTTTTGTCCTTTTTTCTAACTCCACACATCCATCTCAATAGTCTCATTTCTGCCACATCTAACTTCTTTTCCTGCGCTTCTTTTACTACCAATGTCCCAGCTCCATACAGCATTGCTGGTCTTACTATTGTCATAAAAACCTTACCTTTAACCTTCACTCTAACTCGTTTCCTTTGCTCCAAAGTAATACACAAACATGAATGGAAACAGTAATAGTAGAAATATACAGTATGTATATATATTTGTTCTGAGAATGATCAGATGCAGCAGAGAAAATTAAATAAAAATAAATTCTCTTACTTGCACAGAATTAAAGTAAAATATTAAAATGTTGATTGAAACGGAGAATCAATCTGTGCTCTGTTTATTAAAAGTGTGCCTATTATTGGTATAATATCCATAAAAACACACCCAAAATTATTGTGAGAGGTGAATTACAGCATGAATGAGAGTGAGCTAGTTTTTTTGCCACTGCTATACCAAATAAGAATATATATGGAGAAGTGGTTTGAATGAAAAAAACTGGATCAAAACAGGTAATAAACATGTGAGATTTAATTTAGGTCTCCTCTTTCCGTCTGTATAAGCACACAAACCATTCTCTACAAATATGGATACTGAGTCAAAATACTTCCAGTTGAAACAGAGAAGCCTGCTGGAAAGCAATGGAAAGGGCATTTCAAACCTTGCTTGAAATTCTTGCTGTAGATAGATGTGCGCAGTATTTAGAAAACGAAGACATAATGTGGGGGCGGCATACCACAGTGTTAATTTAATGCAGCTTCCGAGAACTGTACTGTGGATGCTTCAACTACTGAGACAAGAACTTAGTGAATGAAAGCATAGTGTGCTGGTGGCAGAAAATCATGTTCATGCATTAATGAAAAACTGCACTTCACCAGAATGAAGTGATTGTCATAGAACCTACTGCTTTCATATTAAATAAACTCAGATTCTGCACAGGTTATAATGTTAAAGCATAACACTTTGTCTTTCAGAAAAGCATGCTATTTCAAACATGTAAATGTCTTTTATAAGAGGGCTTTCAAATTTCTAATTAAATATCTCATCCAGGTGTCAAATGAAGATCCATCTGAGAACTGCAGATCAATCAAAGTGCAGAATTAAGTTAGTGGACAAAAATACTATACATATGAGTGTGTGTATGTGTGTCTATATACAAATATCTACATACTGTATATATACAGTGCCCTCCATAATGTTTGGAACAAAGACACATTTTCCTTGATTTACTCCTATGCTCCACACTTTAAAATTACAAATTAAACAATTCAGATGTGATTAAACCACACATTGCAGACTTTAATTCAAGGGTATTTGCATATGTATGTTTTGTATATGTATGACCAAACCCAAAATAAATATTGGGGTGCCTACTGGATCATCTTGTTTAATTGTTTAAGTTATTAGAGTAACTCACAAACACATTCCAATTTTGGACAGGAGCGAGTCTGGGTTGTTGTCCCAGTTTTTGTTCTTGCTGGCAATAGACCATGCCATTAAGGCACCCACAGGACAAAGGAGAAATGGGATCTAGTAGATGACCTCAGACTTTGCAGATGATTTAGCCCTTCTCTCCCACACCGAGCAGCAGATGTAGGATTAAACCAGCATTGCTGCAGATACAGTAACTCAGCATGCCTGATACACAACACACACAGATGGAAGAGCAAGGTCCTCAAGGTTAATTCTGCCAACACCGCTATTACGCTGGAAGATGAAGAGCTAGAAGAGGTGGAGTGCTTAACCTGCCTTGGCAGAGTCATTAACAAGAAGGGCGGGAAAGATGCCAATGTTAGAACCAGAACTGGCAAGGGAAGGGTAGCATTCCTGTGACTAAAGAACATCTCAGGCTCCAAGAACCTATCCATATAGATTAAGATGAGGATCTTTAACACCAATGTAATATCAATCATTTACTTAGGTGTGGAAACTTGGAGGATGACCATTTCCACCAACAAGAAAATCCAGACATTCATCAATGTAATAAGAATATAAGTTCAATGTCTCTGTGCTCTGTACAATAATTATTTTATAAATCCACTCAAATGTACAGGCCAGGCCAAAGTTAGCACACAGGGGTTCTCAGCATTTAGAATTGCTGGGCCAAGCATAGGACAAGATAGACAAAGACAGCTGGAGGAATGTATAGTCAGCACAAAATCTTCTTTCCTTGTTTGGAAATGGACTATTTGCCGATGTGGGGGCCTGCACGTGGACGAAACAGTATAAAATCACTTGGACAGCAGCCAAACACTTTGAAGCTGACGGACAGATGGATGATATCGTCATCTGTCCTGAAAAGCCTTCCAGCGCAGCAACAAAAAATGGCAGACTGTATAGATCAAGATCCCACCTTGGTATTGTCTTGCTATAGGCTTCCCGTCTGTAATGCCACGTAAATCGTCATTAAAGAAAGCTTAAAGAAGTTATTTTCTCATATGTGATTTTTACCACAATATCACTATGGGAGGGATATCACCTTTTAATATCATATCTATATGGTTTTCAGTTACTTAAAACGCCACAATTACAAAAGAACTTATTTAAACTAGGGAGCTATTGCCCTTAAAGGAACAATCAATAACTGTCTGAGACAGATCTTCCAAATTCATTAACCTGAAACCATTAGCAACCTAGATCCTCCTATAATGATGGAGAGGAACAGGCCATAACCTGTATAAACCAGGCTCTACAACTATCAGACAAGCCCTTAAATGGAATCATCAGGGGAAGAGGAGCAGGGGCCAACCAAGAAACTCCTGATGTCATGACCTGGAGGTGGACATCAAGAGGATGGGCCATACTTGGGGACAACTAGTCCAATATCATGAAATTTGGAGAGCCCTAGTCATTGACCTATGCCCTGTGCGGAGTAACAGGTATTAAGTAAATAAAGTTTGGGTCCAACTAACTGCCAACATCCACCTTCTCAAATTAATTATCAAAGAATTAAATCACATCTTTATTACCTATTGAAATTTAATGTTGATTCTCCTCAAGGTAATTCGAAAGGTTTTTTTATTATTATGCTATTATACCATTTGTTTAGGAAGTGCCAGTAAATTCCTTGCAAGTCGAATGGTTTTGTTTTATTTAAACCAACTATTCTATATTAAAGCTCAGAGATTAGTGTTATTTCTGCCTGGAAAATTTGACTTATATGCTCTGTAGGTCCGTGAAGGGCCGTCCTCTGCGGAGGCAGAGGGAAACCCCAGGGAAGGTGGAGGAGCCACCTGTGAGAGCAGACCCATTACTGGTGAATGGACGGGCATTGAACCCGCGGAGGAGGTGCCGAACAGGCAAGTCGCGTGGTACCGGTAGGGGGGGAGCGCACTGCCCATATGTGAATCAGAGGGACGCCCGGTGCTGGTGTCCAGGCAGTGCTTCTGGCCCTCTCTTTCCTTTCTTTTCAGGACCGGAGCCCCAATGCGCAGTAGGACCTGCCCCGTTGGGGACCTTCCCTCCTGGTATGGGCTGCTTCACGGGAGGACTCTCCACCGGCGATGGGGCAGTCCCATGGCTGGCGGGGACTATGGAGGCGAGAGCAGCACAGACCAGAGGGGCGCGATGACCTCGGAGGAGGTGCCGAAGTGGTGCGTTCCAGGGTGCCGTCTTGGACCCTGGATACGTAGTAGGACCCACTCCGAGGATGAACTGACCTCTCGGGGTGTGTTGCTCGGACCGACGAGTCTCCGCTGGCAGTGGGGCACACGGCTGGGGGTGGTACCCAGCCGGGACACCCAGGAGGACCGGAGGAGGGCTTGCGCCTCCTCCAGACCACGAGGGGTCAACCACCCTGGTTGCACTGGGGACCACAGGTGCAGAGCTTGGAAGCTCAACCCTGTGGGGGCCTGTGGCCACCGCCAGGGGGCGCCCTGGTGCCTGAGGAACCCTGGACCTCAGCACTTCCGCCACACCAGGAAGTGCTGGGGGGAAGAAGACTGGGACACCCGGAGGGCTTCCGGATGCACAGCCGGCACTTCCGCCACACAGGGGAGTGTCCGCAGAGGAGTGTCTGGGAGCAGCTGGAGCCCATCCGGGCTGCTATAAAAGGGGCCGCCTCCCTTCATTCGGAGTCAAGAGTCGGGTGGAAGTGGACGGGAGACTAGAGAGAGAGGAGTGGAGGCAGCCGAAAGGAAGGCAATGCGAAGAGAGGCCTGGACTTTGGGGGATCAGTGATGGAGGCACTGGGTTTATGCACGGACTACACTGTAAATATTGTAAATAAAATGTGTGTGCTGGGTGACAAAGCGTTGTCCATCTGTCTGTGTCCGGGCCACGTTCCACAGCTCTTTATCAAAAACAGTAGTAAAATATGTATTTACTTAATTTTCTATTTTAACTAATAGCATTAACTTCCATTAAATGTGTTCATTTCTCTGCTAACCTTTAAAATATTTAAAATACAGTTTATTTCTATTTTTAAATTCCTTTTATATTATTTAATTCCTATATAATTCTATTATTTTTTATATTTTATAAATGCTTTATTCAACTTTTGAACCATTTCATTTTCATTTTAGAATGTGTTTATATTGTGTACAAAATAAATAATATTATATCTCTTACTTGCTATATATTACAGCTGCTTTACTCCGAGGAAGTAAAATGTTGCTGTTGTAAAGAAACAGAGAAATGAAAAAGGGTTGGTGTTCTAGTTGTACATCCTGCATATTGCTTCTAGTGGGTGATAGGGCATAAATACGCACACTGGTAATAAGTAATCTATCCAGGTCATTAGAGAGATAGTGTTGTGCCCAGATCACTCAAGCCAGCACCTATGAAATGCAGGTCAGGGTTATTTTTCTAGGTTAATAGATATTAGATTTTGAAGATAACAGATAGATACACATCAGTGTCATGCTTGTTTGCTTAACCTTTATAGGGCTGAGAACAGCTCCTTGACAGTGATAACCTTTTAGGGAACCACCCACAAGACACATGGAACATAACAGAACAAGTATAGACATACAGAAATTAAACAATACACAATACTAGTAATAAACAAAAAATAATGCAAAAAAATGAACACAAATAAAACTATTAACATACACCAAAAAAATCTAAAATGGACTAAAAGACTTAAAAATGGAAATAGAACAATAGGGCTGAAATATAACAGTCATTCAGTATAAGCTCTAAACACTTAGGGTGTTCCTTTAAATCTCTTCCTTTTAAGGCCAGCATGATGACAGATGCATATGTTTTTATACAAAAAAATCTTGAGTTCTTCTATTCATATCACTATTAAAATCCCAATAAAACAACATAAAAAGACTCTTAAAAAGATAAAAGTGGTTGGAGAATTTCTGGATTTCATATCTGGAAAGAGACCTGAAACACATCCTTGAAATGCAACCTGAAGAGAAGGTATCAAAGTACAGGAAAGAAATGCATTACTCCTTTCACACCAATGTTTCAGGTGTATTAGACTAGTCAGAAACATGAGTTCACTATAGTTATTTAAATATTTGGAACTTTTGCTTGAGGCACTTTTACAACTGACTACAGTGCCAAAAGGAAGACTCACAAAGCATTACTAAAAGATGCCATCATGGATAAGATTAAAAGTATGTTATGATGTCTGTGGTTAATTTAATTTGTAAACTTCTAGTTTCTTTTGCATCGTTCATTATACTAAATACATCAAATTGAACCTTTTGTTTTTCATAATGTAATTTTGGTGCTACTTTGTACCATTGTTTAGTTTCTGGTTTTAAGGCCATGATGGTTACCTTTTGCTGTTTAGGTTGTCATGGACCATTAATATGCAAGATGTTATTGCAGATTTCCTATATAAGATTGTAGCATAGATAGGGCGTAGAGAGGGAATTACTTTGGGGTCAATATTTTCAGCGTTTTCCCAGAATGAGGATTAAATTATAATATAAAACTTTATGTGAGACCTCTTACATGCATAAAAGAAAGCTTATGCTGTCTCGGGGTGTCAGAGACACATCAGAGGATTTGTTGGTGGAGTATGAATAGTGGGAAGAATCTCCTCATCCATGTGGTGTCTGGACCATAGAATTGGCCTTGAGTTTGACCGGATTTTGGGTTGCTGTTGCCTGTGGGTTACCCCACTCATCTGCTCCTGGTGTCTAGAATTCATGACCACAGCTGTTCTGTGCCTGTGCAAGGAAATCCTTTGTGGGAATTAGCCAGAAAGACCTGTCGCAGAGGTACTTTTCGTAAGTAATTGCCATTACTAAATCCAGGGAATCACTGGATAGTATGCACTATTCTCTAGAGGTTTGACAATAATCTCAGACACCAGTGGCAGAGGCACCTTGAAAGGAAGTGAGTGTTCTAGATCTCTTTTTGGATTTAAGATAAAGGGTCTCAATAGTAAGCAAATGGAAGACATTCCACCTCAGAGAAGTGTATGGGATTTCGGAATGCTATATTCCATTGTTCTCAGAGATTCTGAATCACCCTTTCACCTTGATCTTGAACTGTTTTAGTTCCTTTCCTGTGAGATGCTTAATCTCACTTTAGTTGATTTGTTCTTAAAATCTTATTTTTCTTTAACATTTCATCTGTATTCTAGTTTCCATTGCATTTATATTCAGTTCTGAAATGGTCATCTATTTTACTTCTAGCTTTAACATTAATAAGGGATACCCCTAATGAAACAGGCCTAACACCTGATGAAATATTAATAGTTGGACCAGCACAACAACCTGTAGTTTCTTCTCCGTTATGGAATTCATAAGTAACTTTCAGCAAATACAGATGAAGTATTGTAATATTGAGTAATGATGAGCAAAATTCTTTAAGTCTTTGTACTTGCAGGTAAAACCTCCTTTTCCTAGCTTACTAGAGATAACCCAGAAACTGGATTGTAAACAAAGGTCTGCAAACAAGTGAATTACCTGACTCCAAGGAGAAACAAGATGGCTATCGACCAATTGACAACTGAACCTCTGTCTGCTGCAACGCACTCAAGTTAAAGTTAAAGGAATCACGGGTCCCTAACACAAACAAGACAAATAAAACTTTAAGGTG
This sequence comes from Polypterus bichir lapradei, assembly GCA_026402145.1. Classification (NCBI taxonomy): domain Eukaryota; kingdom Metazoa; phylum Chordata; class Cladistia; order Polypteriformes; family Polypteridae; genus Polypterus; species Polypterus bichir. Next base: position 34,615,712 of record JANRMT010062791.1, read on the forward strand.
TTATGTTGGTAACCTCTGATACCAAAAGAAAAAATGATCTTTGTGGGTTCTGTATCACAGAACTCATCCGATGAAGAGTTTTAGATATTAATATTAATTAATATTATTTGCTTTGAGATATTGGTCTATTATATTATTATTCTGTAGCAATGTCTTTCCAGGTGGATTTCAACTATGAATTGATGGGCAATATAAAAAAAAATATCTGCAAATGCAAAAAGGCAATTGAATTCTTTAAATGAGTAACATGTACGTATTGTACATTTGTAGCTATTGCTTTTATTAAAGGAAATAGAGACTTGTTATTCTTCATTTGATATGTTTTGGATTTAACTTGTACAACAATGGGGATAATATAATAATGTTGCACCTAGTGCAAAAGCAATGTGTTAAGAGTAAATATTTTTAGAATTACCTCATTCTATAGGCTCTCTGACACTTGGTGTGAGAGTTACCTTTTTTTTTTTAAAGGATTAATGGTTGTATGTAATCTGGACTGTGCCTACAACCTACATCCTATAATCAGAGTTTAACTCATAATAACTACTATAGTACATTTAGTACTACATTAGTGACTATCACCATATTACAACTTTAATATTATCAAAAGAAGCTCCTTCATTCAATCTTAAGTGTTTTAAAACTCTAGGGAAAATGTATACCAGCTAATGTCAGTCCAATTTAAGCATTATTAGTTGTTGATTTTAAATATTGCAGAATATAGTATAGGTTTTAACATTAAGGGGAATTTGTTAACTAGGAGGAATAATAGTAAGATTATAGGATGGTATATATATATATATGGTGTGGTGTACTGCCAGGAACCTTACCCGGCCGGGATGCCTTCATACTTGATCACGGGAGAGAGTGTGCACAGGGAAGTATCTCCTCCAGATTGCTAGATGGCAGCCCATCAGTGTTGCTATGGTGCTCTGGATTCCCTCAGGGAATTATAGGACTTGGACTTTGCCTACTAAGCCCTGTTGCATTCCATGATGTGCTGCCAGAGGGTGCTGCAGGGACTGCTGAGTCCTTATTCATTGCATAAAAGGAGCCAGCTGCCTCAGCTCCAAAAGCCAGAGTTGGGAGGGAGAACACAGCTTGCTGGGAGGAGTGGAGGCAGAGAGGAAGAGAGAGAAAAAGAAGAAGAAAAGGTGTATACATGTTGTATACATGTTGCGAATGTTTTAGATGTTTATCCCACATATACAGCTGGATATGCAATATGTGGTATACTATATACTGCTTTTCGTGTCTTTGCTGCAGATTTCTTGGTTTTGGCATTAAAAAGAATTGTCCGCAGAGTATTTCCCAGTTTATACACTACTTTAATGCCTGATCTGGAGGGGATGCATGCTGTGGTTTCTGATATGCCATAGTGATAAGGAAGACTGTACCAGGTAGAATGGGAGATCGGGTTGGTGCAAATGGTTTGCTGTGGTCTGGGACATTTCCTGTGTAAGCATTGTTTGATAAATGGTTTGGATTAGCTGTTTAATGTAAACAGATGGAACAGATAATGTTTTTCATTTTTTTTAGTTTCCTTTGTATTACAGTAAGTGTATATCCTTTTGAATAATGTCTTAACACAACTCCATTTATGTGATAAGGGGTGATTGCTACTGAAGTGTAATACTTTATCCACATAACATTCTTTGCGATAAACACTTGTAATCAAAATGGCGTTGTTACCTCTTTCAGTGGAGATGTCCAAGAAGTTGATGCGTCCTTTCATTTCTCTTTTCCATGGTGAACTGAATTGCAGGGAATACTGAGTTGATGTGGCTGTGGAAATCATTTAGCTGGGCACATGAGGATGTGACTATGGTTGTTTGAATTGTCAAAGAACTCACAATGAGACATAGCAAGGTTTGGGGCAGCCACCCGTATAATTTGGTATCCTGGCTGCAAAACGTCTTTTAAATGATAGCACTGCTGTGCTCAAAACCGAGTCCAATACAGAACTGAGGGAATAGGGAAAAGGTGGAGGTTTTTAAAGGGGAAGACAGAAAGTGAAGTCAAAGGGGTCGGGCTCATGGAGGTCTTCTGTCATTGGTGCGAGCCCGGACGTGACATCACAGGGGCCGGAGCCGGCAAAGTCTCCTTCCATTGGCTCGGTCCCGGAAGTGACGTCAAGAGGACCAGGTGGAATCTCCCGTGAATGGTCTGCAGGCAAGAGAGAAAAAGAGTCAGTGCATTCTGCCACATCCCAGTTTGTCTCTCAACTGTTCTTCCTCAAGCCCTTTAGCTGCCTCCCATGCGCACGTGTGTGACTGTATGAAGACTCTATCTCTGGTTATTCTTGTACATGTCATTGTCAACATAAACTAGGAACTTTTAAAGTTTTAAAACTTTTAAATAAATACTTCAGCTGTCTGTGTCACTACCAACCATACTGTTAAATGGTATGATTGCAGACAAAATACAGGGCTAGGTACATTTTTGTAACACTAATATAGCTAATATTTATTGGATAAGAAGGAAATCAAATAACTATTCTAATGCAGGAAAAAACATTTATAGAAGGGAAAATATAATTACTACCTCTATCACACACATGAGTATACAGTTAGAAAAAGACAGGGATAAATTAGAAAATTAGGTCAACTTCAAGTCACGGTTATTGGGACTTCTTTGAAAAGCTAGTAACCTTATGTTAACTTAACTGCATGAACAAACCATTGTTACCTTCTCCTAGAACTGCCCAAGCTCCAAAGAGGACTCATATCTTATTTGGCATAACCCCAGTCGGTCAGCCCCATATAAAATACAATTACCTCATCATGTTTTTAAATCATTTAGTTTAATGACTCAACCTTTTCATTCAGTTTAGTGAATTACTAAATGAAAACTGGTACTGTATATGCAGAACAGTTCGCAAACTCATTTAGAGGACTGTATTGTTAATGGTGGAGTTCATTACAAAATTACATTACAAAACATTATTTAAAAAAAAATAAAATTATGTAAGACAAGGCAAACAAATTACATTAATTTTCTTACTACTTTACTCCTTATCTGTTGTCATTAATCATTTCCAAAAGCATCAAATCTTCATGCTACAGTAGTTATAATGAAGAATGTATGTCTCTTACCCTTACTAAAGCTTATACTTAGCCTTTAAATTGGCACTAACATAGCTCAGGAGTCTATTCTCTGTTTTGAATGATAATTATGGTTTTTTTAATAGTATGTCCGCCTTCCACGTTTCTCTTTTAGTAATGTTGATGTGTGAAATATGCTTGAATGGATACAAAACCATTTACTGTTTTTTATTTATTATATCACCATTATTATTTCTCTATATTGCTATATTGTATATTTATGTACAGTATTGTACAGAATTTTATTATTTTGCTCCTTAGATTAATAAGTTTAAGAAGTTCTTCTCTACATGCTAATATACAAGATAACAATGTGAATTCAAATGCACCTTCAATCTTTTCTGTTTATTTTCAGTGACCCAGTTCATCCACTGTAAGCCATCTATCTACCAGTAACTACAGCCCAGGGTGTCACAAGGAGTCACTCTGTTCAGCGATACGGACAACTGGACCTCCTTCTTTCAGTGGTAGCAGTGTCCCACAAAGGCAGCTCAGTTTTTTAATGTTTTTGTGACCAAGTGTGCAGCGGTGAATCCATTCATCCTATTTTAATAATTACCTAGCAGAAAGTCAAAGATTATTACACAGAGTACACCATCACAATGTGCTTCTGGATATACAAATGAAATACAAAATTAAAATAATAATAAAAACAACCCAAAACACTCATAACAAATGGAGCAGATAAGATACATATAGCATCTTGTCAATTAGGTCAGCTTCAATTAAAATATATGCAGCCTACTAATCTAATTAGTTATACTTTTTGTATAATGGTAATACGTTTTCCATATTGTATGTACCAGATTGATATATATAGTCACCATATTTTTATATGGTTTATTAAAAAAAATGCCTGTGGGATTTAGCTGTGATTTAAGCCCAAGCACCTCCTAGAAAGCTAAAGTGCCATAGTTGATATACTGTAATAATTATTTTGTATATGGAGTGTTTTGTTTACTTTCTGGTTTTGCTTTTTTTGTGTTCTGTGGGGAAATTAATTTCATGTGAGATATTTCTGAAGTTGTTCTTTTTTTTTTTTCCAAAAAAAAGTAAACTTAAGCAGATATTGATTTTTATGTACTGTGCTGAGATTAACACTGAAGAATGCTGTTTGAAATTAGTTTTAGACCAATCAGGTACATTTTGTTGTATACAATAATGCATCAGAATGCCAAGAATATCACATGAGTCATATTTACATTTGTTATATAACAGCCTGTAAGTTACTTATTCACATATTCTACAATAACAAATCCGAACAGAATGCTAAAAAGTCAGAGTGCAACATTTGAAGGTTCCTTCAAAAGTATACTTTTAACTATACTGTTTTGTCACATTTAACTCATTATAGCCTTGATCTAGCAGATACAGTCTAACTTTTATGCACTGGATGATTTGGTTAATTTCTTCATTAAATAAATGTAATACTTTTGGAAATGCAACTTTTATAGAAAAAAAAACATAAAATATATTTGAAACACAACATAATTTTGGCCAAAAGGCCTTTGTACAGTTCCAGAATATCTATTTTCTTAACCCACTAAGTCCAGTATGGGGTTGTAGGCAAACAGAGTCTATGCTGGAAGTAAAAGTCAGACCTTATTGGAATGCCGGTCCATTGCAGTGTACACAGCTCGGCATCACCAAGCAACCTAACCTGCTCAGTTTTGGGATGTGAAAGGAAGCCAGAAAACCTTAGGGTTGCCCTCAGAGACATGGGCAGAGTCTGTATACTTCATACAGTTAGATCTGTGGTGTCTAGAGCTGTGAATCCGCAACACTGACACTCGCTCATGATCTGATTATAATTCACCGTTCTTACAGAAGTCACAGCTTAAGTTTCTTAAAGGCTTTGAAAGAAACAAAAGAATAATAGGAAAAAAGAAAAGCTAAAATTAATAATCACATTAAAAATATTGGAAGAGGAAGTACCAATTTGGATCATTCTAATCTGAAATAAGACAGCCAATTTGATGTTTTATTCAAAACCAAAAACACACAAAGAACATATGTTTAAACAAATTGTCAAAGAAAATAAATTAAGGGACGATTGTCTCAAATCAGAGCCTACCTAACTCTCCCATCTTTCAATACTATACAGCCACAGGGTGCTTTCTCTTTCTTTCTTTCTTTCTTTCTTTCTTTCTTTCTTTCTTTCTTTCTTTCTCCATTATTTAATCCCTGCTTTAACACTTATTTAAGTGACTGTACTCCAATTTAATCCTGGTTCACTTCCAAGCCCCACATTAGGGTCATCAAAGCCTCAGGGTAGCAAGCTTCAGTTCTTTTTACCCATGAACTGTAACATGAACACGTGAAAAAGTAAGTATACTCCATGAAAAGTGTTTTCCTTTTTTAACATATGCGGACATATCAAAATTTGATCTTTGTGTAAACGGTACCTTTAGATAAAGGAGATGCAATGGAACAAAAACTATGAATATTTGACTTTGCAATATTATTTGCAAAAAAAAATAAAATAAAATAAAATAAAACCCTCATGAAATCCATCACTGAAGGAACATTTTCAAAATTGCCATAGATGGTGCTTGATACATTTTGAGAACCCAGGGGCTCAAACTTTAGAAGCACAGAAAAAGTCTGCTTCTCCACATATATCATGTTTTACTTGTAATATATTTAGTAAACTAGCACTGGGTGATGAACAAATATGCTTTGGAACATAATCAGACAAGTATTTGAATATGTATGGTGATGTTAGACCACAGATTTAAGAGCTTAACTTTACTCCTGAAAAAAAATTGAGTCATTGTACAATAGTCAAAACAGGCATGATGAGATTGTTCTTTTACATTGTTGATAAAGTTCTGTCAGCAGTATTCTAGATAAGTTGCAATCTATTTATGGCCACCTATGGCATTTAAAAGATAGAGTGACCATTGGGAATCTTGTAGTTTACAAAAAAGACATTAAAAGAGAGGTTTACTCTTTTTTGACTTAAAGAGTTCTTTATTACACTTACCTGGGTCTGTGCCAATACATCAAATACTTTGGTATTTTTCAAATATACCCTCTTAGTTTTTAATAAAAACCTTTCCTCAATCAAGCACAATGTTACATATCTCAAAAACACCCCTTCTTCTTCTTTTGGCTGCTCCCGATAGGGGTTGCCACAGCGGATCATCTTCTTCCATATCTTTCTGTCCTGGCAGCTCTATCCTTAACATCCTTTTCCCAATATACAGCACGCAGCATTTATCCTCTGCACCCAATTCTGCCAAAATATTGCCTGCAAATTACTGGTTTACATAATTATTTCACATCCATCATTCAATTTAGTTTTGTACCTGCTTAACTCCGCTTATGTTTTGTAATATAGAAACAAAGCCTGGTTTCTCATTTATTGAGAACAGGAGACTCAAATTGTAGCACTTTGCTGAACTGCATTCAGGCACTGCAATGCCTTGTGTAGGGCTTCACTAAAAGGTATCTCTACTGTGACAGTTTAGGGCTTTCTCGCTCCCTTGAACCCTCAGACCACACGTCAGACACCAGATAAAAGTCCAAATAATTGATTTATTACAATAATAAAGTGCACAAAGCACGCTCCTCTCCACAATACTCCAATAACAATAACCAATAATAAATCCTCCACTCCCAGACGCTTAGCCACCCTGCCTCCCAACTCAGCTCAATTGTCTGGGATCTCTCACAATCCTTTATAGTCCTCGACCCGGAAGTGCTTCTGAGCCCTCAGTCCATGTGATTATCCAGCACTTCCGGGTCAGGTAAAAACTTCTTTTTTCTTTAGCCCGGAAGTATATAATTTCTTCCATTCCCGTGACTTAGAAATACTTCCGGGCTATGTGGAAAATATAAATCCCTGGGCCTCCCTGCAGCGACTCCTGGCGGCCCCCAAGGTATCCAGCAGGGCTGTGTATTATGACTCCACTGTCCATAATTCCCTGCTGGCATTCGGGGCACCTCTATGCTGCAAGGAGGGCTCCATATGGCAGCCTGGGGGTATTGGCCGGGATGAATTGCCGGCCATATCTCACACTACCTTTACCTCATTTTTATTGTCGAGTTTCTCCTTTCTCTGTTTCTTGGGTTGGGTTGATCAAGACTTTTATCCTAAGTGCAGAGGCAAGTCAGCTTTTAGTGTTCCTCTTGATCCAGGGGTCAGGACATCATTACTCTGGACAGAACAGACAAACACATTACTCTGGCTCACCTATTAAAACAATAACGCTTTATAATACTGTAATAGGTCCGCCCCTTGTTTTGCTGGGAGTGAAACCTCTGCTGCCTCTAATGGTGCCTTCTCTCTTTTTGCTTCCCTGTCAGGAGACCTCTGTTTTATTTTAGAAGTCTCCTGTTTCATCTGGGGCTTGTCCATAGTCTGGGTCTCTCTATTGGAAGAAGAGAGCCCCTTTACTGTCTGCACCCCTTTTGTTTTATAAATTACCGGTGGCGGCGTCTTTAGGGCTGCCTCGCTCCGGGAGTCAGCACTGTCTAGCTGCCCTGGTTCGATTAGCCCTTCCGCCGACCACTCGGTCAACGTTCCGGCCTCTCTTGTAGGGTACGCAGTGATTTGGCACCCGCTATTTATTAAAAGCACAGTCTTTTTATATCTCCTGACCCAGAAGTGTTCCTAATCCCCAGTCCAATTGACTCTCAATCACTTCCGGGTCAGGTACAAGTTCTTTTCTTCACCCCGGAAGTACGTCATTCCTCTTGTCCACGTGTGCTTCCGGGGCATAGGGATAATATCCATTACTCCTCCCTCCCTAGTGGCCCCCATGGCATCCATGTCCATGACTCCATTGTCGATGATGCCCTGCTGGTCTTCTGGGGACCTCCATGCTGCAAGGAGGGCTCCACCTGGCGGCTTGGGGGTATTGGCCGGGATAAACGGCTGGCCATTCTCCACACGCTATATAAAGTCAGTGAGCTGATTACATTCATGGCAGCACGAAAAAAATCATGTACCTCGCCTTTACTTTAATTGTGAACAATAAATGTAGTTAGTTACCGCATGCTATGGCTATGTACCTGCAAAGCACAATGGAGTAATCCCGGCTAAAGAGCAGCCCTATATAATTTTTTTTTTTGTTCTATGTCATGTTTACACTAGATAGCTTTTTATTCATAGGGTATTATTTTTGTAATGTGTTTGCCCGTATTCTTAAGTTTATTTTTATGTTATTCTTAGCATAGCTCTCTGTACATTGCTCTCAGAGACTGCTGAGCAGTACAGTATATATGAATGCACTGGACTCACTTGAACCTGATGTCTTCTTCAGGGTCATGCTTATTTATCATTATTACAGTGATGCAGGTTTTAAGTGCTCATGATCAATGTGGAGACAAAAGCAAAAAAAAAAAAGCCTATTTACAAATAGATTTACTGTTCCTACAAACAACGTTTTGATGTCAAACAGAGTAAGGCAGTTATTAATGTTACAATAGCAAGATGTGCCAAATGCATTTAAAATGGTCAGAACAGCAAATATCTAAAGGCTATCGGAAACTCACAGTGGAAGAAAAATATGCCCTGGAAAAACTGCAATTCAAAATGCCATAAAAATGTTCAATTAAGTATTATAAAATTATCTATTCTTCCTACATTGCAAAAACAGTGATTTAATTATTGTTAGTGTTATACAGTAATATGCATTATTCTTAAAATCTGCAAATAATGTAATTTAGGGATCCGTTTGTCACATTATTTCACGCACCATAGTTTGGAATAATTATCATGAGACTTATTCTATTATAAATTGCATTTAGTAGATTATTACAAAAATATTTAGTATCCAGCATTGGCTTAATTCTAAAAAAGAACACTAAAGCAACAGGACAAGCTGAATGTGGCAGAAACAAGAGGTGAATAATGTCTGTTAGAAAATGAATGTTCATAAAGTCTCCTTGTAACAAGACAGTTTGATTTATTGTCCTCTTCTTAACCAATGACTTATGTCACATCATCTCATCTTCTGTACTGTTTTTCTTGGGGAGGCCTGTAGTTTTCGGACAGAGTGGAATTACTAAAATAACTTTACACAGTATGTTGCAAGTGAGAATAAACATTTTTTTATATGTCAAGGGACTCAAAATAAATGGCAAAGAAAAAAAAAGCAAACAAAACATTTTGAATACGAGAGAATGTAATTAACATAATTGAACTCAAAATAATTACAAAGTATCAAACCACTAAAGAGGAATATGTACATGGAAGTCCAAAAAAGCAAAGGAAACAATTAAAGTCTAGCACCTATACTGTATGACCCTTCCTAAATGGCACTTGAATCATGACTGTTGGGATGGGTGGCCAACCCATGTAACAACCAGTGTATAACTGATGTCTTGCTTTGTTTACATTACATTTACATTTACTTATTTGGTCAATGCCTTTGTCCATGACGACATACAACGTTTAGGATTCAATTTCCATCTGTATCTCTCTCTATCTCTGGCCCATCTTTCTAACATTGACTGAATGCTCGTTCTCAATCCTTCAGATTCTACACTCCGTGGAACACCAGCCATGTAGCAGCTTTCAGACCCTCCCAGAACAACTTTAAGGGGATTCCTAAGATTTATTCAGGCATTGGGGTAGCTCTATGTTCCATACTGAAGAGTGTTAAGTATTGTGAAGAGTATTCAGCTTCTACTCCTCAGTATGGATATCATGTAATCTTTCAAACTCTGGTAATGACTTAAGAAAGCTGTCACCTCCAATATTCAGCATTACATGTCATTGATGCTTGCCTGAACTGCAAGTCACCAAAGACCCTCTGACATCAGTCTTTTCAAAGTTCTTTAATGGAATCAAATAGCTTTGTGGCTCGTACTCTGAAATTTTCTCCAGTGGCCTACTATAAACTAACCATTACTGATCACTTTTAAATCAGGCTTAAAAACCTTGCTTTCAGGTGTAGTATTCAAATCAGCTGTACCTGTAAGTATATTTTCTGACTGACTTTCCTGTAGCAACTCTACTTCTTCATATTCTACTGTTCTGTTAACTGCAATGAAGAATAATATCTATCATATAGGTTGATAGAATATTTTTTCTTATTAATGTCTGATAATATGCATGTTTGAGGTTATTGTCTATTTCATTTTAAAGTGCATGGAAGTTTTATGAGCCTGTCCTTGCCTGAGGATATTTACGACTTACCAGATCAAGATAAGGCATTTGCATGCAGGTAGCTGTAGTTGAAATTCTAAAGCAGGAATTTACTGTCCAGGCCAGCTTGCTTTGGGGAATATGGGCAGCAACTTGACTAAACTAGAATGGAGGCTGTGGTATGGGATTTTGTCAGGAGCTACAGAGTGACAGTAAGGAGGGCAACTGGACTGGGGAGGGATTGGAGGCTTTCATTGATTTACTAGTAACTGGATTTACAAAGGGTACTTTGCTATAACTCTGTGTGGACATCCCAAAGGCATTGTTTTAAGAATTTCTTCCCTGTCAAGGAAGAAAGGTTGGAAGAGAGACAGGTTTTAGATTTATGAGCCTGGCCAATGTGACTGAGACAGGCCATTATGGAAGACAGTTGTATAAATTCAGATGATGAGCTGACTAAGAAGAGAACAGACAAGATGATGACCTGAAGAGAGCCAACCAGAGAGAAGTGTAACTGCAAGTTTATGCAGTGCCTGAAGTTCTAGCACTATGAGGTTTTATGATTTGCTACAATCCATTTACTTTTTATTTATGACACTAGTTATAGTATTTGAAGATTAAAACTACTATCTATAATGTAGGAATAAATGTGCAACTTTCTCTTCTGTCAGTTCTTGTCAAATTGCTTGGGTTAATGTAGAAAGAATGGGGAAGTATTAAACTACAGCAGCAGTTAATCCTGACAGTGTGATAAGATTATGGGATTTAAGACATTTTGTTAAGTTCTATGTAATAAAGATTATGATGGGGAATATGGTCATCCGAGGACCATACCGCGACAAAACATTATTTCATACTGTCAATCGACTCTCATCGGTTTTAGTTTATGTGTGTAAATCCCTGCAAGTTTTTTTTTCCTTCCTGTTTGTCATTTGTTGATTGAATTTGTATTTAGCCTTGTTATTCTGACCTATATTCTTGTTTACTTTGTAAAACACCTTGTAATGGTACAATTTGTAAAAGGCATCTATTATTGTGGGGGTTATTAGAACTCATCAAGTTTCTTATGGGTTGGCCTACTTGGACATCCTAAACACATACACCTATATACCTATTCACCTAAACACCTGTCGAACTGCGGAATGGCTTTGGAAGAAAGACGGACTGATTGCTTCTAAACAGATTTTTGGGACTTCTCTATTCAACTTCCAGGTTGCCGTTAAGAAAGCTAAACATGATTTCTTCGCTGATTTAGTACCCTGTCATTCTAAGAATCCTAGGGTCTTATTTAATTCAATTAATGCGGCCAGTCACATTCATTCTGGGATGGGATTAAATAGCACTGTTCTTTCATGTGAGCAGTTTCTTTTATTCTTTGTCAGTAAAATTGATAAAATCCGCTGTGGTATTGTTCCAGCTGGCTATGAACTTCCTACTGTTAATCATGGTATTGTCTTGGAATCTTTTGATCTTGTCTCTTTTTCACAGTTAAAAAGAACTATTAACACCCTAAAACCAGTTCTCAGTCCTGTTGATATTGTACCACTATGCCTCGTAGTGGAAGCCTTTGATGTTTTGGGTCCATCTTTACTAACCAATCTCAATGGTTCTATTAATGAGGGAGTTGTGCCATTCCCCTCTCTGAATAATTAAAATACTGAGATGTATACGTGATATCATTTTCATGATGATAAGAGTTAAATCATGTTATTAAACATGGGAACACGGTGGCACAGTGATTGTTTATGTCTCAGATGCTTGCTGTGCCATGCGCGACCTTCGATTAAATGCTTTAGTACAGAAGTACTGTATCTTTCAAACGTACTAACCTCCAACTCCTGTCCTTACTTTTCTTTCTCCAAATACGCAATCGCCACACAATCAGCTCTGTAATAGACATTAAGCCATCTGTAAGCTTAGAACGCCGATTCTTCAAAACTTTTAAGGAACATTGAAATATATTCGTAGTATGTGTTTAATTATTCTATCCATCTATCCTTCCAGTGTCACACCAGTCCCAGTATGAATACAGCGTGAGGCAGGAACAATCCGTGAACGGAGCACAAGCTAATAGCTAGCGCTGTGGCACTGTGTCCTAGCATGTTTAATTATTGACAATATAGATTATTTAAATTAATTTAAAGTTTTATCTGTATAATATAATAAACATATTTTGCTGCATTTCATCTTAAAAATGATATCGTCATCATATGTAAATAAACGCTTTATGAAGTGCCTCAGGTTGTGCAATATTGTAACTGTAGTGCAAGTTTACAGTGGGTTAATTCTACTTATAAGTACAGACAGTTCTACAAAGAGCACTTGATTTAGTGCATTTATAGTTCTTGGGATGAAACTCTTTCTGAACCGCGAGGTCTGTACAGGAAAGGCTTTGAAATGTTTGCCGTGTGAAAGCAGTTCAATAGACAGCATTGCTGAGGCAGCATGTGCTTGATGCTGTATACCAATAATTCTCTTTCTCAGCTTCTGTAGATCTTTGATTCCCCACTCAGATACAGTGATATAAATACTCTGAGTGGTGCAGTGAGAGTAATATGGAAAAAGATGATGCGCTGTGGCTTTTCACTGCTATACTGATGATACATTATACAATATTCCTGTCTGCAGCTCTGCAATAAATCAACTGCACAACTGTCTTTCTGAACTAAGATCCTGGATGGCTAATAATTTTGTTGATCTGAATCAAAATAAAATGGAGGTGCTTATAGTGGGGCCATCAGCTAAAGCCCAAATTGGTCTTGGACTTTTGCAAAACTCAACTCTGCAATCTTGGTGATATCTTTGACAGTAACCTCTTTTTTGAGAAACAAGTTAATTCTGTAGTCAAGAGTTGCCTTTTCCAGCTTCGTCTATTTGGTAAGATCAAGCCTTTTTTATCTTCTAGGGATCTTGAGAAAGCTACTTATGCTTTTATCTTTTCTCGCCTTGATTACTGCAGCTCGCAGTATTCTGGGATTAGCAAATCCCTGATACGCAGGTTACAGTTGGTCCAGAATGCTGCCGCTCGCTTTCTGGTTAGGGCAAGAAAGTCTGATTCTGTTTCTCCAATATTAGCTTCTTTACACTGGCTGCCTGTCAGTTTTCAAATTGATTTTAAAATCTTGTTGCTAGTTTTTAAATCTTTACATGGGCTTGCTCTCTGCCTGTTTATCCAAATTGTGTGTTTTACACCAGCCATCTGGAGTGCTTAGATCTTCTGGTCAGTTGTCACTTGTTGTCCCTCGTACTAAGTGTAAAACTAAGGGGGACAGAGCTTTTGCAGCTGTTGCTACTCGCCTGTGGAACTCTTTACCTCATTGCATAAAGGAGACGTCTACAATTGAACTGTTCAAAACAAAATTAAAGACTCATTTCTATTCACTTGCATTCTGTGACCTTCAGTAATACTGATGGTTTCCTCATTGTGATTATGTAACATTACTTCTATTTATTATTTATTTTATTTATGTTCATTTCTTTTATTTCTATTTATGTTATTCATGTTAATTGTATGTTTTTCTTTTATTCTATTAGTGTAAAGCACTTTGGCCACAGCATTCCTATGTTGTTTTAAATGTGTTATATAAATAAATTTGACATTGACATAGCTATATGATTTCCAGACTTTTTGGGTTGAATAGCCTGTTCTCATCAAAACTGTGCTAGTGATGTTATACCACATGAGCTACCTTAACCCCTGAGAATAACCTAGACCCTCAGAGGCTGACATGCCTTCACAGTGTCCTTACTTATAATCTAGATGCTAAAGGCTGACACACCTTAGCCACCCAAGAATAATCTAAACACATTAAGGCTGACACACCTTGGGCAAGGCAACTTACCTGTTATGTTTTAGACAGAATTTATTTGTACTTTTTTCATTTATTGCTATTTTTATTTTTATTTATCATGTTTTTTTCTGTTAGGTTTGTTTATTATTTAATATTTATGTACTGTCCCTTTATATGTTCTTTCATTCCTTGTGTTTTGTGGGTGGAACCCCAAGAGACAGGGCCACCTTGATGTCACTTCTGAAGGACACTCAGCCATTGCTGTACAAATGATGCTTGGGACTTGGCCCTTCAATGGATCATTGAGTTTGTCAGAAGTATTATTGTAAGTATTGTTTTCCCTTTGATTCTAGTTTTTTGCTTCTGTTCTTAGATTTATGCATTTGGATTTCATACTGGGACTTGTTCACCTTGGATTGCCTTTTAAGCAAATCCTTTTGTCCTCTTTTGTCATTTTTTTCAATTTTTGTCTTCTAATCGCTTTCCTGTAATAAACTCTCAGTTTACAAAGATTTTGTTTTGTCTTACCAAACCAGAAGTTTGATGGTTTGGAAACTTTTGTGGTATTTTTGAACTTTTAAAGCCAGCGACCTATTTTTGGTATTGGCCAGGCCGCGTCCTGATTGTGGAGTCTGGGGGCCAGCTGCCTAAGGGGTGAAACTACATCTGAGGAGGTTGGTGAAGATCTTGGACTGCTTTGTGGAACTTTCAGGAGGCCTAATACTCTTTTACCATGTGCGTACCACCTATCTGCAACATTACCAACCACTGATTCATTACATCCATCATGCTGTCCTCTATTGAGGGCATTTCCCCTTAGTCTGCTAATCATGTAAGAAAGTGTCATCTCTCCACACCAGGCACCCTGTATCTACTTTATATCTTTAATCACTTAAGATGTACAAATCATAAAAATTTAAAAAACCAAAGCAGTATTTATTAAGAGTAGAATAATAGTAGTAGAAAAATATAAATGAATAAAAATATAAATAAATAGTAATACCAAAGTCTGAATGTAAAGCCCTAATAAAAATATATCCTTTATTCAAAGTCAAAAACTTTACACAGTATTTCCTGTAAAGATGACTGCAATATCTGTGACAGAGGAGAAGATGTCTTTTTGGGTGTCTGTTCTTTCTCTCATCTTTCAGATGGTCTTTATGCCAAATTGCCATGTAGAGTTCTATAGTTTGTAATGTTACACACAGATAACTGGCTTGCTACTCTGACGATGGATAGCTCTGCCTAAAAGCTTTAATTTAAAAGTATGTAGAAAACACATTATTTTTTGAAAGGTTTTATCTCCAGTTTCATTGGCAAATGTCTAGCATTTGACTTTTTGGCTGTCTGGTCATTCCATCCTAAGATTATGATTTTTACTCTTTAATAGCATAAAGAGGTAAATATATACAGCACATAGGATTAAATCAAAGACAGAAAACATTCTCACAGTGCTACCCATGGCATTGGTCTTCACAGGGTTTCATGGCAGTGCTTACTATAAGACAAGATAAGATGTACAGGCCATCATAGATAGTCTGAGTGCAAAACTGCAAATGAGTTAGATTGCTGCTTGGTTTAAACATATTGTTTAAAGTCCCAAAATGATGATTGTCCACTCCACAATAGGTATTGTATAAAATCAATTTTGATTATTTCATTAAAATTAGCTTTTTGATATATTTTTTAAATAATGTAATTGGTTGCCCAGTGGGCAAAAAGTTGCAAGACAATGAACAGGGACAAGGTCCGTCCACAGTCTAAAAGTAGAATATACAGATAGACAGTGGAGATGTGCTCTACATTGACATATTACTGCATCACTGCACCAGGTTAAGAAAGCCCCTTAATGTGAACTAGCAGTAACAGTCAGGCTCAACAGTCCTTGAAAGAGCACTGTAGCTTGAAAAGAGACAAGTAATATTCCGTACACGCTAGACTGCAGGTGATAGAGTAGGTGCCGAGATATGTAACTCCCTTTAGAAATCCACTGAAAATGAACATTAAGCATTATACAGTACATCTTGACCACATAAAGGGCAACACACGGTCTAAGATTAGGAGTATTGGGACAATGTTGCTTTTTTTATGGTGAGTTCCAGTTGAAATTCCTACGGGCATGTTGTTTTCCTCTAGCCCCTCAGGTAGTAGTACTTATTTACTATGTAGAATACTTGAGCCTTTAAGGGCTTGAGAAAAAACCAGATGAAATTATTCCACCAAAAGGTAGACAAAGAAGAAAAATGAAAGAAAATCCCAAACTAATCCACATTCAGTAGTTCAACTAGGCCACAGCATAGACAAACACACCTTCTTTTTTAATTCCACACTTCTCTACTCTAAAAAAGCTGTCAAGAAGATCAGGAGATGAACTAATGAACCAAAAAATCATGCAAAACCAAAAAAGTAACAGCACTAGCAAAGAATCCTGACCAAATTCATTCTTGGATAAAGGATCCCAGCCTGTTATCAGTTTCAAGTACAGGAACTCCAGGTGACATCATGCAATGCTACCTCCGGGATCGTCCCTTTACAGCCCACTGTTACATCATGACAGCAGGACTATAAAATGACATCTTTCATCACCAAAGTAAAATGGCATTGCAGGGAAATGTTGACATTCCTAAAATGAAAATGAAAAATTACCGACAGATTCCTTACTCTCCAAAAATCCAGATATTAATTTAAAAGTAAACAAGATATGAAAGTGGGGGCTCACAAAAAGTTTATATCAAACACAAATCATAGCAGTGATGTTCTCCGGGGCTGTTAGATGACAATGAGGATTGGAAGTCCCCAAGGCTTTAGAGGCCCAACCATGACTCTAGATGTGAGGGATTTGAAGTTACGTCACTGTTTGTCCCTCTGTAACTTAGGTTGGGGCAGGGGCTCACTAGGCAGTGAAAGAGGGGCCAACATTTGTGACTGGGAAAGTGAAATCAGAGAGAGAAATACAAAAAGAGAAAGAGGTGGGCGCAGAGAGAAGGGATTGCTTCACTGTGCTTGGGAGCTTGACAAGTGAGTTAGCCACTCCATCAGGTGAACAGGGGCTTGAACCCTGTTAAGGAAGGGCCACATGGTTTTTTGTTTTGTTTTCTGATTATATTATATCAATTTATTATCCTTGCATTTGCCTATCACCTGTGTTTATATGTAAAATAAATGCACCATTTATGTATAGTTTTGCTCCTTTGCCATTTCTTCAGGATGCTCAATAATGCCACAAGTCCATAAAGACCACAACCACTACTATCACAAAACCAAATAAACAACTTAACATTTTAGTGTAATTCAGCACAGCAAGTTTAACCAAATTTAAGCTTACCCATCACCATTATTTTGTTTTCCATATTAAATATTTTTACAAAATCCTGCTTGCTGTAAAAGCAAAATATAATGACATCTGATAAAGCAGGCAGTGTCTTTTTAATCTGTGTTTATTTTTAGCTTTGGCTAATGGAGATCTAGCATTTTCACACATAATCTAATAATTCTTGCATGCCAATTTGTTTAAGATCTCAGAACCACCTGTTGTGTGAATAGATAAATTTCACTCCTGTTTGTTTTTATAGTCATCATCTTGTTTTCTCTTGTCAGAATAAGTCTTTTTGACTGTAAGTCATGAGCACAATAAAAAAGATTAGCTTTAGAAATAAATCTAAAAGGACTAAAGCAGATTATTGTCAGCATGCTTTGTTAATAAATAATCAGAAAATTGTTTTTCTCCTATAACTTGCTCAAAAGTGACTGTACCACAACAATGAGATAAAAAAAAATTATCAGGTCTTTCTTGGTGAGTCTGCAGAATTAAAATGTTCTTTCTCTAGCTTCATATTGTCTTTGTTCTTGTTTAACAATGTTCCTTTTTATTTCCAAGTATGCTATCTGACTAATCTTTTGCATGTGTTAAAATGGTCATTTCATTAAATATCCTGTAATAACTCAATAGTTGAATTATCTCATCTCATTCTTAAACCCACTTAAATGAATTTAGTTTAATGTGAGGAGCCTTTCTCAGCAGCACTGGTGCAATTCTGGGAACAGCCCTGGACATAATGCCATTCCAACACAGTACCCACTAATGGACGCACACACACCCAAATACTCGGTTCAACAATGGAACTAATTAACATAACCTTTACATCTTTGGACATCTGAGAAGAAAACCCCAGCATCTGAAAGGAAAACATTCAGATGTAGGGAGAATGTGCAAGCTCCACACGACCTACGACTACAGGTAGAATCAAACTCTGGCCATAGGTTCCATGAAACATCAGTACTACCCACTGTGCCCCCTTCTTTGAATTAGATTTCAATATATATTGAATGACTTTTTCTGCAGTAGTGACCAGGGGCCTCATGTATAACTGTTGTGTACACCCATTTCCGCACTCACATTGCGATGTATAAAAACTAAACTTGACATAAAGCCATGCACATTCTCACACCAGCTCAATCCATTGCATATTTAAGTTTTCAGCACGGTTTTGCAAACTGGTGGCACCTAGCATCAAAGCAGTGCTACGGTTCCTATGTGGTTTCCCTTTATTTTTTCGATTCACATCCCTGACACGGCCTTATCAAATACACTGAAAATAACCGCATATTGTTTATAAATTTAAGTCATCTGATTATAATCAACCTGTAACAATATAATGGTCCATGGAATGGCCAAACTATTCAAAATACCATAGCTACTTTAGCATTGTTACTTTCAGTGAACCACTCGCTGCCTCAGCCATGCACATGTCTATTTGAACTTCTCCAATTTGGCAAATGCTTCAGAGCTTTTCCTGCACGAACCTCTAGGTTCAGAAACAGTTTCATCCCAAGAGCTATAAACACACTCAATCAAGTGCTTCTGGTAGAACTATTTGTATTTAGAAATACAATTACCTCACTGTAAACTTGCACTACTACTGAGCCACATTATGAACCATTTCCACTATCTGCACTATACCAGTACATGTATATTGTGCTCATGTTTTCATTTTGTGTATTTTTCATTGTTTTTATCATATTATTATTATTTTATCATTTTATAGGAAAATAAGTTTATGGAGGATTTGCATATTGAATCTCATTTTGACATACAATGACAATAAAGGAGTTCAATTCAATTCAATAGAAGAGAGCGCATATTTACAGATGATGACGACTGGCATCTAAGTTGATTTTGATTTCCAAGCACTATCTTCTTGCAGCACTTGATATCATTTTTAAGATGAAATGCATTAAAGTATGTATACCACATAATACAGATACATTTTTAACTTTATTTAAATAATGTATACTGTTAATAATTAAACATGTGGGCACAATGGCTCAGCAGTGGTGATGAGCTGGCACCGTGTTCAGGGAGTGTTCCTGCCTTGCGCTGTATGCTTGCTGGGACTGATGCGACCCTAGATGGACAGATGGATGGAATAATTAAACATGTACTACGAAGATATTTCATGTTCCTTAAATGATTTGAAGAATCTGCGTTCTAAGCTTACAGAGGATTTGACATTTATTACTGAACTTATTTTGTGGCAATTGGTTAATTGCAGAAAGAAAAGGAAGGGCAGGAATTGGGGGTTAGTACATTTGAAAGAGACAGTACTGTTGCAATAAATTATTTCATCAAAGGCTGTGCACGTCCCAACAAGCATAATGTGATATCAAGTACACATCTTAGTATTTAAATTGTTCAGAGAGCTGTAATATCATGAATGTAATGTATTCTGTGTCCTGTTAGTATAAGAGAAAGCCTGCTTAAGAAGCACATACTGAGTCATACACATACAGCACATAGAAAAACATGTACAATACAAAGCACTTAACTTGCTTAACTAGTTACGATGGGATCTGAGAAACTCTAGTAAATTAAACATTGATTTTAAGATTAAGTTTACAACATTCTACTTTAATGACAAAATAAACTACGAGGTTGAAGTGAACATTTTGAACTTTTTTCACTGTGTCCTTATTTTTTTCTTTTCTCTGTACCCTAATATTCTTCCATATGACACTTAGACGGTGCGCAATGACCCAGCTTTTTACGGCGACTTTGATATCTAACCACTTCTTTTTATTTCGAGCACTGTGTGACTTTCTGAAGTAAAGTTTTGAGTTTCTCCACACTCTGTATCACTCAATCGACTTCATTTTGTTGTTTATACCACTTCTTAAGCCAACAAATAGTACATTTTTCCTTGACTCAACTTCGCATTCACTGAAATTCTTTTTTCACATACTTTTTCAATTGTCTTTTAACTAAACACTGAATGGAAAGGGCTATTTATATTGATTTGCATATTAAAATATGTGAAATTCTGGTGAGGAGTCGGGGTGGGGTGGCAGGCGCATGCACAAGTGTTACTTTTCATGCTGAACATGATTTATGTAGCAGACGTTCATGGAACTTGGCTTACGGACGGTTTTATGCATCTGAATTTTTTTGTGCATACTCAAATTTCCACTTTTGTCCATATGCCAGGTTTTAGTGTGAATTCTACGCATGGCATTATGCATGATGCCCCAGGTCCGGTAGTTAAGGAACATACAGTAATGAATGAATTATTACGATAGTCAGTTTGTGTGACCAGGTTTTCATATGTTTTTATTCTCCCATTTATTTAAATTAATATCACTTTTTGCACAAACTGTGACCATTATTTTAATGTTCAAAAAAAGTATCAACTGACTTTAATCAAAGCCAGAAGCCTTTACAATGTTTTGGCAAGCAATATATACTCATAAAATTCAAATTGGAACCTGACATAGATCTGCAGTATCACCTGTGATATTTGCAATAGCTAATGAACTACATTTTGTTTTTATTCAGTAAAATTCAAAGAAATTTAATATTAATTGTTAAAGTTTTTGGCAGTTACAGTTATAAGGAAATTTCCTTCCAGCTGTTTTAGCTCTAGACTGTCCTCAAGAAACTGTGACACACAGACAAACACACACATAGACAGACGCATACCCATCATCGAGATATCAATGTTTTCGGTATCAGAGGACCCTAAAAAGTCGAGATCTGTCAAGAAATGGAGATTGAAATTTTTGACAAATCTAAAGCTTTCGCTCCTCCTCCATAGATGATAGGTTATGGTAGGGGAGGGCGCAGAGCAAAAATTCAATAGATAATAACTCTTCAGCTTACAGCAGCAAGCGGAATTGATGTAGACCAAATGAAGATCCCTTCTCAATTCTCATTTCAGAGCATAGTTATAATTATTAATGGATTCTTGTTTTAAAAGCTCAGCTTCATTATACAGTAAAAATAGTAGGCAAAATGACATTACAAAGAAACGAAAGCAATAGGTGGCATGTCACTGCTTGATTTTTAGCTATACTACTGGGTTACAAATGTTTTTAATTTGAGAAAATACAAGCAATAAGAAAGTACTAAACACATATCTTCTTTGCTGGACCTGGAAAGAAAACCTTGTGCTGTAAAAAATCTTCCCTGTAGACATTTCTATGTACCCCATTCATTCAGAATTATCAATAATATTTTTTAGTAATCATTTTGTACTTCAGTCACTCAAAATACTGAACTGTTGTAGAAACACTATAAGGAAAAAACACAGACCTCTGCTCCTTTATTACAGGACTAGCAAAATACCTGCGCTTCGCAGCGGAGAAGTAGTGTGTTAAAGAAGCAATGAAAAAGAAAAGGAAACATTTTGAAAATAACGTAACATGATTGTCAATGTAATTGTTTTGTCACTGTTGTGAGTGATGAGTGTTGCTGTCATATATATATATATATATACTAGCAAAATACCCGCGCTTCGCAGCGGCGAAGTACTGCATTAAAATTTTTATTAAGAAGAAAATTTAACCTTTTTAAACTGAGGGAAAATATGGCAATAATTATTTGTTAAGGATCTCTTTGTATACCACGTTGTCAGTTCGGCCCTCCGGTTGTAACATGACCAAGCTGTGCGCTGAGCTTACTCTTGAGCATGCAACTTACAGTTGGCCATGTGAACAGTAATCTTTTTTCAAATCTCACAGCATGGATTGCTACTGTCATAATCGATTTCAGTTTCATGGTTTGTTTCAATTACGACAGTATTTGCAGGACTTGTGTTGAAGTGACATTTGGCATCTGTCAAGCGTTGTAAGCTTACAACCGGTTTCATCGATAACTTCACATCCAGTTTTTGAGAGTTTAAACATTCATAAACATCAAAGTGTCCACTACTGAAATTGTCACCTATGAATGTAAGATGTTTAAGAGGCATTGGCGGTTGTCGAAAGGTGTAAAATATTTGGCCATTTCGGTACACTTGAAAGCACCAACTGAACAATTCAGCGGCAGCCATCAACTCACATGCAGAACCATAGGTGAAGGACTTAAGCATTTCACTCTTCTAGTGCTCCTGTGTAGTATAATTATCTCCTGTACCGTCATCAGTCCACACCTTGAACCTGTCCCAGTCATTCAATACATAAGACACAATGTTCTTCCGGATATCAAGAGTGAGCCTGATATGGCCGTGCAATATGTAACACAGAGAATGGAAAAGGTAGGTGCCATCTCTGCGCATGGAAACCACTCGGTAAGTGACAGTTCTTTGATCGATGGTGATTACCTCAATAGACATGGTAATGGGGGTTGGAATGATGAAGGAAATGGGTACCTGAGTAATGTGAAGTAAGTGTAAAATACCTATACAATAACTATAATTGTAATAAACAAACAATAAAACAGCGGAGAAGCCGTGGATTAAACAAAAAGGCTGTAGTTATCAGCAGGGAGACGTGAATCCCGTGGCGAAGCAAGGAAGGGAATGTAGAGACTGGAGTGACGGATGGCCTTATATAGGCAGGCAGCCAACAACGTGGGAGGCGTTGGGATGGGAGACCCAACGGCGCCTCACATGGTGACCAAGCTGCAGGCTATGGACGTATATATGTATGTAAATAGGATTCAGTTAGCGTTGGGAACCCGTGTACCAAATTTCTTGAAGATGGGCCCATAAGTAACAAAGACTGTTGAAAAGTTCAATATGGTGGCCGACAGTGGCATCATACCACCGAAATAAGTACGTACATTGGTTTCGGTTAGTGCAGGGAAGCCGCCTAACAAATTTCGAGAAGATGAGGCCATAAATAAGAAAGTTCAACATGGTGGACGTTGTTGACCGTTATGACCGTTACGCGTAGAATTTCGAAATGAAACCTGCTTAACTTTTGTAAGTAAGCTGTAAGGAATGAGCCTGCCAAATTTCAGCCTTCTACCTATACGGGAAGTTGGAGAATTAGTGATGTAGGATAATTCAATATGGCGGCTGACAGTGGCGTCATACCACCGAAATAAGTACGTACATTGGTTTTGGTTAGCTCAGGGAAGCCACCTACCAAATTTCGTGAAGAAGGGGCCATAAATAAGAAAGTTCAACGTGGCGGACGTTGTTGACCGTTATGACCGTTATGCGTAGAATTTCGAAATGAAACCTGCTTAACTTTTGTAAGTAAGCTGTAAGGAATGGGCCTGCCAAATTTCAGCCTTCTACCTACACGGGAAGTTTGAGAATTAGTGACGTTGGACAGTTCAATATGGCGGCTGACAGTGGCGTCATACCACCGAAATAAGTATGCACATTGGTTTCGGTTAGCGCAGGGAAGCTGCCTACCAAATTTCGTGAAGATGGGGCCATGAATAAGAAAGTTCAATATGGCGGACGTTGTTGATCGTTACGCGTAGAATTTCGAAATGAAACCTGCTTAACATTTGTAAGTAAGGTGTAAGGAATGGGCCTACCAAATTTCAGCCTTCTACCTACACGGGAAGTTGGAGAATTAGTGACGTTTGGAAAATTCAATATGGCGGCCAACAATGGCATCATACCATCGAAATAAGTACGTACATCGGTTTCGGTTAGCGCAGGGAAGTCACCTACCAAATTTCGTGAAGATGGGGTCAGCCTTCTACCTACACGGGAAGTTGGAAAATTGGTGACGTTGGAAAGTTCAATATGGCGGCCGACAGTGGCGTCATACCATCGAAATAAGCACATACATCGGTTTCAGTTAGCGCAGGGAAGCCGCCTACCAAATTTCGTGAAGATGGGGCCATAAATAAGAAAGTTCAACATGGTGGACGTTGTCGACCGTTATCGACCGTTATGACCGTTACGTGTAGAATTTCGAAATGAAACCTGCTTAACTTTTGTAAGTAAGCTGTAAGGAATGAGCCTGCCAAATTTCAGCCTTCTACCTACATGGGAAGTTGGAGAATTAGTGATGAGTCAGTCAGTCAGTCAGTCAGTCAGTCAGTCAGTGAGTGAGGGCTTTGCCTTTTATTATTATAGACTAGCAAAATACCCGCGCTTCGCAGCGGTGAAGTACTGCCTTAAAATTTTTATTAAGAAGAAAATTAAACCTTTTTAAACTGAGGGAAAATATACCAATAATTATTTGTTAAGGATCTCTTTGTATGCCACGTTGTCAGTTCGGCCCTCCAGTTGTAATATGACCAAGCTGTAGCTGTGCGCTGAGCTTACTCTTGAGCATGCAATGTACAGTTGGCCATGTGAATAGTAATCTTGTCTCAAATCTCACAGCTTGGATTGCTGCTGTCATAATCGGTTTGAGTTTCATGGTTTGTTTCAGTTACGACAGTATTTGTAGGACTTATGTTGAAGAGACATTCGGCATCTGTCAAGCGTTGTAAGTATACAACCAGTTTCATTGATAACTTCACATCCAGCTTTTGAGAGTTTAAACATTTCTAAACATCAAAGTGTCCACTACTGAAATCGTCACCTGTGAATCTAAGATGTTTAAGAGGAATTTGCGGTTGTCCAAAGGTGTAAAATATTTGGCCATTTCGGTACACTTAAGCATTTCACTCTTCTAGTGCTCCTGTGTAGTATAATTATCTCCTGTACCGTCATCAGTCCACACCTTGAACCTGTCCCAGTCATTCAATACATAAGACACAATGTTCCTCCGGATATCAATAGTGAGCCTGATATGGTCGTGCAATATGTAACAAAGAGAATGGAAAAGGCAGGTGCCATCTCCGGGCATGGAAACCACTTGGTAAGTGACAGTTCTTTGATCGATGGTGATCACCTCGATAGACATGTTAATGGAGATACGGTTGGAATGATAAAGGAAATGGGTACCTGAACAATGTAAAGTAAGTCTAAAATACCTATACAATAACTATAATCGTAATAAATGAACAATAAAACAGCGGAGAAGCCGTGGATTAAATAAAAAGGCTGTAGTTATCAGCAGGGAGACGTGAATACCGTGGCGAAGCAAGGAAGGGAATGTAGAGACTGGAGCGACAAACGGCCTTACATAGGCAGGCAGCCAACAACGTGGGAGGCGTTGTGATGTGGGACCCAACGCCGCCTCACACGGTGACCGAGCTGCAGACTATGGACGTATATATGTACGTAAGTAGGATTCAGTTAGCGTTGGGAACCCGCGTACCAAATTTCTTGAAGATGGGCCCATAAGTAACAAAGACCGTTGAAAAGTTCAATATGGCAGCCGATAGTGGCATCATATCACCGAAATAAGTACCAAATTTCAGCCTTCTACCTATGAATAAGAAAGTTCAACATGGCAGACGTTGTTGACCATTATGACCGTTACGCGTAGAATTTTGAAATGAAACCTGCTTAACTTTTGTAAGTAAGCTGTAAGGAATGAGCCTGCCAAATTTCAGCCTCCAACCTACACGGGAAGTTGGAGAATTAGTGATGTTTGGAAAATTCAATATGGCGGCCGAGAGTGGCGTCATACCACCAAAATAAGTACATACATCGGTTTTGGTTAGCGTAGGGAAGCCACCTACCAAATTTCATGAAGATGGGGTCAGCCATCTACCTACACGGGAAGTTGGAAAATTAGTGACGTTGGAAAGTTCAATATGGCGGCCGACAGTGGCGTCATACCATCGAAATAAGTACATACATCGGTTAGCGCAGGGAATCCGCCTACCAAATTTCGTGAAGATGGGGCCATAAATAAGAAAGTTCAACATGGCGGACATTGTGAAAATTAGTGACGTTGGAAAGTTCAATATGGCGGCCGACAGTGGCGTCATACCATCGAAATAAGTGCATACATTGGTTTCGGTTTGCGCAGGGAATCCGCCTACTAAATTTCGTGAAGATGGGGCCATAAATAAGAAAATTCAACATGGCGGACGTTGTCGACCGTTATCGACCGTTATGACCGTTACGTGTAGAATTTCGAAATGAAACCTGCTTAACGTTTGTAAGTAAGCTGTAAGGAATGAGCCTGCCAAATTTCAGCCTTCTACCTACACGGGAAGTTGGAGAATTAGTGACGTTGGAAAGTTCAATATGGCGGCTGACAGTGGTGTCATACCACCGAAATAAGTATGTACATTGGTTTCGGTTAGCGCAGGGAAGCCGCCTACCAAATTTCGTGAAGATGGGGCCATGAATAAGAAAGTTCAACATGGCGGACATTGTTGACCGTTATGACCGTTACACGTAGAATTTCGAAATGAAAGCTGTTTAACTTTTGTAAGTAAGCTGTAAGGAATGAGCCTGCCAAATTTCAGCCTTCTACCTACACGGGAAGTTGGAGAATTAGTGATGTTTGGAAAATTCAATATGGCGGCCGACAGTGGCGTCATACCACCAAAATAAGTACGTACATCGATTTTGGTTAGCGCAGGGAAGCCACCTACCAAATCTCGTGAAGTTGGGGTCAGCCTTCTACCTACACGGGAAGTTGGAAAATTAGTGACGTTGGAAAGTTCAATATGGTGGCCGACAATGGCGTCATACCATCGAAATAATTACATACATCGGTTTTGGTTAGCGCAGGGAAGCCGCCTACCAAATTTCGTGAAGATGGTGCCATAAATAAGAAAGTTCAACATGGCGGACGTTGTCGACCGTTATCGACCGTTATGACCGTTACGTGTAGAATTTCGAAATAAAACCTGCTTAACTTTTGTAAGTGAGCTGTAAGGAATAAGCCTGCCAAATTTCAGCCTTTTACCTACACGGGAAGTTGGAGAATTAGTGATGAGTCAGTCAGTCAGTGAGTGAGTGAGTGAGTGAGTGAGTGAGTGAGTGAGGGCTTTGCCTTTTATTAGTATAGATAACTTTGCATTCAAGC
Source organism: Polypterus bichir lapradei (assembly GCA_026402145.1). Taxonomy (NCBI): domain Eukaryota; kingdom Metazoa; phylum Chordata; class Cladistia; order Polypteriformes; family Polypteridae; genus Polypterus; species Polypterus bichir. The sequence continues at coordinate 34,642,828 of JANRMT010062791.1, forward strand.
TGTAGGACAAAGTGGGCATCGCCCATTCTGCTAGTGGCACACTAGGCCTATTAAAGTAGCTTATTTAACAGAATTTTTTTGGAAAACTTTAGATTATCCAGTGGAAAAATGACCATGACTTCCTATACTATATTGTGTTTACTAATTCTGCTCAAGGAGAAGAATTCTAAAGCAGCCTCCATAACTAAGTGAGAAAATGATATATTAATTAAAACTAGAGTGAAAATGCTGTGCTTCTTTAGAATATAGCAAGAATTTATTAATTTTATTCTAAAATAAGTCTGCTGAGCTGAGCTCCTGTCTTTATCTCAGCTAAACTCCTATTATTTTAATTAATTTGAGGATGTATAACACAATTGTTCTCTTTGTATTACTAATTAGCAATCTATTTTTGGTCAGGCTGGAGTTTTTTTAGTGTGGTTTAAGATTACAAATCTTAAATGTTTCTTTGATATAAAGCATTGATTATATTTCAGAGTAGACTGACTTTTTTAAGTGAAATTAGTGTTTGGTTATCACATTATGATGCTTCTTTTGTAATGAATATGTGTGAAAATAAAGACAATTACAATATAATATTAATGTCAAATATTAATAATACAGTTCACAATAAGTAAGTAATAAATTAAGAAATAAATAATACATATAAAATAATAACAATTTATATAATAGTAATAAAAAAGATGATAAAATCAGAAAAAAAATAATTTCTTACAAGTTCAGATGATTATTATTATTGTTTGATATTTTTACACAAAAGTCGTCAACATGAAGTCTGTTTAACTGTTTGATCTTGAGAAGGCAAAGGGTGGACATTTTAGGCAAGAGTCAAAACCAAAAGGAGCTTAGAAAAGGGTTTGAAATCTGCAAACTCAGATGAGGAAATAATCACAAAGGTGACCTTTTAACCCATTGCATCATTACGATCACAATTTCTGAGGACTTGTCCCCAACAACACAGGAGCTGTTGTAACAATGGGGGACAAAGAATAGAGCTGATTGTAAACCTAGTGAGATAGTCATATTCTATTGTTAAAGTAACTGCAAAACAAGTGCAAAAACGGGTAAAGAAAAATGTAAAAAAATAAATAATAAACTCATTCATAACAGCAAATACCCATTTCCAATGGATGTGGTCTGGGAAATCAGGCATTGTAATGTCACTTTCATGATAGTATAAAGGTGAGCACTGTGAACCACCCTTTGTCCAAGTATGAGTGATAACTCTCAGAAAGACTCCAGCATGACTTCTTTAAGTTCTTAATTCAGAATTTTGTGCTCTGCTATAATGCTAAAGATTTTTGGCTCACTTTTTGCATTAGGTGCTAAGTTCCTAAACTTTTTTTGTTTTTAATCTTCACTTGTTTTCAATAAATGTTTTCTACATTTATTTATGATAAATATTGCAACACAGCTACATATTCAATTCAGTAAGAGTCTCACAACTCTCTGCCATTCCCTCTCGCCAGCTCACAACTGAGATCCCTAAGTTAAGAACTTAATTGCTCTTTTGAATTTTGGTGTCTCTTATATGCCTCATCAAAATTCACAAGGTCTGCTAAACCAGCCAGGAATTTCTGTACTGTACATCCGCATAGTCTCACCGGTAACAGGAACAAGACCGTCACTTTATTATACCGCAACTTAACTATCCGCAACTTGTTGACCAAACTTTTGACATTGGTCTACTAACTTCATTCTCTCTTCAAAACTATATATATACTACTAAACTATATATATAGGATTCCTCTATATTCCTCTTCACGATTGTGTTTACTGCTCTGCAATAGCACACTAACTACAGCCGCAGAGTCCCTAATAAAGTGCTGTGTTACACAAAATAAGATTGTTTACAAAATTACAATATCTATAAATTAGTGAAATCACAAAATAGCACCGATACACTAACCTCACTTGAACAATTTTAGCATCTGCCTTCTTCACAAATTCCAAATCTACTAAGCTTCTAGGGGTACAAAGGGTAAAAGAAAGTCGTCCATTAAATAACATGCAAAAACAGCCAATCGGGTACATGTCATATCAAATATTGGTAGTTCTCTTCAGAAAGTGATTAAAAAATAACATGTGTGAATGCCTGCTGATCAATAAACATACATAATTTACTTAAAACATGAATAATTTTCCCCATAGTAAGCCATTCCCGAAGACTCAGCATGGCACACAATTTCATAACCAGGGCCTAGTGTGCTCCAATACCGTCCCGCTGACTCATAACAGGACAGATGCAAGTATGGTTTATACTATATATATTGGGAATGCACAAGAAGCCATTTTAACAATAAATGGTGCAAAATTATTGTTCAATAAAGGTATAATACAGTCATGTGAAAATAAGTACACTGTCTTCCAGTTTTATAGCTTTACACATCAGACAATTGTGTAGCATTTACCTCGTTCTAAAATGAAATAAATCTGACCTTAGGTGACAAGTAACATTAACACTTTGTCACTGCTAATTTAAAAATTCTCGGTGTACCTTTAGACCTAGTCATCTATATGCACTCATTTTAATCTGTGGGGTGATTTTTAAAAAGAGCAATTTATTCAAGGACATATCGTATATCTGGATCACACAGTCCTTAATTTATGTTAACATCCATGTGAAATAGCTAACAGCACTCTATATGTAGATGAGAACGAGCCCTTAAGTAGGTTTCATGTTCTACGAGTAAAATATGTTTTTACTGTTCGTTTACAAAAAGCAATGTGTCAGAGGCATCAAGTGCTCTTAGATATTTAATTGCTAGATGTTTGAAAGTGGCATGCAAACATCATTTCTCTCAAGTAGAATCTGTAAATGCTTCATTACAGAGCGATATGATTCATCAGCCTTCAGTGGATCTTGAATTTTAAAATTGCTGCTGCTTATTCCATAGAATGCCAGTATGCAGAATTGAGTGTGAAATTAAAGCAGCATCATTCATCTGTCACATCAGTACTGCACATATCTGCTCAGACAACTTTGCTAAAGGAAATAAAAATTGTCAGTTTTCCAGCTTTGCTTTTCAAGCTTCACTTGACTGTTTTCAGTTAATTAAATCATTTCGAAAATGTCTTGTCTTTTAACTGTTTTGACTTTTATTAAAATTAATTATATATCCTGAAACTCACCATACTACCGATTCCCTTGTTCTCTTCTTCAACATTATGTCCCCATCACTATCTTAAATGTGAGGCATACATGGCAGGAAGCTTCGTATTATGAGATTTGAATGGAACAATGGTGAGCTGCATCGATCATGATGTAGATGTTTCAGCTCCAAAGAAACCCATAAAAATACTACATAATTGACACTGTGGGGTGTATGTCTGAAGAACTCAAGGGAGCCTGCATTCACTGCAAATAACTGCCCAGAATGACTAATTTGCATGCTGTTAAGAGAAACACTTTAGATCATCTGTTTTGGATTTTGTATCATTTTTCAATTGAATCATTTTTGTGTAATTCACTCAAAAAAGTACAGACATCTGCCAACAACAGGTGTTCAAACTAAAATGGTTCTTTTGCATCTGCTTTTTTCACAATTTAATTTTCTTTCTCACTTTTTCCTAATGCTTGGTCTCAGTAGAAACATACTGCTGATATTTTAAATAGCTCCATGGGAGCCATATAGTGCTGCAGGGCATCACAGCGCTTACGCCTTGTCTTTCTGAGATCTAAATATGCCTTCACAACTACTTTGGCTTTTGCATTTTGTTTTAACTTTTAAATAAATACATAAACTGTGAAGCAGTGATTCATTTGAAGGTGTTTGATTATTTTATTTAAAGTACTGTTATGTAGACTATTATATTTACAGCTACCACTATGATTAAAATTAACAGCATGTGCATCAATAATTATGAAAAGTACAATACAGTAATCCCTCCTCGATCGCGGGGGTTGCGTTCCAGAACCCCCCGCGATAGATGAAAATCCGCGAAGTAGAAACCATATGTTTGTATGGTTATTTTTATATATTTTAAGCCCTTATAAACTCTCCCACACTGTTAACATTATTAGAGCCCTCTAGACATGAAATAACACCCTTTAGTCAAAAGTTTAAACTGTGCTCCATGACAAGACAGAGATCTTCTTTCTTCTTTCTCACAATTAAAAGAATGCAAACATATCTTTTCTTCAAAGGAGTGCCCGCATCACGAGCAGAGATTTTCAGAGTGAGAGAGAGAGAGTGCTCCCAAAGAAAAGCAAACAATCAAAAAATCAATACGTTCCGAAGTACCGCAATAAAGTGGCATTTTTTAGAGGAGCGTCAGTATCTTCTAAGCAAACAGCCTCTGTGCAAACAGCCCCTCTGCTCACATCTCCTCCGTCAGGCGCAGAGAACGTCAGAGAGAGAGACAGCGTGCGAGATTAAAGTAAACAATCAAAAAATCAATACGTGTGCTTGTAAATGTGCTAGGCAAACAGCCCCTCTGCTCACACCCCCTCGTCAGGCACAGAGAATGTCAGAGAGGGTGAGATAGAGGCAGAGACAAGCAAACAATCAAGCACCGTGCGGGATGCATATCTTATATCATTGAGGAGTTTTAGTTAATATGTAATACATGCTCTGATTGGGTAGCTTCTAAGCCATCCGCCAATAGCGTCCCTTGTATGAAATCAACTGGGCAGACAAACTGAGGAAGCATGTAGCATAAATTAAAAGACCCATTGTCCGTAGAAATCCGCGAACCAGCGAAAAATCCGTGATATATATTTAGATATGCTTACATTTAAAATCCGCAATAGAGTGAATCCGCGAAAGTTGAAGCGCGATATAGCGAGGGATTACTGTATAATGCATAGTTTATACAAGTTTATAATTTATTTTGCATATAACAGAAGCGATTAATTGGAAGATACAAGGGAGCATCATTGCCTTACAGCTCATTATCTTCAGTCCAGTCCATGGATGGCATCATCCAACCCACTACATCCCAACCACAGGGGTCCGCTGGAGCCAACCCCAGCCAACTCAGGGCGCATGGCAGGAAACAAACCACGGGCAGGGCGCCAGCCCACAGCAGGGCACGATACATTTTAAAAGTCTCACATACCATCTTTTGTGCTGTCTATTTTTTATTTTTTTTTGCAAATTCACATCGGCAACATAATGTATAGCGCTGTATTTGAGCCACTGAGAAAAAAATAAAAGACACGATGAAACGTTTAATTTGTGATTAAAGTGGAAATTTCGGCTTTAATCTCGAAATGTCCACTTTAACCTCGTAGTTTACTTTATTATTAAAGCAGACCATCGTAAACGTCATCCCAGTTTTAATCGCTACGAGCTTCTTGGACCTGACAGCAGGTAAAGTAAAAAAATAAAAAATAGACGGCACAAAAGATGGTATGTGAGACTTTTAAAATGTATCGTGTCATTACGATCGGGAATATGCGACGCTTGAATATAAAAGCACCACGAATGCATCTGTATGTCAGCATTTTGCTTCACCACTTTGAACCATTCATCAAACAGCAAAGTGCGCACATCGATCCCCGAAGGATCTCCATAGAGGCTTGCTGTCACATGTAGATAGTAAACAGAGACTCTGATGTCACGTTCCGACTTTTAGCACACTGCGCCCCCCGACTTTTTGCTGGTACTGCAACTCGCGCACGCGTCGCATTATTTTCTGAGGACCTGCTCAGGGGACGCGTGAAATGAACGCTGGGAACGCGTGGCAGCCATGATGCGGGCGCGTACGCATTCTGAGCGTGAAGTATAAATCGGCCCTAACAGGACTCTTCTTCCAAATTAGAACACAGCAAGTGTTGTCCACCACCTCCCAATGCCTTCCCAATTGAGGTGAAGTGCTTCCCTTTATGCCGGACAGGACAACAGCATTGCCTGGAGGAAAGAGTTCCAAATCGGAATCAATTTGTTGCTAGCTTGTGCAACACACCTACATTGACTTCAGTTAGGTGCAAAACATGGAATATAAGACAATACCAACTTTTACCCACTGTATCTAAGTGTGGAATCACAGCTTTACAGCAGCTGATCAGATTATCAGGATACAGCATCAACCACACGCTACTTCAGCCATGTGCACAGTTTATTTGAACAGTATGACAAACGCTTCAGAGCCTTTCCTGCACCAACCTTGCAGTTCAGAAACAGCTTCAGCCCAAGAGCTCTAAATGCACTCAATCAGTCCATCAAGTGCACGTGGTAGAACTGTTTGTACTTATAAGTACAATCACTTCACTGTAAACTTACAGTGCATATACTGCATATTCAAAGAGGCATAATTCTAGGAAGAGTCGGGGTGAGGCATCAGGTGCGTGCACAAGTGTTAATTTTCACACTGACTGGGATTTATGGAGTGGAAGAACGTGGAAGTTGGTGTACGCATAGATTTATGCATCTGGATTTTTTTGTACGTACACATATTTCCGCTTTTGTATGTACGCCATGTGTGATGGACGGCCGCCGTTTCAGTCTGGCTGGGACATCCCTCTACAGAAGAAAGCAGCCTTTTCAGGGCATTACATCCCCCAGGACGCTAGATGGCAGCTCCCCTGGATGGAAAAGGTTCCTCGGATTCCCGCAGGGCAGAATGGGACATGGAGTCCATCTCTTCAGCCCTGTTGGGTGCCGTGGGTGCCACCGGGGGAGCTCACCAAGAACCCGGGGACTATTAAGGTTACGCCAACCCGGAAGTACTTCGGGGTCACGAGGACGGAAGCCCGCAGTACTTCCGGGACACTTGAAGAAGGAAGATGTGGTGTTGACCCGAAGAAGAAATACTTCCGGGTCAGAGACTTTAAAAGGATTGTGGGAAACCCCAGCAGATCGAGCCGGAGTTGGGTGGTAGAGGACGGAGCTGCTGGGAGTAGAGGATTGTGTGTTATTGATTATTACTGTATTGATTTATTATTGGAGGATTTGTGGAGTGTGCGGTGCTTTGTGCACTTTATTGAAGAAAAGTATTAAAGAATCTTCTTGGTGTTTTACACATGTGTCTGGGACGTCTCTCTGGTGGGTTCAACGAGGCAACAGCGCCTCTAGTGGTCCACACATGTCCTTCTCCACTTTAAGCCCATCTGGGAGTACACCAAACACAGCTATTAATGGGTTACAAGTGATTGTGACACCAAGGCTGTCTGACAGGCATTTAAAGATTTTGGTCCAAAATGATGCTAATTAGGTGCATGTCCAAAACATATAGCAAAAAGAGGCTGGAACTTGATTGCAGCTTTTTCAGGTTGGATCTTCCCCCGGGAACATTTCAGAAAATTTAAAATGAGACAGATGTGCTCGATATATAATTTTAAATTGAATAATTGTATGCTTTGCGAATATGGACCTCGACTGAATGCTGTGCATTGCTACCTTCCACTCCTTTTCTGAGATGTTGAGTGAGAGATCCTTTTCCCACTGTACTCTGGAATCTTTGAAAGGGAGGGACTTTAAAATGTTTTTATATATTATGGAAATGCTGTCTGAGTCCTAAAGACCTATAAGTATTTTTCTGGAATAGAGGTAGGTGGGAGGTGAGGAAAATTGGGCAGGTTTTGTTTAACAAAATTTCTAATTTGAAGGTAGTGAAAAAACTTGTTGCTGGAAAGTTAAATTTGGAGTGTAATTGTTTGTAGGATGCGAAGACGTTGTCTATGTACAGATCTCCAAGTGATTTAATCACAAATGTTTTTCAGACATTAAAAACTGCGTACATTAGAGAAGGTGGAAAAAGGTGCCACAGATAAAAGCTTCTCTATCTAAAAATACTTCCTACATTGGTTCCATATTCTGAGTGAGTGAAGCTCAATTGGGTTGTTAGTATATTAGTGATGATTTGTATTTATTGGGGTACAAAGCAAGGAATATAAAGAAGTACTGCAGGATTTTATTTCTATCGCAGACCAAGCCTGTGTTTGTTCATCTATTTGTGATTTTATATTTTAAGGTTTTTATAGCTTGTATATTTGCCGCCCAGTAAAAAAATGGGAAGTTAGCTAGAGCCATGTCACCTTCTGCCTTAGGTCTTTGTAAAGTTGCCATTTGGATATGTGGATGTTTTCAATTCAAAATAAATCAGGTTATGATTGAATCTAACTTCTTAAAAATGATTTATTGATGTCTACTGGAATGTTTTGAAATAGAAAAAGAAGCTTAGGAAGGATATTCATCTTGACTTGACTTGTTAACATTAACAAGACTGGGATTTAGAAGGAACCATTCATCAGATTCTAAAATGTAATCAAAAACAAGCAGAGGTTTGAGACCAGGAGTTCAGAAGCACAGTTTTTTAGTTTGTTGCTAAATCAAGCGTTTCTGTCCATCAACTTTGCATAATCTGGAGTTAATGGGACTGGACTATATAACTTTGATTGTTTGACGTTATTAATGAGTTGTCCTGGTTAATTCCGAGACAGGTTTTCATGGCACTTGCCAGCAAACTGCTTGGTGCCATCCACCCATCCATCCATTATCCAACCCGCTATATCCTAACTACAGGGTCACGGGGGTCTGCCAGAGCCAATCCTAGCCAACACAGGGCGCAAGTCAGGAAACAAACCCCAGGCAGGGCGCCAGCCCACACTCACCCACACACCAAGCACACACTAGGGACAATTTAGAATCGCCAATGCACCTAACATGCATGTCTTTGGACTGTGGGAGGAAACCCACGCAGACACAGGGAGAACATGCAAACTCCATGCAGGGAGGACCTGGGAAGCAAACCCACTGCGCCACCGTGCTGCCCCTGCTTGGTACCAGTGACAAAAAAAATGGTGTTGTGGTACAACATAAACAAAAATACAACTTTGTAAGAAGGCAAAAAACACAAAACAGATTTCAGATTCAGGTTCTCTATACTTGAAATTTATTTTTTTTTTCGAGTGGTGAGAATAAGCTTCTATAGTAACATAGTAATACATATTTGTTTTTTTGTATTTTTAAGTAATGCTGCTATTTTCCTTTAATAAAATAAGTATTGCATTAAATAACTAGTTACTTTAAAAAAGTAATCTGACTATGTATCAAATGTAAGTTTTAACATGTTCCAGAACCAATGCAATGGATGGTGATGGCCAGGGATGGTAATTATTTTCTAGGTAACTTAGCCAGGACTTGGTATGTATCTTCCTGTAGTTTCCACCACTAAAATGGCACAAAAATCAATGTCAATTTGTTGCTCAAGTCGCTTAACAATTGATTTAATGGAGGAGGTTAAAGGCATCAGTAGCTCATCTTCAGAGTCAGATGACAGTTTGTCCATTTGCATTTTCTTTCAGGGTGTGTGCTGATCATTATTAAGAAACAACATGAGAAATGATCAAGCAAGTTTTATTGCCGGTGTCCCACTATTAATGGACTTGGATTCAATTGGCGCTATTTTATTAACAATTTGTGAAATATGGCTAAATTAACGGGATTAAATTAACATTGTATTAAAAACTTTAATTTTGGAAATTTTTTACATTTTAGTTTCACAAATTAACGCTGATTAATCAGCAGCCCTAATTTTAATGCACTATATTGAGGGTCATTTTAAGTCACATGCATAGGTGTTGTCTACAGATTTTTACTTCTCATAATATATATATGTTTCAAATGTATTCACTGCAAGATACCAAAAAATAACTTTCCAACAAGAGATTGAAGATTTTCATTATCACTAGACGTTATGTTTAAGATAGGATCACTACCCGGACTTAGGTTTAAATTCATTTTTTTATAAATATTTTTGCTCATTTTTGGTCCTTTGGTCAGTATAATTTATGTTAATGTTGTTATTTATGCTAATTATTTGTAAAATTATGCATTTTTTATGGTAGTTCCCAAAGAGGTGGGGCCATCTATCAGTCTTCACTGAGGAACTGCTCCTAGCCCTATAAAGGCTCTTGAAAAGTTTCTTGTACTTTGGAGGTGAGTGAGTCAGGATTTCTACATCTTTGCCTGGTTGTCTGGTTTATGATGTAATTGTGCTTTTTTTTGGATTATAATTTAAGGATTGTAGCTTGGACTTTTTTGCTGTGGATTACCTTTCAGGCAAATTCTTTTCCCTCTTTTATGATTCTTTTTGAGTATTTTGTTATTTATTAATATATTGATAGTATATTTTCCTTTAGAAAGATTTTTTTTCTTTTCTTGCTTCACCAGAGGCTGATGGAGATCCCCTTCCTAGTGGGACATTTTGCGTATATTCAGGACCGGATTTTCCTATAGGCTAACTAGGCTTCAGCCTAGGGCCTCAATATCAAGAGGGGCCTACATTCAAATTGTTAGCAATTTGAACAAACTTAAAAATGGGAGGTGAAAGGGCCTGCGTATATTTGACCATTTCAATGTATTTTTAAACTTCAGGAGTTAAGTGCATAGCCTAATGTAGGACAAAGCCAGGCAACCAAGTATAAGTTAGACCGTCTTTTGGTGCACCTCCTCTGGACTGGCTGGTACGGCGGCCCCAAAGGGCAACTGATAGAAAATTAGGACAAGTGCTATGCACTTAAAATGAGATGTGATGCACGCAAATTAAGTAGGATGTTAGTAAATTCAAAGAAGGGCTGCATATAAAAGAAGAGGATAATCTGATAAAACAGACTCCTCTGAAAAACATGCATAGTAACTCCAGATTAGCCTCATGTAAGTGAGCAGGTTTTCATCTACTTGTTAGTGTTCAGTCCCTGGCTTCGGCTACTCCCTACCTCAGCAATACTTTAATGAATTGAGAAATCACTGCTTACTATAATATTAATTTATCTTGATTGAGTCTGTTTTGCTATGAATGCACGTAAGTTAACAGAAGATTGTGGCTTTTAGTTTTTTGTTTTTTATCAAACTAGAATTACTGTGTCAGAGCTGGAACAAATTTGGAAGAGGTACTTTCCTTTGCAAACATATGCCTCGATTGCTATATATAATATCATTTAATTATAAAAAGCTATATATCAATTGTCATTGCGTTTACTTGGGAATAATTGACAGGTTTTCCACCATTCACTGTTCTTCTGTTGTTTTACATTCGTACTTACCTTTCCCATGCAGACACCCTAAGTGAATTAAGAATTATATTCGAGAAATCTTGAGTCTAATAACACTAATAAACTAAACAACACTAGGAGAAGACAATTGAACTAGCGTACTGGTAGTATGTGCACACCTGCCATAGATTAAGGAGATGCTCCACATAGAAAATTATACTACTACTAATGATAATACATTCATTTATTTTATAGCAACTTTTGCATGTTCATAACACTTCGGAGTGGGCAACTATCTTCAAAATGTCAGTTATTACATTGTGGTTTGGTGAGGCCTTTTAGATTTTATTCCATTTTCGCACAGCTGACTCTTTTTGGCAGGAAGTTGGACTTGGCGGACAAATCGCTTAAGTCGTCTGTGCTCCATATAGAAAAAATACATGAAAAGGTTAGTACTTTAGCTGTGGGCTTGTGGATTATGGATTAGTACAGAAAGATGCTTAACAGACTAAACACTTCAACTGATTTGTCTTTGTCTTTGCCTAAATATTATTGAATGTTTTGTCAATTCTTCAATTTAACAAATTGTATTGTCCTACCAGTGGAGGAGCCAGCCAGCACGGCTTCCTCATGGTAGGCTCTACCACTTAATTAGTGCTGTCACATTATACCTGCCGGATCTGCTATCTGTCTTTTTTAGCTGTGCTGCCAGGGTACCCCAGACTGTAAAACTCACACTATATATTTTGATCTATGCTGCCAGTCCAATCATTGCACTTATTAAAGTATTTCTTCCAAAAATTTTGTTTATGTAAAGAAAGCTATTAATTCATTCATCAGGCTATACTAATAATGCATAAGTAAATTTCCTGTAATTTGGAAAGTGGGCGTACTTTGTTAATATCAAAGGGGAGAATTAAGATATAAACACAACTTATGAGCACACTATGAAATCAAAAAGAAACGATTGAGACGTGACAGGCACTGTAGGACCACAAATTATTCCTTACTTATTTGGTTCCACAGTTCTTAATAATAAAGTAAATAGAAATAAATGACCTGCACTTTAGTATCTAAAGTAGCTAAGACAAAGAAGGGTTTGCATACGCCTTCTTAGCACTTCATGTATACTAAAAAGTGCCTGCATGAGAGGATATTTTGGTGTGCATAGACCTGGATTTCAGGTTGGGTCAAAATATGCAGTGTGAACTTCAGTATCTGGGGTACCCTACTTTGACTTTCTGAGATGTGAAGGATAGACTTTACACATTTTCTGAAAGAAACTTCGATTTCTTGTGATAGTATTACATGTTACGTATGAGAGTTGTACAGCCCATTCCCAGTGTTTTTACAGCAATCATTTTGGGTCTGGTTTGAAACCATAAAGTAGACTACAAATGTATCCTTCCTAAGATTAAACCTGCTGAATTTAGTACCATGGTAATGGTAACACCTGCCTTTTTAATAAGCTACTTCATTCTTAAGATGAGCTTTTTACTCTGGATGGCCAGAATCAGAATTTGTCACAAGCTAAGATTATATGGTAAGCAGAGTAGTAAAAATTTTCAACTTTATTTGTCTATCATAATAACACTGTCCAACTTACAAACCAAAAAAAAAAAACTCAGTTACCTCAGAGATAATAAAAATAATTGGACTTGGGTGCCTTTTCAGAAAATCTTGTTGGTTACATTTTGGACATCATGTCTTGTCTCCAGCTTTAACCTATCCTTCCGACCCTTGCTCTCTAATTGAACTTTCTGGCAATCTAATTTATAAGGCCTTCAAATGATAAAGTGAGAGGTTTAGGTGCAATTTAGTGATGCTAACCTGAGGTCGGTCATTGTATCTTTCTACTTTGGGTATGTTCTGCATAGTTTCTGGGGAGGTCTGTCCTTTTCTCAAGTTTCTGTATATTTTAATATTTTTTTTCTGTCTGTCTACATCTTACCTTGTCTATGCCTATTCTTTTCTTACTTGTGTGTAAGCTGTGTCTTAAAAATTCTAATTTTTGACTGTGTGTCAGCCTTTTAGAAGTAGACGTGTTTCCCTTTACCTACTTTCCAGGCTTCTGATTGTACTGTAGCTATTAAAGTGCCTTTAATTACCCCATTACCCTTGTGATTCTTTCAATCTTTCTTCCTCATATATTGCAAGGTGCCCTTCTCCTACAAGGAGACTGACCTATATAAGAGTTAAGATATGTTGACAGCCCAAAATGACATTAAATAAGTTAATATTTAGTAATTACCTGTTGAGAGTTGAATTCTACCTATGCTGCCAGGACTCTAGCCCTGAAAACCATAAAATGGATTTGAGAAGAATAGATAATGCATGATTGGTATCTCCATAGTTAGCCAAAACATATCAGTGTTTATAATACTTTACCTAGTATTAGTTTTCTGTTGTAATTCCTTCAGTTTTCCTTGTGAAACCTGATTAAAAATGGAATAACACCTCTAGTCTCTTGAAACCTCACATTAATTGTGGCAACAACTTGTCTTAAACACAATTTAGGTATATCCATCTAATAAATAATAAACAGCTGAACAAATTTTCAGACACTATTGTGCTCTTTGACTTGACTACCCACCTGAATAAAACTGAAATACCCTATAATCACGTACAATAAGGTAATCTCAACTTTACCCTATAAATATATGCACCTCTCAGACCTCTTAACTTGAATGACTATATGTTAATAATGGGTGCATCTCACAAACAGAGGAATGACATTCAGAGTTTATATCCTCATATTAAACTTTGTTAGATTTGATCAAATCAAGCACTATAATTCTTACAAACTCAAAGTTTTAACAAGAGCAGTTAGATATTTCCTGATACCAAAATGATATAAAGAAGCCAAAGTGTCATAGGACCCTTTCTTTGACTCCTCTGTTTGGATCTTGGCTTGTGGCTTGGTGAGAGCTTAATGGCTGTTACCTTGTCAAAGCTGGTTCACTCTGTCTAGCTACAGCAATGTCATCGACAATTGTATGTCTGCTGCTACTCCTTAAAATATACAGAAATATGCAAAATTTACTTGTTTACATGAGGCTACAAAGTATATTAATATATTAACCAATCGATTAATTGATATGTAAATGTTTATCTGCTTTCAGAATACCCACCTTCTCAACTTCCACCCTCTCATACTTCCTTATTAGTAATGACCACTATGGAGCTCTTCAGGGTGTTTGTTTACTTGTTTTTAGCATCTATTATTTTTTTCAGCATCTACTCTTGTTTTTCTGTTCAACCTTCAGGCCTTTTCCTGTTGTAGGTTACCAGCTGCCTCTGTTTCAGTATCCTCAACCTTCAATATAATTTAGCTTTATGCAAAGCATCAGGAGCAGTCACCTTATGTATCTGAATTCCACAATCATTACAACTATTATGTACCTGAGGAGGGTACTGCCAGTAAATGAAACTGAGAGACGCTTAAACATCAACTAGAGATGCTCTTTAACTTTATTAAGGAAAATGAATGTGAATTATGTAAATGTCGAGTATGGGGGATTACAGCAAGATATCATGAATGCATTATTGCTTATATCCTTATATAAGTCTTAGAAAATGTTGCTTATGAATTGATAACCCAACAAGCATTACTGTGTCCTTGTCGTGATCCATGGCACTTCTAAAAGCAGTTTTTTACTCCTCCTCCTGCTAATCCATAATTATAAGTGCTTTGCAAATTGAGTTTAGTACACACTTTACAGTCACCGATCTGACTGAGTTATTTTTCATAGCTGATTTATTTAGCTCTCCATTTATAATAATGTAACCACTGAATTAAATGAATGCAAGAAATAAGCAAAGCAAACAAAAAGACAATAATAAAATATTAATATCTTTTTAAAAAAACAACAAAAATTGCAAAACATGAGTACTCCTGAATCATGAGAGGAATCTGTTTCAGACAATTTTGCTCAATCCTTTATGTGATTGATGCCTCTCCAGTGCTCATGCACTTGTATAGGATATTTAAGGCAAAAAATTAGAAAAGAAATTACAAATGACTGTGATGATGAGCTGAGGGAGAGATAAGCTGTGTAGGGTTGGGGAAAATGATTGGTGTGGAGGTAATATGCAGTGTGGAGAGATAAGTTGAAGGACTGGGTCAATTGTCCACTTTATCATATTATGATCACTGTATGCTTGTATTCCTAGCCTACTTGTCATGCAAATTATGTTTACTATCTAATTCTGTGTATAAAAAGGAGTGAATATGCTGATGGCAATATTTTCACTTCTTTTTTATGCTTTCTGATTTCATTGTATTCCTTTATGTGATTCATTTAAAAGTTTCTCTACCTTTTTTGTAATTTATGGAAAATATTTGAAATATTTATTTGCCATGCCTAAAGACCTTGTTTTGTTTTTTAATATCTTTGACTAATAAACCAATAAATTTAATACTTCAAAGACCTGCAGTCTGCTACCTTATAAATAAGTTGAGGACGTATTGAAAGCTCAATGTTACATTCAGGTTGAAAAATGCACCTACAAGGTGTTTAATTAGTGTTTTTATTAGTGTAGCATGAGATTAAGAAGAACGGACAGCTCTCCAACCAGAGGCAACCGGCCAACATGCAGATGTCCTAGATGGGACAACCAGACAATATGCAATGACATTAGGTTTGTCAGGGCAACAACACAAGAATATTTTGGCCTGGTGGGGACACCTGGAAAGCAGGCAGACCACTTCTCAGTGGGGATATCATGGCAGCAAGCAGACTACTCCCATGGGGGGATGCTGAACAGCAGGGAGGCAACTTCCCTGTGGGGACAACTGGAAAGCAGGTGGACTACCTCCTGGTGGAGAAGTCCAGGCTATAACAGATAAGCTAAGAGGTGCTTTGTGTACACACTCACCTCTTTTTCTGTAGAATCTTTTGCAGCAAAGTTATCTTGTGGCATTCAGGCAGCAGTTGGGTGGTGGTGAACTCTAGGCAGCACTCTAGCAGCAACTCGGCACCAAAACTTCCACAGTAACGGCAAGCTGGAAAGGAATGGGTATGTATAAAAAAAGAATAGAGACTAGCAATAATAGATGGTGGGTGGATGACACTAGCAAAATCAGTCATAGATGATGCAAGTCCAGAAGAAAAGGCAACATATATTGGAACTGATATTTTCTTAACCATAACAGCAGAAATAGGAGAATGAGGTTCAATTGTAAGTACTGCATGCCTTGGGGTGGATGGTTCAAATGATTCAGTAACAAATAAGGGAAAAGGACTGTGACTGGAAACAGAAGTACACACTAGAGACAACAACCTTGTTACTTCACTTCATTTTTCAGCTATTTGTAAATGAGTAAATTTCATTCAGGGCTACTTTTCCCTTTAGTCCACTACATTTTTTGCTCAAATAGCATACTTTTTACTTTATTACATTTTCCAGAAAGATCTCATTACTTGTTACAGACCAAACTATTCAGGTGTGTTGTCAGCTTAGGTTATGGTTGCTCAGAAACAGCCAATCGAATGCCATACATCATTTAAAAAGCGCTGTTGTGCACCTTTAGTTTTGCCTTTGGTAGGTTATTCCCATGATTCCTGCTCTCTGTGAAGACATGAAAACTGAATGTGCAATTCCCCTATGGTTGTATTTGAGCACTATGTTCAAATCTGTAAAATACAAAGATGGTTAATATATAGTGCAGTGTCTTATGTGCCTGCCAGCACCTAAGGAGATCTCTGTTTTCAAGAATCCACCTTCAAATTTAAAGAAGCATGTTGAGTTAAGTGTTTTTTTCTTCTTTTTAAGCTATCTTACATGTAGTCCTTGAGTTCCCAAAAAACGGGGTGGTTTTTAATTTTGTGCAAACAAGATTTTATGGGCACAAGTAATATCTTGAGACCACAAGTTATATATTATGGGAAAAATATCCTTATGTTGTGGCGGACACATGCAAGCCCTTATTACTGAAACGCTAGTGAGTCCAAGGTAAAAGTCACTGATTAACTGGAGAAGACAGAGTTGGGGTTCAAGTAAGATATAACGGCTGGGAGCAGAGAAGAGGAGTGCCCCTGTGCCTGGAGGGTCATGTTGTTCCTTGGTACACTACATGAGTGCTAATTAAAGCGGTGTCAGCTTTTCCACAAACAGAGATAAGTACTTTTGTTGCTACCTTCTGAAATTTGAGCTTGGAGAAAACTAAAGAAACACTAATCTGTCATACAGAATTTACTTTTGAGCCACAACAATTAAGGAAAGCAACAAGTGACTTATTAAGTGAATATTCTAGTTTTATATGCAAGAGTCTTCTTCAGTAGATCCTTAACTCTCAGATTTGAAATTGCCATTTTATTATATTGTATCTGTAGTGGGCTGGCGCCCTGCCTGAGGTTTGTTTCCTGCCTTGCGCCCTGTGTTGGCCTGTGACCCTGTGGTTGGGATATAGCGTGTTGGATAATGGATGGATGGATTATATTGTATTGAAGTTGAATTGTGGTAGTGTAATATTAAAGTAAGTCAGTTTAATGCTCATATGTGTTGGAAAATGTTATTCTGTAGAATTTAAATTGTCTCTTGGGAGTACATTAAAATATGAATATGTATTATGAGACAATTGATATTTATCTGGTTATGTTTGAAAGTTAATAATATGCCTTGTGTTTAATTGTGGTTAATTCTATAGTTTACCTGGGTGCTTGACAGGATAATTTAAAGATGAATTGAGAGCCAAATTGAGCAAAGGAAACCCTAGTCTTTTTAAGAAAATTCTTGCTAAAGATAAACCACAATTCTGAAATCGTTTTAATACTATTTAACATAATAATTGCCCTTCTAAAATCCATCTTTATTTCAGTGAAGTTTAATAAACCCAATTTGTGTTAGTTTTCATTCATTTTTTAATATTCTGTATTTATTCAAGTGGAACGGTTGTGAGATGTTCACTTATTTTTTTTATTCTTATTTTTATATTTTATTTTATTCTTCTCTCTGAAGTATAGCTGCCTCTTCTACTGTTGCTGTGTGTCCCAATAGGGGAGACACAGTGTATGTCATATCCGTACTCACTAATACCACACTTCAGATCATTACCGTGACGCTGACTAAAGTTATGTACTGATCAAAGGCAGGATTCTTTTGCATGAAACAATGTTTTGTATGGCACTTCTTTAGCATAAATATTGTGTGTGTGTGTTTAAGAATAAAATGTATTGTGTTGTTTAGACAAAGCTTCGCACCTCCTCATTATTATAAAATCTACAGAACACAAGGAGTAAACTCACATTTCAAATCATTATACACTATTACAGAGAAGCAAACAAAACCAAAAGGCATGGAAATAAATAATTCAATTTAACAAAAACAGCAAAAAACATAAAATACACATAAACCCAAGTTGACACATAACAGCTGTTCTTTACCATTTACCATTTTTTTTTTGTAAAATTCTATGAACAACTGGTATATAAAAAGAGTCTGACTGGTTATAGCTACTCTTTCATCTACTGTTATTTATCTTTAATGGAGCTTTTTATACTGCTCCCTTCTCGAGATTTCTACTCATTTTCTCTCTCTATCTCTCTCTTTCATATTAAGTTATGTTATTTCTTTGTAAAATATGTAACCTTAGGTAAAATGCTTCTTTTCTCTGACAAGATATGCACATGTATATAAATATAAACTAAATATGTACAGCATGTTTAATGGAGTAGAAATGCCTTACATATTCTTAAAGCCATTTAATGTACAAATTGTAATGACAGATTACTGATTTTTGCCTAATTTCATCACTTGCAACACAATGAATTGACTGTCCATTCATGATATGCCAGATTCTTATATGATAAACTGAAAGGCAGAAACAATTTGTATTTAAAGGTTTCTATGGCAGCAGTTGGATGAGTAGGTGAGATCTTGTCTGAAAAAAAAAGAATTCTTTCACTTTGGAAATATTTTGCTTGTCTTTGTTTGCTTATTTCTATGCAGCATTGAAAGGATACCAGGCCACAAGTGAACAATGAGAATGGGAGTCTGGCTGACCCTGGTCTAATGCTATTTAAGTCAATTTCTGTTTCAGTGATACATGAACTGTACTGCAACCTTAGGACTTTATGAGAGAATCCAAACAGTTGATCAGTGAATGGGCAGCCAATTAACCCAAACCTTGTTAACCTACATTAGAGTCTAGAGTTGGGAGGTAAACTGGAGTAAATCCTTTCACAATGGGGTAAACCATGTTAAATCAGTTTTACTAGGACGGGAATACTAGAAAGCAATTCATAAAAGCAGATGGAGCTTATTTAGTATTGTAGCGACCCGTGGGTGAGTCTTGAAGTTTTTCAGAGCCAAACTCT
>JANRMT010062791.1:34662094-34680122 GCA_026402145.1 Polypterus bichir lapradei
TACCCATACGGCGTCACTCCGCCAGCGCTTGCTGCCGGATCGTTACAGTATCTTAGTTAAACCTGTCCTTCAAATCCAGAATCAATCCAGGGAGACACTTAGTGAACTCTTAAAAATAGAATTTTAGACTCTAGAATTCTACTTTACTAGGATGTTTGGTTCCATAAAGATTTATTGCTTATAATTAATTCTGTTTTTGTTCTGTTTGTAGTTTATTTATTTAATATGGTGTTTATTATTTGTTTTTTAATTTTTATTATATTAATAATATATGTAGTAGCTTTGCTTAACTTCTGCCCTGTTCTCTTTATATAGGGGCAGGTCCACCTGATGAAGCAGCTGGCGGATTATGCCTTTTGTATTAAAGGAGAAGCCACAGCCTACACTGCCACGGTGTTGGCATTGCATTTTGTAGTTCTTGCTTCCAGTTTTCTTGTTTTTAATTATTGGATTTTATGGCTTTTGACTCCTGCATTAATCTAAGGTTTTAGGTTTTATGTCTTTAGGTTTGACTTTTAAACAAACCTGTGTTGTGTTTCCTTTTTCTTACGTGTTATTTTTGTTCTTTTAAATTGGTTCAGTAAATACCTTTCATTATAAAGGAACTTTTGTTTGATTTATCCTGGACCAGAGATTTACATTTTCTTTCTTTTTATATCTGGACACTTTGCAGACTTTTCTGGGTGCTGTTTTTATTTGAGTTTAAGGCTAAACAGTGTTGTGGAAAATTATCAGTAGATAAAGAATCGTCTTGAGCGATTATTATATATGAACTACAGTCCTTTATTTACACCAACAGGTGGAGTCCACATGTGCTTGTTTAATGCAACATGGAAGACTGAAGAAATCTAACAGAAAGCTTCCTTTAGGCAACTAGGTTTATTTTTAGATATTTTGGTATTTGATATTTGGCATACTGTACTAATACTGACTAAAAATAATTTCAATCACGCCAATCAATATACAGTACTTGTAAAAGGTATCATCCAGAAACACACATCTGCTATTAAGGATTATGTAGAATACACAAATACATACTGTAAGTACTAACAGTCATAGGTGAATACCTGATTAAAAGTAACAGGACTGCTTATATGTAAACTGTTATCAGGAAATTAATGTTATATAGGATCTAATGTAATTGTGCTGGTACACTGCCTGGGTCCAGGCTTACTCAATGGGTCCACTAAAAAGTTCTCTCAGTTGATGGCTACAATTCACAACATGAAAACAGACAAACATAAGATAGTAGTCCTTTTCTTAATACACAGTATACAGTAGGTGGAACCATCAGAAACTGGGAAAGAACCTGCCAAAAATCTTGACCATACAGTACATTGTTCTCTCTTGATAAATGAACCCTAGCCTGAAGGAGTCTATTAATTTTTTACATTTAAGATTTCTCACTTAAAGATTTACCAATGTTGTTTCTTGTCCTAGTGTGTATATAAACATAGGGAACTCCAGTTTCTGTATTACATCTTGCCTGAAGAAGGGGCCTGAGTTGCCTCGAAAGCTTGCATATTGTAATGTTTTTAGTTAGCCAATAAAAGGTGTCATTTTGCTTAACTTTTCACTATATTCATAATGGCTAACAAGGTACAACACCCTAGTACTACAGTAAAATAATTGTAATGGTTGAGGTGCTTTGTTTAATGTCATTCTTTCTTTAGTTTTTTGGAGTTGGGGGTCACTTCAGTATTGCTGCCTTGACTCATGGAAGTGCTACCCATGGTCTGGTGTTGTGGAGCTGAGATGGGCAGTGGGAAGAGGAACACAGTGGAGGGGACGCTGGCGCACACATGTTGCTGACGCTCTTCCCTGTTATCAATACTTTTTGTTAAAATTCGTGTTAAACCTAAACTTTTGGCAATTGTTCACTTTCTTTTTATTGTATGTATAGTTCATGGATACAATTGACTCGAACTGTGTTGATTTGAATTTACTTTTATGGACTTTGCCTTGACTGGGTTTGCAGCCTCGGGGACAACCGAATGTTTCTGTGGCACACTGGACAAGCCCAATTGACATTTCTTTGCACCGTGACGATATATGAGCCGGGAATGGTCTGTCTTCTTGATTATATTTTATACACTGGATTGCTCTCGATTCCTTCTATATGTACTTAACACTAGAATTACCAGAGCCTACGAGAAAACTCGTAAATCCGGCCCACCTTAAATCCGTTCGCACCTCTCCGTCAGCGTCTTTTGTCCTGTAAATGTGCCGATTAAGACAAGCAGCAAGCAGCCTGCTATTCCATCTCCCACCGTCGCAGAACATTCACTAAGTTCTCCCAGCTCATGCCTTGATTATCTGGGAGTGAACTGCTGGAGTTTTAAATTGGAAATAACAGATCATTATTTGGAACACGACGTGTGTACCTGTTGCAATGTGCACACTTTTCTCTATGCTGTGGTTTCTATTACACAACAGGTACACACATCGTAAATGTAGGAAAGACGGTTCTTGCAGCACGGAGAAAAAAAAGAAAGAGACAGATATATGGGACATTGGGTATAAATTTATGGTACTTGTAAAAGTTAGCTTTTTTCAGTTTTATTCTCTCAATGACGATCACACTCTAACACCACCACCCCCCACCTCTCCTGATCTGACTCTAAGTAACAGAGCCAGCGTAAATTCACACCCGATCTGACGCTGTTCATTTTCAAATAATATTGCATTAGTGCAATGATATTTTCTAATTGGTACTATTCATGTCATAAAATGATTTCTTCAAAATATCATATATACCTACATCTGTGGGGTTTTTTTGACATCATAAATCATAAGGTGCATACTAATTCTGCGTGAGCAGGAACACTCAATAAAACTGAATAAAAAAAAATAAAGTGACGTTGATATACGAAGAAGGCAGATTCACCAGCGTTTGTGTGTCAGCTTTTATCCCTCCAGATCAGAGAATGTCCAGTTCCATTTCCTCAAAACACCACTCACAAAGTTATTCCCAGTTTCAAATAAAAACTAACAGCGTCAGATCCCTAGGGCAGTAGTATGTATCATGAGTGAGAGAATAAAAGTGAAAAAAAGGTAACTTTTACAAGTACAGTACTATAAATGTACACGGTCTGTTATAGACGCAAACCAAATAACGATCTATTATTTCCACTCTAAAACTCCAGCAGTTCACTCCCAGATAACCAAGGCATGAGCTGGGAGAACTTAGTGAACGTTCTGCGACAGTGGGGGATGGAATAGCAGGCTGCTTGCTGCTTGTCTTAATCGGCACATTTACAGGAAACAAGACGCTGATGGAGAGATGCGATTTTAAGGTGACGGATTTAAGGTGGGCCAGATTTATAAGTTTTCTCGTAGGTTCTGGTAATTCTAGTGTTAATGACTAAGAAATGATCTGAGGTTTACACCCAGCTGGATGTGGCTCTGGGCGATCCCGCCTGTAATACCCAGCGTTATATGTATGTGGCTGTATGTTGGAACCTCCAAATTTTGGTATCTTCATGTGCATTTTGTAATATCTCCTACTATGCTTTTTCTGCTGCTTGCCGCTCATCTGCGCCACCCGATCCTCCCGTCTCACCTTCTCTGCTGTGCTGTGCTGCTTCTCTGCTACTATCAGATAAGTATTGCTCTCTTCTATGTTAAAATACTCTCGTGACAAACTGCTTCATATTAAACAGTTTGTCCAGAGCAAGTAGTCAGACTGGAATGTCCTAAAAGACAATGTCAATGTCAATTTATTTATATAGCACATTTAAAACAACATAGGAATGTTGTGGCCAAAGTGCTTTACAATAATAGAATAAAAGAAAACAAATAACATAAATAGAAATAAAATATAAGAACATAAATAAAATACATAATAAATAGAAGTAATGTTATAAAATCACAATGAGGAAACCATCAGTATTACTGAAGGTCACAGAATGCAAGTGAATAGAAATGAGTCTTTAATCTTGTTTTAAACAGTTCAGTTGTAGACGACTCCTTTATATGATGAGGTAAAGAGTTCCACAGGCGAGGAGCAGCAGCTGCAAAAGCCCTGTTCCCCTTGGTTTTACAATTGGTACAAGGGACAACAAGAGACAACTGACCAGAAGATCTAAGCACTCTAGACGGCTGGTGTAAAGCACACAATTCAGATAAATAGGCAGGAGCAAGCCCATGTAAAGATTTAAAAACAAGCAACAAGATTTTAAAATCAATTCAAAAACTGACAGGTAGCCAGTGTAAAGAAGCTAAAATAGGAGAAACAGAGTCATATTTTCTTGCCCCAACCAGAAAGCGAGCGGCAGCGTTCTAGACCAACTGTAACCTGTGTATCAGGGATTTGTTAGTCCCAGAATACAGCGAGTTGCAGTAATTGAGGCGAGAAAAAATAAAAGCATGAGTAGCTTTTTCAAGATCCCTAGAAGATAAAAAAGGCTTGATCTTACCTAATAGACGAAGCTGGAAAAAGCAACTCTTGACTACAGAATTTACTTGTTTCTCAAAAGAGAGGTTACTGTCAAAGATAACACCTAGATTTGGGCTTTAGCTGATGGACCCTCTATAAGCATCTCTGTTTTACTTTGATTCAGATCAAAGTTAGCCATCCAGGATCTTAGTTCAGAATGACAGTTGTGGAGTTGATTTATTGCAGAGTTGCAGACAGGAATATAAACCTGTGTATCATCAGCATAGCAGTGAAAATAAATGTTAAATTTACTAAAAATAGCTCCAATAGGATGAAGGTGTATAGAGAATAAAATAGGACCCAAAATGGATCCCTGAGGAACACTATATTTAAGAGGAGCAGTAGACGAAAAAGAGGAATTTAAAGTCACTGAAAAGTGTCTACCAGTTAAATATGACCTGAGTCAGTTAAGAGCAGCCCCTTTAAGCCCAACAAGATGTTCAAGCCGCAACAGCAATATCTCATGGTCAATAGTGTCAAAGGCACCGGACAGGTCAAGGAAAAGAAGGACTGCTTCATCACCTGAGTCAGTAGTAATAGAGATGTCATTGAAAACTTTCAGGAGGGCCGTTTCAACACTATGATAACGCCTAAAGCCAAATTGATAGATCTCAAATAAATTATTGGAGTTAAGGTGATCGACCAATTAATTATAAATAATTCTTTCTAGAATTTTAGCCAGAAATGGCACTTGGGAAACTGGGCGAAAATTGGCTAAAACTCCAGGATCTAATTCTACCTTTTTTAGACGGGACTGACTGCAGTATGTTTAAAAACAATGGTATTGTGCGGTGCCCAACATATTTACATTGCAGGTCAGGTCGCCACCACAGCCAGGATTCAAATGGAAAGTTCACCAGCAGCTCAGGCTTATGCCTTCCTACTCACAGCTTTGGAAACAAGAGTGTCAGTGTGAAAAATCTGCAATATGTTAAAATAAACTCTGGTCATGGATCTGCGCACAACGAAGCCACATCAGCTAATATTGCACTGTTTAACTCAAGATCTCTTAATGGCAAAGCACTGGTTCTATCAGAATTCATTACAGACTCAAACCTTGACTTGCTATGCTTAACAGAAACTTGGGAAAAACCAAATGATTTTACATCTGTCACGGAGGTGACCCCGCCCGGATACATTCACTTCACTGAGCCTCGCAGCTCAAGACAAGGAGGAGGAGTAGCAGTAATTGCTAAATCGAAGTTAAACATCAAAAGAATCTCCATTGATGGTCCATTGTCTTTTGAGTATCTGGCTTTTAAGCTAATAACAAAATCTGGTCCTGTCTCACTTATTGTTGTCTATCAACCCCTGAAATAAAAAACGCGTCTTTTTTATCTGATCTGTTATTATTAACTAACTTAAGTTCACTTTCCCAGAGAGTCATTCTTCTTGGCGTTTTCAACATCCATATTGACATTACTACATGTAAACTGAGAAATTAATTCCCATCCTTACTGGACTGTTTTGACTTGGTGCAGCATGTTGATTTTCTCACCCACTCTGGTGGTCATATACTGGACCTGATCTGCACATCTGGATTATTTGTCAGCAACACTTATAGCAGTGATTTGGGACTCTCTGACCATAAAGCAGTGCTTTTCACTCATTACCTCTCCCTCCTCTTACCTGTAAATGACAAATTTCTTTTTAAAACCTTAAAAATATCTGTCCCTCTGTTCTTACTGGATCCATTTCTGTCTTCACCTATACCATCAACACTAGATAGTCTTGTTGACCACTATAACTCAGCCCTTCATTCAGCACTCGATAAAACAGCTCCTTTAAAACATAATGAGGTCTCCTTTAAGTGTTCAGCTCCATGGTATAATTCAGAGCTACGATCTATGGAAGCAACTGGCCGACACCTTGAGAGAATTTCACGTAAGACTGGCCTCACTGTTCACATCCAGGCTTTTTCTGACCACCAAAGAGATTACAGAAAAACACTAACTGCTGCTAAGAACACCCACTATGGCAGAATAAATGAAAGTGGCTATGATAACCCAGAGGTTTTGTTCTCTGTAGTTAATAAATTACTTCAACCTGCATCTGGCCCAATTACCTCCTCTACAGAAGTCTGTGAAAAATTCCTCCACTTTTTCACAATAAAATTAAAGATCTAAATAATTCAGCTAACATAAATGCATCATCCATTTTTATCCTTCCCCTGTCTTGCCACTCCATCCAGCTCCTTTTCTAAATTTTCACCAGTCACATCGGCATTTGTTAATGACCTGCTTTGTAAGATGAGGCTAACTACTTGTGTACTGGACCCCATCCCCACCACACTTCTTAAATCCTGCCTTCATGCCATAATCCCGACTGTTACAATAATCAACACATCCCTCGACACTGGGTTTGTGCCAGCCAATTTTAAAATCGCTTTTGTAACCCCCATGTTAAAAAAGTCTGGTCTTGATGGTGACGATCTTAACAATTTTCGGCCTATTTCCCACTTAGCTTTTCTGTCAAAAGTTCTTGAGCGTGTTGTAGCCTCCCAGCTCACCAGTTACTTAAAATATAATAATTTGATGGAACCCTTTCAGTCTGATTCAGGGCGCAGCAGAGCTGTAAAACTGTTCTTCTTTGGGTAAACAATGATTCGCATATGGCAGCAGACTCTGGACAAACCAGCATATTAATTCTGTTAGACCTCAGTGCAATATTTGAGACTATCAGACATGATATTCTACTGTCCAGAATGGAGAACATGCTGGGTATCTCTGGCACTGTCCTCCAGTGGTTCAAGTCCTATCTGACTGATAGGCAAGAGTTTGTTAGTCTTGGCAACAGCAGATCCAGCTCAGCACCAGTCACACAAAGAGTTCCTGAGGGCTCTGTCCTCTGCCCTCCTCTCTTCTGTATTTATATGCTTCCCCTTGGCCATATTATTCATAGTTATGGATTGAATTATCATTTTTATCCAGATGACACTCAACTCTATTTCAGTGTCATTTTTCACTTGCCTCAGTGAAATTAAAACCTGGATAAAGCAAAATTATTTAAAATTAAATTGCAACAAAACTGAACTCCTGCAAATTGGCACTAAAGCGTTACTTAAGAAAATTAGCTCCTTCTCAGTTACTCTTGACAGTGATCTCGTCAGATCTTTTTCTGATGCAAGGAATCTTTGTGTCATTTTTGCTTTCTCCCTTTCTTATTCTGCCCACATAAACCACATTAAGAAACTTTCTTATTTTCACCTCTGTAACATCTCGTGTTTGCTCATTCCTCTACTTTTCTAATGTTGAGAAACTTGTCCATGCTTTTATCACATCCCGCATTGATTATTGTAACGCGCTGCTGGCAAGTGCCCCTTCTAATCTTATATCACAGCTCCAGTTGATTCAAAACTCTGCTGCAAGAGTCTTTACTCGAACCAGAAACAGTGAGCACATCACACCCATCCTGTTTCGCCTTCACTGGCTCCCTGTGTCTTATAGGATTGAATATAAAATTCTATTAATAACCTACAAAGCTTTAAATGGCCTTGCACCGGACTACATCAGTGACATTCTAAATCACTATACTCCTGTTCGCCTACTAAGGTCCTCTGATTCTGGTAATCTTGTTGTGCCTCACACTAACCTGCACTCTATGGGTGACAAGGCCTTCAGCTCCATAGCACCCAGACTCTGGAATGACCTACCAAAATTAATTAGATCAGCTGACTCCATTCATTCTTTTAAAAAAACAATTTAAAACTCATCTATTTAGGATGGCTTTTAACTTAACTTAACATTCTGCCCTTTCTTTCAGTTTACCTCTCTGTCCAGGTGCTCAGGATAATTTGTGCGTCTGTTATATCACAAATTAGGTTATTTATTAGGTTTTTCTTTTACTGCTGAATTTAGTATTTTACTCTGGTTTATTGTCCTTTATTGTATTTAATGCTTTGTTATTTATTTCATTGTACTATTCAGGAAAACATTTGTATCCAATGTTACATATACCCAGTTGTTTTTTTTCTAAGACTCTGTGAAGCACCTTGAGCATGGGAAAGGCGCTATATAAATAAAATGTATTATTATTATTATTATTGTTAACACTTGAGTGGGTTTAGATGCAAGCTATTCTACTTTACAAGAGTATTTGTTTGCAGGTACTGCAAGAAGGTTGAGATGAGGGCTATGGGTTGCTGAAGGCGTCTGGGATTAATTTGTTGGTGGGGTTAACAGGAAAAGGCCTGTAAACTGTTTTGAACTCTTGTATTTCTGACAGGCTGTTGTCATGTGGGCATATTTTTGTCCTGAAACATCGTTCTTCTTATCTTTCACCTCTCATTTTCTGTTTGTAACTGTGCTTATGGCTACTGTATTAGTTGCCTTGGGTTGAAGGTCAAATGGCACAAGAGACTCGACATTGTGTTCCTGCAGAAATCCAGTTTGTTGGCCAAAGAGTCACAGACTGAGATATATTAACCAGAACTCCTGTAAATAAATACTGCATGGTCAAACTAAAACTAAAAGGCTACATTATTATCTTGGGTATCGATGCAAATGCCTTTATGAATCCTGTGGTAAATGAAATGTCAGCTCCCTTTGCCAGTGTAATTCTCACTCAACTCACTCACTGTGTAAAGGTGTTTGTTATTTAAATCTGGCTGATTATTTTCATCTCTGTTATGATTTTTATGTTCCATTCCGTTTGTTGATTTTCATGTTTATTGTTATTTCTGTTGTCTTTGAATTATTATTTTCCAAATGTTTTTGGTATTATGTGATTTTTGCTAATATTATGTTTAATTATTTCTGTATTATGTATTTTTGTTTGCCTATCTTCATTGTTTTCTGTGGATGCATGCTCAAGAGGTGGGCCCACCATTATGTGAACAACAACAACATTTTGTTTCTTGTATAGCCCAAAATCACACAAGGAGTTCCACAATGGGCTTTAATAGGCCCTGTTTTTTGATAGCTCCCCAGCCTTGACTCCCTAGGAAGACAAAAAAACACTCCCAAAAAACCCTTGTAGGGGAAAGATGGAAGAAATCTTGGGAGAGGCAATTCAGAGAGAGACCCCTTTCCGGGTAGGTTTGGTGTGCAATGAGTGTCAAAAAATGGGGCAAATACAATACAATACACAGAACAGAACACAAATAATCCTCTTCACAGATTTAGATGGGCAATCGGTCATTGCCACCTCAGGAATACAATACAATAGTACAACAGTAAAAGTACAAGTACAGAACAAAATACACTAGTAGATGATATCACATATGAGGATATTTGTTCAGAGTCCTTGAGACCTCAGCCAACAATCTGCCTCCCTGCTATTGGCCATTCCACAGCTGAGTCAGTGCTGGGCCAGCCAATTTGTTAAAAGGACCCTTCTATCCAATAATTCCACTGCTCCTCTATTAGAGATGACATTTCCATATGAAGGCAAACAACATAGCAGTAGAGCAGTGGCACCAAGTGCCACATTTGAGTACCGAGAAGATAAAGAAAGTAAAAATCACTAAGAACAGATGAACACAGAAGAACACTCAAAGTAAGAAAATAAACTTAAAATAAAATAATGGAACCTCAATAGGAATACTTATCTAGTGTCCTCTCGACAATTATTGGTGGGGTTAGTCAACAGTTATATAAACACTCTTCTTGCTTCAGACCTGCAGACATCAGCTCTAAACCACTTTAAAATTGTCAGGTTAGCAAAGAAGAATCTTAACTACCATTCTTCTTTACGGGAAATAAAGTCTCATTTATTGCAGCCAGGTTTGGCCATCCTCCAGTGTCCTGGGGCCTCGTGCATAATTGTGTACATAGAAATCACATTAAAACATGGCGTACAGACAAAAACAGAAATGTGCATACGCACAAAAAAATCCAGATGCATATGCCAACTTCCATGTTCTTCCACTACATAAATCCCTCCCAGAATTACGCCTCTTTGAATATGCAAATCAACCAATTCCTGTCTTTTCTTTTATTTCTCCAAGTAACCAATCGCCACACAATCAGCTCTTTAATAAATGTCAAGCCATCTGTAAGCTTAGAATGCCAGTTCTTCAAAATGTTTAAGGAACAGTGAAATATCCTCG
Source organism: Polypterus bichir lapradei (assembly GCA_026402145.1). Taxonomy (NCBI): domain Eukaryota; kingdom Metazoa; phylum Chordata; class Cladistia; order Polypteriformes; family Polypteridae; genus Polypterus; species Polypterus bichir. The sequence goes on from JANRMT010062791.1 coordinate 34,672,582, forward strand.
TAGTACATGTTTAATTATTCCATCCATCTATCCATCCAGGGTCATGCCAGTTCCAGCAAGCATACAGCACGAGGCAGAAACAATCTCTGAATGGAGCACCAGATCATTTCTAGCACTGCACCACCGTGTCCTCAAATGTTTAATTATTAGCAATATAGATTATTTAAATGATGCTAAAAATGTATCTGTATAGTGTAATATATATTGTTTACTGCATTTCAACTTAAAAATATCAAGAGCTCCACAAAGATAGTGCCTGGAAATCTAAATCAATTTAAAAGCCAGTCGTCATCATCTGTAAATGCGCGCTCACTTCCACTGAATTGAATTCCTTTATTGTTATTGTATGGTACAATGAGATTCAATATGGAAATCCTCCATAAACTTATTTTCCTATAAAATGGTAAAATAACAACAACAATGATAATAATAATAATATGATAAAAAAACAATGAAAAATATACAATATATAAGCATAAGTGGCTCAGGTTGTGCAATACTACAACTGTAATGCAAGTTTACAGTGAGGAAATTGTATTTATAAGTACAAACAGTTCTACCGGGAGCACTTGATGGACAGATTGAGTGTGTTTATAGTTCTTGGGATGAAACTGTTTCTGAACCGCAAGGTCACTACAGGAAAGGCTCCGAAGCGTTTGCCGAATGGGAGAAGTTCAAACAGACTGTACCCATGGCTGAGGCCGCGTGTGCTAGAAGCTCTATGCTGATAATTCTCTCCACTCTTGACATAATCTGCCGTAGAGCTTTTCAATCAGCTGCTGTAGAGCTGTGAGTCTACACTCAGATACAGTGGGTTAAAATACTCAGTGAGTGGTGCACTGAGAGTAACTTCGCTAAAGCAGATATGGTATTTGGAATAGTTTTTCCATTCTGTGCAACATTATATGTTTATGGGTTGATTACAATCAGATGCCTTAAACTAAAACACGAAATGCAATTAATTTCAATGTATTTTATAAAACCGCATCAGGGATGTGAATCTAAAAAATAAAGGGAAATCACACAAGAACAGTAGCACTGCTTTGATGCTGGGTGCCGCCAGTTTGCAAAACCGAGCCAAAAACCTGCGTACGCAATAGTTTGAGCTGGTGTGAAAATGTGCATGGCTTTACGCCAAGTTTAGTTTTTATACATTGCGATGTGAGCAAGGAAACGGGAATATGCAACATTTTTATTTATAAATAAAGCCCATGGACTCTGATTTGGCCACTCCATGACATTTATATTGTGGTATTTATTAGTTTTATATTTAGTGCTGCTGTTTTACTGGAAAACAAATCTTCACCCAAGGCAAAAGTTTCTTATAGACTGCATCAGGTTTTCCTTCTGATTTTTGCTATATTTTGCTGCATTGATTTTACTCCCAACCCTCAAACACCTTGTCAGACCCTGCTGCAGGGAAGCATCACTAAAGCATAATGCTGCTATCACTTTCCTTTATGGTGGGGATGGTGTATTTCTGATAATGTGTACTGTTTGACCTACAGTCACATATTTGTCTTCTGGCAAAATCTACCTGAGGTGTCACTTCTTTTTTAACAGTGGCTTTTTTGCCACTCTCCTATAAAGATGCAACTGGTGCAACACCTGGGTAACAGTTGATGTCTACACAGTCTCTCTGTTCTCACTCACTGTCGCTTGTAACTCCTTTAGAGTTGTAATCCCCCCTCATTAGTCTTCTTCTTGCATGATCATTACTTGTTTTTTGTGGATGCCTGCTTTAGGCATATTTACAGCTGTACCATATTCGTAATGACTGATTTAACTAAACTCCAAGGGATGTTCAGTGGCTTGGATTTTTTGAATTTATTAAAAGCATATAACATTACATACAATCATGTCAAACTTAACAAAACTAAAATCAAATCAACCCCCACCCATGAGAAAGAGAGGAAGGCCAAAAACCACAGCAAAACTTTTAAGAGTATTAAAGAGAGTCTTTTACCCTAATATAAATGTTTTTTCTAAAATGTTATTGATTAGGTCCTACCAGGTTTTAAAAATGTTTTGAACAGATCATCTATGTGAGAATTAGATTTTTTCCAATTTTAAACAGTATATAGCATCAGTTACCCACTGACTTAAAAGAGGTGGGTTAGGATTCTTCCAGTTAAGCAAGATAAGTCTGCTAATAGTGAAGTGTAAGCAATTACTGTTTGTTTGTCCTTCTCCACTTTAAGTACATGTGGGAGTGCACCAAACACCGCTGTTAATGGATTAGGAGGGATTGTGACACCTAGGCTATCTGACAGGCATTTAAAAGTTTTTGTCCAGAATGATGTTAATTTTGTACACGCCCAAAACATGTGGCCTAGTGAAGCTGGTGCTCGATTGCAATGTTTGCAGGTTGGATCTTGCCCTGGAAACTTAGACAATTTCAAACGAGACAGATGTGCTCGATCAAAGATTTTAAGTTGCATAATTGAATGTTTTGCACATATGGAGCTAGAGTGAATTCTGTGCATGGCTGTCTTCTACTCCATTTCTAAAATGATGAGCAAGAGATCCTTTTTCCACTGTGCTCTGGGATATTTAAAAGAAAGGGACTTTAAAATGTTTTTATATGTTATATAAATGCTGTCTGAGTCCCCAAGACAGATCAATATCTCTCCTGGAATAGAAATAGGTGGGAGGTGAGGAAAACAGGGCAGATTTCTTTTAGCAAAGTTTCTAATTTGGAAATAGTGGACAAATTTTGTTGATGAGAGATTAAATTTGAAGTGTAATTGTTCATAGGATGCAAAGACATTATGTATATACAAATCTCTAAATGATTTAATCCCATGCATTATCCAAACATTAAATACTGTGTCAGTTTGAGAGGTGGGAAAAGGTTGTTATTGTGTAGAGGTGCCACAGATAGAAGCTTCTCTATCTTGAAGTACTTCCTACATTGGTTCCATATTCTGAGTGAATGAAGAACAAAAGAGTTGTTATTATATTGATGATACATTGTATTTACTGGTGTACAAAGCAAGGAATATAAAGAGGAGCTGCATGATTTCATTTTTATTGTGGACAAAACAAGTGTGTGTTCATCTGTTTGTGTCAATGTCCAGGTTTTGTAGCTTGTATGTTTGTCGGCCAGTAATAAAATTGAAAATTAGATAGAGCCATGATGACTTCTGATTATGGTCGTTGTAAGGTTACCTTTTTGAATTTGTATTGATGTCTGCATATTGATTTGCCAAAATTTTACACTGGATGCCATTCCTGACGTAACCCTCCCTATTTATCCAGGCTTGGGACCAGCATGAAGAAACACACTGGTTTGTGCATCCCCTGTGGCTCTACCCTGTACCGACTGGTTAGACAGAGGGACTGTGCTGGGAAAGATGTGCTGCAGGTTAGGGTGATAAAGATGGAAATATACTCACAAACGAGGAGAGCATGTTGAGCAGATGGAAAGAGTACTTTGGGAGGTTGATTAATGAAGAGAACAAGAAAGAGAAGAGGATGGATGATGTGGAGATAGTAAATCAGGAAGTGCAACGGATTAGCAAGGAAGAAGTTAGGACAGCTATGAAGAGGATGAAAAATGGAAAGGCCATTGGTCCAAATGACATAACTGTGGAAGCATGGAGGTGTTTAGGAGAGATGGGAGTGGAGTTTTTAACCAGAATGTTTAATGGAATCTTGTAAAGTGAGAGGATACTTGAGGAGTGGTGAAGAAGTGTACTAGTGCCAATATTTAAGAATAACGGGGATGTGCAGGACTGTAGTAACTACAGAGAGATAAAATTGATGAGCCACAGCATGAAGTTATGGGAAAGAGTAGTGGAAGCCAGGTTAAAAAGTGAGGTGATGATTAGTGAGCAGCAGTATGGTTTCATGCCAAGAAAGAGCACCACAGATGTGATGTTTGATCTGAAGATGTTGATGGAGAAGTATAGAGAAGGCCAGAAGGAGTTGCTTTGCGTCTTTGTGGACCTGGAGAAAGCATATGACAGGGTGCCTTGAGAGGAGCTGTGGTATTGTACGAAAAAGTTAGGAGTGGCACAAAAGTATGTAAGAGTTGTACAGGATATGTACAAGGGAAGTGTGACAGTGGTAAGGCCTGCGGTAGGAGTGACGGATGCATTCAAGGTGGAGGTAGGATTACATCAGGGATCGGCTCTGAGCCCTTTCTTATTTGCAATGGTGATGGACAGGTTGACAGACGAGATTAAACAGGAGTCGCCGTGGACTATGATGTTTGCTAATGACATTGTGATATGTAGCGAGAATAGGGAACAGGTTGAGGAGACCCTGGAGAGGTGGAGATATGCTCTAGAGGGGAGAGGAATGAAGGTCAGTAGGAACAAGATAGAATACATGTGTCTAAATGAGAGGGTCAGTGAAATGGTGAGGATGCAAGGAGTAGAGCTGGCAAAGGTGGATAAGTTTAAATACTTGGGATCAACAGTACAGATTAATAGGGATTGTGGAAGAGAGGTGAAAAAAGAGTTCAGGCAGGGTGGAATGGGTGTAGAAGTGTCAGGAGTAATTTGTGACAGACGGGTATCAGCAAGAGTGAAAGGGAAGGTCTACAGGATGGTAGTGAGACCAGCTATGTTACATGGGTTGGAGATGGTGGCACTGACCAGAAAGCAGGAGACAGAGATGGACATAGCAGAGTTAAAGATACCAAGATTTGCACTGGGTGTGACGAGGAGGGTCAGTTCAAGTTGGACGGTTGGGAGACAAAGTCAGAGAGGCGAGATTGTGTTGGTTTGGACATGTGTCTAGAAGAGATGCTGAGTATATTGGGAGAAGGATACTAAGGATAGAGCTGCCAGGGAAGAGGAAAAGAGGAAGGTGGATGTGGTGAGAGAGGACATGCAGGTGATGGGTGTAACATAACAAGATGCAGAGGACAGAAAGATATGGAAGAAGATGATCTGCTGTGGCAATCCCTAATGGGAGAAGCCGAAAGAAGAAGAAGGGTTGCCTTTTGAATGCATGGATTTTTCAAATTCCAAATAAATAAGGTTATCACTGAATCTAGTTTCTTAAAAAATTATTTTTTAATGTGTATGGGGATGATTTGAAATAGGAACAGAAGCTTAAGGAGGATATTAATTTTCACAATGTTAATTCTTCCTGCTAAAGTAAGATGGTAGACCATCTATGCACATCTTTAATTTTATCCATGCAAACAGCAAAATTTTGTGGAGAAAGAGCTTTATATTTACTTGTGACGTTGACCTCTAGGTATTTAAACTGATCTTCAATGATAAAAGGGAAGGTGTCCAATCTAATATTGTTTGCTAGAGAATTCACTGGAAAGAGCACACTTTTGTTCAAATTAATTTTAATTCCACATATCTTCTGAAGTTCTGCTAGTGCTGTTAGGGTTGTAGGCACATAATTTTGTGGGTTTGATATATACAGTATGATATCATATGTATATAGTGATATTTTCTGTTCAAGTCCTTCTCTGAAAATTCCCTTTATCTTTGATGCATTTTGAAAGTAAACAACCAATGCCTCAATGGCGATTGCAAATATCAGTGGTGACAAGGGGCATCCTTTTCTAGTACTTTGTTCTAGTTTGAAGTAGTCTGAAATAATGTTGTTAATATAAACTGAAGCTTCTGGATTGGTATACAGAAGTTTGGACATATGTTCGGGCCAAACCCAGATGTATGCAAAGTGGTGAACGGGTAATCCCATTCAACCATATCAAATGCTTTTTCTGCATCCAAAGATAATAGGATCTCCGGAGTGCTAGACTTTGTGGGTGAATATCTTACATTAAGTAGGCGTCGAAGACTGGAAGCCAAATGTTTAATAAATCCAGTTTGGTCTTATGATTTTACTGAAGGGAGCACTTTCTCAATCCTTCTAGCTAGGGCTTTGGAGTGTATCTTAACATCATTATTCAGAACTGAGATTGGTCTGTATGATTTACATTGTAATAAGTCCTTATTTTTCTTAGGAAAAACAGTAATTAATGCTTGGCGAAATGTTTGAGGTATAATTTTTTTTGTCTCTGGCATCTATAAATGTTGTTAATAAGAGGGGAGCTAAAGTAACTGAATTTTTTTTTATAAAATTCAGTAGGGTAATCATCAGGACCTGCTGTTTTCCCACTCTGAAGTGAGTTTATAGCATCTAGTAATTCTGATAATGTCAGAGGTTTATCAGTATCCATAATGTATCAAACAGTGCATTAGAATGTGTCTTGTGTTCTTCACACTGAGTAGAATATAAGGACTTATAGTAGTCTCTAAATGTGTGCATTATATTTTCATGGCCAATGATTCTATCTCCAACTGTATTGGTGATTACTGAGATTGCATTGCAAACTTCCTGCTTATGGATCTGTTGCACTAAGATCTTGTTAGCCTTCGCCCTGTGTTCGTAGTAATGATGTTGCAATTTAAAAATGAGTTGTTCTGTTTCAGTTGTTGTCAAGAGGTTGAGTTCTGATTGCAAAGCCTGTCTTTTCCTACAAAGTGCCTCATTTGGAGATCTGGCATGTTTTTGATCTATTCTGGTAATTTCATTGATTAACTCTGATGCCTTCTTGGTTTCCGATTTATTTTTGTGGGGAAGATATGAGATAATCTGTCCTCTTAAAAAGCCTTCAGAGTTTCCCAGTGCATTCCTGCAGAAACCTCAAAGGATGCATTTGTTTCTAAAAAAAAACAATTTGCTTGGATATTAATTCTGTACAGTACTCATCAGCTAATGAAAGGGGGTTAAGACACCAGCTGCAGGATGAATATGTGGGGCATAGTGATGTGGGCTACATGAAAGAGGGGCATGGTCAAAAATAACAATAGCATTGTATTTGCAAGATTTGATCATGGGCATGAAATTGTTATCTATAAAGAAATAATCAATTCTTGAGTAACAATGATGTACTGGTGAGAAGAAAGAATATGCTCTTAAGTATGGATTTAGAAATCTCCATGGGTATGAAGTTATGATCAATTAAAAACTGTATGATTCTTTTTGCAGTGTTAGATGTTGTTACCCGTGTAGCTGAAGACTTATCCAGGTCTGGATTTCAAACATAATTAAAGTCTCCGGCCATTATAATTTTGTGAGTGTTCAAGTTAGGAATGGATGCAAATATGTTTTGGATGAAATTTTTGTCATCCACAATGGGTGCATAGATATTTATCAAAATCGCATTACAGTTAAATAAATTTCCCATGACCATCACATATTGCCCTTCAGGATCTGATACTACATCTGATACTACAAATGAAATTGTTCTGTGAATTAAGATTGCCTCACCTCTAGTTTTCCTTGTACAGCTGGAGTGTAATATTTGGCTAGTCCAGTCTTTTTGCAACTGAAACTGATCCTTGCTTAATAAGTGGGTCTCCTATAAAAACACTACCTTCGCATTTAGACCTATTAGTTGAGAGAATCTATACTAATAAACGGCAAAGCCCTCACTCACTCACTCACTCACTGACTGACTGACTGACTGACTGACTCATCACTAATTCTCCAACTTCCCGTGTAGGTAGAAGGCTGAAATTTGGCAGGCTCATTCCTTACAGCTTCCTTACAAAAGTTGG
>JANRMT010062791.1:34690122-34706622 GCA_026402145.1 Polypterus bichir lapradei
GTCACGGAAGTCCAATGATCCTCAGTAAGAGCCACAAAGTCCGCTTTCTGTAATGCATCTAATTTTGCTTTCTTTTCACTGTGCACAAAACCATGCTTTTATCAAGGCTTCGCTCGGGTAGTTTTTTTAAATGAAAATTTCCTCCAATCAGTCGTAGGAACGCGCTTCATTCCGACTCTAACATTTTTGTAGCTGTTATGTGTGCATCAGTGTAATCGATGTAGCAGGAAATCATGCATTGACAAAAGTTCCCCTTTGCTTGGAATTGAAAGTGTGATTAAATGCGTTATTTTTTGTTATGGAGTACATGCATCGAAGCTTCTCAGCTGTACTTGTGCTAAGAAAAGGAAAGATTTTAAAAATAACGTAACATGATTCTGCGTTAACCGCATATTTTTTCATACGTCCCAAACCAAGGAGATGCGAGGTTAAAATGAATCAAGAAGCGCGCGTACATACTCAGTACATCCCCTCTCGGGATCGAACGTCGGATGTCGGCGCTAGAGGCGAAGCCTCTACAATTGCACCACGGCGTGTGGTTTGTCTATTTGTGAGTATGTAGATCGGGGTATATATATATATTCGCAGCGGAGAAGTAGTGTGTTAAAGATGTTATGAAAAAGAAAAGGGAACATTTTAAAAATAACTTAACATGATTGTCAATATACAGTAATTGTTTTGTGAGTGTTATTGAGTGTTGCTGTCATCAAGGATTTGATTATCATTATTTGTTTCAATCAGGGTCGTATTTGTAGGATGTGTTGTGTTCAAGTTACATTCCGTGTTTGTCAATCATTGTAAAGATAAGAGGTTTCATTCATCGATTCGTTTCTTACTGCATCAATAAACAGCTCGTCTTCCTCTTTATTTGAGACATCACACACTGCATGCACGGGTTTTTTTTTTACACTGTCCTCCTTTAGCGGGACATTCACTTTTTGCACCGTGTGCTTTGTTTCCGCAGTAGCTGCACTTATGAATATGCTTGTATGTATCAGACGCTTCATATTTTTTTGCTGCCTTCTCAATTGTGTAATTCGGTTTTTGTTCAGCACTCTTTGGAACTGTTGCTTTTTGTCTGTGCACTGCGTCAGTTCACGTGAGCCGCTCGGTGTACATGCATCGAAGTTTCCCAGCTGTGCTGGTGCCATGTCGTGCTATGTGCACGGCTGTATTTAATGTTACTGAAGTCCCGGCACTTAAAACTTTCTCTTGCAGTTTCGCTGAGTTTGTGCCAAACACCACCCTGACCATCTCATCTTCCTCTGCATAAGCACAGTCCTTCACCCGTGAATATTTAGTGGCAGTGTTTCTATTGGATTGCCGCTGACGGACGGCCTTATATGGGCAGGCACTAAATTACAAACGCCAGCGGCAGCCTGTCTATGAACTTAATTTAAAGTTTAGGTTTACATCGTGCTTTGTTTCCGAAGTAGCAGAACTCATGAATATGGTTGTATATGTCAGTCGCTCGCTTCTTATTGTTTCGCTGCCTTCTCAATTATATAATGCATGTTTTCTTCAGCGCTTTTTGGAGGTCTTCCTGGTTTTCTACACACTGCGTTGACAGTTAGTTCACGTGATTACGTGGGAGGCGTGATGATGTCACACGAAACTCCGCCCCCACGGCTTTCGAGCTCAACTCCATTACAGTATATGCAGAAAAATAGCTTCCAGTTATGACCATTACGCGTAGAATTTCGAAATGAAACCTGCCCAACTTTTGTAAGTAAGCTGTAAGGAATGAGCCTGCCAAATTTCAGCCTTCTACCTACATGGGAACTTGGAGAATTAGTGATGAGTGAGTCAGTGAGTGAGTCAGTCAGTCAGTGAGGGCGTTGCCTTTTATTAGTATAGATTTGTGGAGTATAAGTCAAGGGAGGATATGCTTAAGCTATAGGATGTACTTGTGAGGACTTTCCTCAGTTAATGTGTGCAGATTTATCTCCATATTACAAAAAAGACAGCACAGGGCTGAAATACGTCCAGAGTAGAATGACTAGGCTGACTTGGGACATGCAATGTGAAGCTCTTCCGGGCATTAGACGAAGTAGAGTGGTCCTTCCCTGACATCACCCCCTATCAAGTCCAAGGAACAACTAAAGGGCTGCACTTCCGGACTCCATTTCCCTAGCACCCCTGGAAGCGTCCCAACTGGGTTCTTATAAAAGGACCACTGACACTGGAGCATGGAGTATGAGTTCCAGCTTTTGCTGGTCCATCCATTATTTAATGCCAGCTGGCATAGAGTTATCTGTACAACATTCCTTTTTGGGCCTCCCGTCCAGGTAATAACCTGGGGCCTCATGCATAATGCCGTGCATAGAATTCACACTAAAACATGGCATACGGACAAAAGCGTAAATGTTCGTATGCACAAAAAAGTCCAGATACATAAATCTGTGTGTTCGCCAACTTCCACGTTCTTCCGCTCCATAAATCCCGGTCAGCATGAAAAGTAATACACGTGCACGTGCCTGCTGCCAATCCCCAAAATCCTCCCAGAATTACGCCTCTTTGAATATGCAAATCAATATAAATAGCCCTTAAGCTCAGCGTTCTGTGAAAAGCCAATGTCAAAAGCACGGGAGGAAATAGAAGAATTTCAGCAAATACCAAGTGGAGGCAAGGAAAAATGTACTATTTGTTGGTTTAAACAGGCGGTATAAACAACAAAAGGAAGTTGATCGAGTGACATAGAGTGTCGGAGAAACTCGAAAGCTCAAGTTCACAAAGTCGCCCAGTGCCCAAAATAAAAAAGAAGTTGTCAGATATCAAAGTCACCGTGAAAAGGTGAGTGGTAGCCCACCGTCTGAGTGTCATATGAAAGCTTAAGGTACAGAGAAAAGAAAAAAAACTAGGGACACAGTGGGAAAAAAGCACAAAATGTCAACTTTAATCTCGAAATTTCCACTTTAATCACATAGTGTATTTTGTCATTAAAGTAGAACATCATAAACTTCGTCTTAAAATCGTTTAATTTACTAGTTTCTCAAATCCCATCGTAACTAAAGTAGCATGTCAAATGCTTTGTTTTGTATGTGTTCTTCTATGTGCTCTATGTGTGTGAATCACTATGTGCTTCTTAAACAGGCTTTCTCTTCCTCCGACAGGACACAGAATCCATTACATTCATGATATTACAGCTCTCTGAATAATTAAAATACTGAGATGTATACTTGATATCATTTTCATGATGACAGGAATTAAAGCATGTATTAAACATGGGAACACGGTGACGCAATGATTGTTCATGTCTCACGCAAGATGCTTGCTGCACTGTGCACGACCTTCGATGAAATAATTTATTGCAGCAGTACTGTCTCTTTCAAACATACTTACCCCCAATTCATGTCCTTCTTTTTCTTGCTCCAAATACCCAATCGCCACTCAATGAGCTCTGTAATAGATGTTAAGCCATCTGTAAGCTTAGAACTCAGATTCTTCAAAACTTTTAAGGAACATTGAAATATCTTCGCAGTACGTTTAATTATTCTATCCATCTATCCTCCCAGTGTCGCACCAGCCCCAGCAAGAATACAGCGCGAGGCAGGAAAAATCCGTGAACACAGTGCCAGCTCCTTCCTAGCACTGTGACACTGTGTCCTCACATGTTTAATTATTAACAATGTAGATCATTTAAATTAAGTTAAAGTTTTATCTATATAATATAATAAACATATTTTGCTGCATTTCTTCTTTAAAATGATATCATCATCATATGTAAATACACGCTTTATAAAGTGGCTCAGGTTGTGCAATATAATAACTGTATCGCACGTTTACAGTAAGGCAATTGTACTTATAAGTACAAAGCGTTCTACAAGGAGCACTTGATGGACTGATTGATTGCGTTTATAGTTCTTGGGATGAAACTGTTTCTGAACCGCGAGGTCAGTACAGGAAAGGCTCTGAAGCGTTTGTCACATGAGAGCAGTTCAAATTGGCAGCATGGCTGAGGCAGCGTGTGCTAGATGCTATATACCGATAATTCTCTTTCCGATCAGCTGCTGTAGAGCTGTGATTCCCCACTCAGATACAGTGATATAAATACTCCGAGTGTTGCAATGAGAGTAATATGGAAAAAGATGATCTGCTGTGGCAACCCTTAACGGGAGCAACTGAAAGAAGAAGAAGAAGAAGGTGCAGTGAGAGTAACAACGCTAAAGCAGCTATATTGTTTGGAATAGTTTGGCTATTCCGTGGACCATTATATTGTTACAGGTTAATTACAATCAGATGCCTTAAACTACAGGGTGGCCCACGAAAACGTAGCCTGCCTTCCTGCCAGAGTGGCGTGCCGATTGACTACCCTCATCATGAAAACTGTGTAGACATAGTGCAAACGTGTGAGTACGAGCTGAGCGACATGTATTCCATTCCACAAAGAATCGCAATAGTGGAGGCGTACGTTCTCACGGGTTCCATTAAGGAAACGCGGGACATTTTTGCAACAAAGTTTCCTGCCGCTGGTGTCCAAGCAAAGTGCGCAATACAGCAGTTGGTGAGAAAGTGGCGTACGATAGGGTCAGTTGCAAATGCCAAAAAGAATCGGGCCCCGCCCGTTCACACACCTGATGCGATCGCCGATGTTTTCACACGGATGGAGAGAAGCCCTAGGAAGTCTACACGTAAGTTGTCTTAGCAGGCGGACATTTCGCGCACTTCTTGCCAACGCATTTTACACAACCGACGAATGAAACCGTACAAAGTGTCATGTGTGCAAGAACTGAAGCAACCCAACAAGGTAAAACATGTGCATTACTGTACGTGGCTATTTGAAACAATTGCGAGTGGGTTGATGGATCTGCTGCTATATTTCATGAGTGATGAAGCCTGGTTCCATCTGTCAGGATATGTAAACTCGCAGAATAGCAGATATTGGTCAGTAGTCAATCCGCATGCGAGTCTGGTGTGCAGTGTCTGCAACTCGGATTGTGGGTCCCATATTTTTTGAGACAACAGTGAACACGAACGTGTATATGGGAATTTTTGAGGAATTTTACGGACGGTTGACGCTGAAAGAACGCGAGTACGCCTTCTTCCAACAGGACAGCGCGACTTGTCACACGTCACACGTGTCACTGTCACGAATTCGGGAGACATTTACAGAAGACAGGATTGTCACCAAAGGATTGTGGCCGCCGAGATCGCCGGACTTAAGCACTTGTGACTTTTATCTGTGGGGCAATTTGAAGGGAAAAGTGTACGCTAATAACCCGAGAACTTTACACCAGTTGAAAGACAATATTCGTAATGCAATTCGGAGCATTGGCGCCCCAGAGTTGCATCGCGTATATGACAACATGTTAAGGCGCGCCCAAAAATGCATTGACTCACAAGGAGATCATTTTCAGCACTTTCTGTAAAGAGTGAGTAAAGATTTTTGCATTTCAAGTTCTTTCTTTCTTTATGGAAGGGCGCCTTTTTTCGCCAGGCATAAACAATAATATAAAAAAAAAATAATAAACAATATCGGTTAATTTCAGTTTATATGATAAAGCTGCGTCAGGGATGTGGATCTAAAAAAGAAAGGGAAACCAAAGTGGAACAAAAGCACTACTTTGACGCTGGGTGCCACCAGTTTGCAAAACCAAGCAGAGAATTTGTGTATGCCAGGGTTTGATCTACCATGAAAATGTGCATGGCTTTATGCCAAGTTTAGGTTTTCTACATTGCGATTTGAGCGTGGAAACAGGAGTATGCAACATTTTTGTGTGTATGCACTGTTTATACATAAGGCCTGTTCTTATCAAAATTGTTACAAATAGCATCCTGCCCACAGAACCTATTTTCTGCTTTTTCTGTTTGTTATGGGAATATTCATTATAATTTTTGCATTTTTAAATAGCAAAACATTTTCTAGTATTAATGAACAGCAGTATGGTTTCATGCTGGGAAAGAGCACTACAGACGTGATGTTTGCACTAACGGTGTTGATGGAGAAGTATAGAGAAGGCCAGAAGGAGTTGCATTGTGTCTTTGTGGACTTAGAGCAGTGGTTCTCAACCTGTGGGGCGGACCCCCCTAGGGGGGCGAGAAGTAACAAAAAGTGGGGCGCGAAGATGTGAAAAAAAACAAGAATCAAAAATATGAAAAAAAAATCTGTTGAAACCAAAACAAATTAACTTAAACTACATTCTGATACTAGAACAATAAATATAGAGTTAGATAAATGTCGATAAAAGTTAAGTAGGTATAATAAAATGTGCATCTACATTTCAAAAAAATGTTGGGGGGGCACGATTAAAACTGTTATGAAAACTCGGGTCGCAAATACTTAAAGGTTGAGAAACGCTGACTTAGAGAAAGCTTATGACAGGGTGCCTAGAGAGGAGTTGTGGTACAGTATGAGGAAGTCGGGAATTGCAGAGATGTATGTAAGAGTTGTATAGGATATGTACAAGGGAAAGGTGAGTGAGTGGTGAGATCTGCGGTAGGAGTGATAGATGCTTTAAGGTAGAGGTGGGATTACATCAGGGACCAGCTCTGAGCCCTTTCTTATTTACAATGGTGATGGACAGGTTGACAGACAAGATTAGACAGGAGTCCAAATGGACTATGATGTTTGAGGATGACATTGTGATCTGTAGCGAGAGTAGGGAGAAGTTCAAGGAGACCTTGGTGAGGTCTAGATATGGTCTAGAGAGGAGAGGAATGAAGGTCGGTGGGAACAAGGTAGAATACGTGTGTGAATAAGTGGGAGGTCAGAGGAATGGTGAGGATGCAGGGAGTAGAATTGGCAAAGGGAGCTAAGTTTAAATACTTGGGATCAACAGTACAGAGTAAAGGGGAGTGTGAAAGAGAGGTGAAGAAGAGAGTGCAAGCAGTGTGAAGTGAGCATCAGGAGTGATTTGTGACAGATGGGTACCAGCAAGAATGAAAGGGAAGGTCAACTAAATGATAGTGAGACCAGCTATGTTATATGGGTTGGAGATGGTGGCACTGACCAAAAAACAGGAGACAGAGCTGGAGGTGGCAGAGTTAAAGATGCTAAGGTTTGCATTGGGTGTGACGATGATGAACAGGATTAGAGAAGAGTACTTTAGAGGATCAGCCCAGCTTGGACTGTTGGGAGACAAAGTCAGAGAGGCAAGATTGCAGGGTTTGGACATGTGTACAAGAGAGATGCTGAGTATATTGGGAAAAGGACGTTAAGGATAGAGCTACCAGGCAAGAGGAAAAAAGGAAGGCCTAAGAGAAGGTTTATGGCTGTGGTGAGAGAGGACATACAGGTGATGGGTGTAACAGAACAAGATACAGATAACAGAAAGATATGGAAAAAGATGATCCGCTGTGGCAAAACCTAATGGGAGTTGCCAAAAGAAGAAGAAGTATCCTAATCACAGCACAAATTGCACGTTTTTTGTGGCTCCAAATTGACAGCATATGAAACCTATTCTTTCAGTTTGCCATTTTTATATTCATGAGCAAAAGACAATATATTCAAATGTAATTCATTTCAAACTTGTAGCCCATCTTACTTCAGATAGGATCATTGCTTTAAACATGAACAATAATCTTTAGTCAGACCACAGGCATTTTACTTTACTAATGGGAACTGGAAACTATATTTAAAAAAAATAAATTACTATTGTACCTTTGGCTGTCAAGAATTTCTGGTGAGCAACTCTTTATATCAGCATGAAGATAAATACAAGCCATATATATTTGGAACAAAATCTGCCTGAAAATCAGTCACACATACTTGGTAATACTTCATCAAACCTTCCAAATGTAAAGACTAGACAAAGCTCTTACTCTCATACTTAAGATATTGGGATTGAAATATCTAAGATAGGGTTTTACAATTAAGTGGCACTTTGTGTACATTCTACACTGTAAAAAGGCAACAGATGAGATAATAAAGGTTTGGGGTCTGACAGGGAAAAACTAGTTACTAAAAAGGGCAGATGCAATGAAAAGTAGGAGTAGTTCACAATAAAAGTGACGGAGTGCATGAGGTCTCCTGTCTCCGACAGTGGCTTTACAAATAAAGACAACATTTATTTATCTTCTTATATAATACGCTACCATGGCTGTTCGTTTGACTGTCCAGGATTTTAAATCACCTGTAGCTCGCAAACCTTTTCACCTATTGACTTGAATTTTGGTACACGTATACTACGTGACATCTACTATCTGCTTTTAGAGTGATGATTTTTATTACTCTTTTTATTTTTATTTTATTTTATTGTAGAATCAACTCTCAGCAGCTCGCAGCAGGGCGGCCTTGTGCTAATCATTCTTAAGGCAGTTTGAAAGCTTAAGTGCCAGCTTAAGTGAAAAATTAAAGAAAACGTACTAAGTAATTGCAACACAAAAACTTAATCAGTTTTAACACGAAAAGATGCCGATGAAAGATGAGAAGCAGAAGAGGGCTGCTAGGGTGGAAAAAAGAAGAGCTGCTCAGGAAGCAGCAAGCACATCAACCTCTGAGCAAACAAATGCTAAACAGAGACAGAGAAAGAGGACGAAAACTAGGAATGCTCAAGTCAAGTGTATTCACTGCACATTATCATGCAGTATGCCGTTACTGGTATAGTATATTTTCATACAAAATGTGTAGCTCAACGTACATACATAAATAAATAAATGAATGCAATTTTTATAAAATAGATAAACAAGTTATAAACATAGAAGATGTAGAAGAAAAATTAGACTTAGGGGTCACATAGTCATTTAGGATAAAGGGTTTTGATATGCTTTCCATATTAAAATATAGCATTCACCTTAAAGAAATTGCATAAAGGGTTAATAAATGTCAGAAACCTGCTCAGGCATATCAGGAAACATGATAATGGTCAAGTGAACAACAGAGACAAAGATGTAATACACAAAATGTACTGAAAGATAACTAAGAGATGACTAAGAAATGAGCAGATGTCCTGTAAACAACCAGAATGGACAGTTGTTACATACACATAAATTTCAAGGGTGGTGGCTCAACCCAAAGGGTATAAAGAGAACCAGAATATAAAAAAATAGACTTTTATTTTATATAAGTCATTTGGGTTTAAACCAACAAACCAAACTGAGTAAAATGTATACATTGATTGGCAATGTATATAGATTCAATAGTTTATAAAATGAACCTCTGTCTTTTGTTTTGGTGACCATTCTCGTCATGCTCTGACAGTCTGCTGTGATGGATGTAAAATATGCTTTGAAAGTAAATGACGTATGTCACACTCCATCAAAAGGAGGTGAAAAGGACTATCTTTAAGATAGCTGATCATTAAGAGCTACAGAAGATGCAAATTTCAGTACTTATAACACCTGAATCAGTAAATGTGCCTAATAGCACAAGCACAGCACATCTAAATAAATAACTAAAGGAAGTTAACATTACTGGCTGAGTACAAATGCAGACATGCCACGGCAGAATATAATTGCAGCCTTTTAACATCTAGTAACAATACAACTTATTTTTTGTATTGCGCTCTTCACTGAGTGCAGCCACAGAGCACTGTGGACCATTCTCAGTTAAAACACAAGTATAAATTATATTAATTACTAAATACTGAATTGGTAAACATGAGTGCAAAATTGTTAAAACACAAAAAGAACAAGGTAGAAACTGATTAAACATAAATGGAAATCAATAATATCTGCCGCATTAATTAATTGATTAACCATGGCCAGTTGACAAACGTAGAGATTAAAATTGTAAAAGAGAACATCAAAAACAAATTCACAGTTCTACAGGCCTTCGCCTACTGGCCGCCTACCCACTCCTGGGTTTACTATAGTGGGGTCTGTGCTGGCCGTCCAATCTGGTGACAAAATTTTTCCATCTGATGACATAAATTCACAAAGATAATTCATCCTAAAATATCTGATGCAGTGGGTCTCATCGACTGTTGGAATATTCACATACACAAAATCACAGGGGACTGAACTTGGATCAGGTGGTCGGGCACAAAATGCAAAATGCCACTGCAGAAAATAGTAGAGGTTAAATATTGACTTCAAATCTATAAAGTAAAGAATGAAATTGCAAAACATATTACTATTTAAGCCTAAATCACGCATAATGTGTGTTGATTGTAGAGTCATGTATTGCAATCGACTTCAAGTAATTGCAAAGAATTAACCAGGATGAGGACCTCCGTATGTGTGCTGTCCCCTAGGCTTCCTATTTTGAAAGTACTGAATATAATTGTATCTAAGCCACCATTGGCTTTTAGTTTCTACTACTACTGTTGTGATGGAGCAGCACACAATTAAGTAAAATGCTGAGAGGCTTTCAAGAACAGCCACACAGTTGGGGCCCTCCCTATCCTGCCCAGGAAAAATTTCACCAAAGGCAGTCTGATCTACCAACTCCACAGGCAGACTGCAAGTCTGTCCAGGCTCCAAAAATGGTGAACAGACTTTGAAAGCTGAAATAATGTCTCAAACTGCCTTTCAAAGGACAAGACAGCCATGAAAAACTTTCATTTGAGAATAATGCCCAAGAATTTATTTAAATGAACAAAATATGAATAAAATGTCAAACAAGGCATAAGAAGACAAAATTATTTGCCTAAAAGGAAATCCAAGGTGATCAAGGCCAAATCCATAAAACAAAATCAAAATACAAGAAAAAAAGCAATAATTCAAGAAACCAGAAAAACAATACACTCAGCAAAATGAGAAACACCCCAAACAACAATGAACCACTGAAGGACCTGCTCTTAGCTTTTATAGGCAGTCCTTCAGAGGTGACAGCAGGGTCACCTCATCTGTGGAGGTTTCACCTGCAAAACACAAGAGAACACAGCACAATATATAGATACTAAATAATTTGTAAACAGAAAAATATTAACAAAAATACATAGTTACAATAAACTCATGAAAAAAGTAAAATAAACATAAAAATCTAACATAACTACATTCTGAGTAAAAACTTTTGTTTCACTTTTCTTTTAATTTATTTTGCAATAATTTCTGAATGATTGAAAATTGCATAACCTTTTATGCAAAACCACCATTGAAAACAATCCCACTATGTACTGCTGCTTAACTATATTGAATTAAATGATGAAATTGGTAATATTGAAATACAAAAATGACGTATAAAGCAAGCAACTGAATGCACCGTAACATATGCATCACATTAAATAAATGAAAGTAGAAAATGAAATGGAATTGCAAATGAATAATCACTCATTCAAAATTAAATGCTTATTTTGGGCTGATAAATGGAGGAATTACATTGCTTCCAGAATGTTTTGCTGTGGTGTGATTACTACTGACTGACTGTTGCCAAGTTGCACTTATTGCCAGGTTGCAGCCAAGTTGATTTAATGCAAATCAATTCTTCCACATTGCTGTTCACTTCAGCGTATGCACAAGTATAATGCATTCGCTCATAAAGAACTTACTCTACATGAATACATACATTAGAGCATGATGCAAGAGACAACATAAATAATGTTCATGGGCACGTAGAACATATGTATCTAGTTGGTATGAGGATACAGGGCATTCTCACTTACTTACCAGTAAAACTCTTGTGTATTAATATGGATAATCTATTAGAACTAGCACAAAAAAGGACTAAATTAAATTAAAAGTAAATATTAAGGAGTTTTTTTAAAATGGTGCACAGGATTAGCATAGTGTATCTCTATTGGAAGTATTGAAAAGAAAGTATTTATATGATTAAAAATGTTTGTTTACATGAATATCAACTAAATAAAACACAAATAAATGGTTGCTTTAGGGATTTCTCTCCAAAAAACTGGATTTTTCTTTACATAACCAAGACATTTTATGATGCACAACCCTAGAATCAATTTTCTTTTGTATCTAAGTCTGTCAGCTATCATTGTATCAAGTGCAGATGTCATATCTAATTGCATTGCAAAGGTATATTGTTTGGCACAAGGTGTCCCCCGTTAGGAAACATAGAGTCCTTTTTTGGAAACATTTAGTCTCTTACACCTAAACACTCTCTCTAAACAAGTATTGCAGTAGCAGTTATAAATATCGTTTTACTTTTCGGAAAAGAATATACACAAAAACACACACTTTATATGAAGCAACAAGTAAAGAATTTGTAACTATTTACATTGTAGCAGATGACCAGGGATCCTGCTCCAACAGGACACCTGAAAGAAGGACGGATCGGAAGAGGGGCTCTGTCTTTCCCTGGGCGTAAGATGGCAGCCCCCCTGGATTCCATCAGGGCCACGGAGATAGAGCTGGGAAGCTCAACCCTGTGGGGGCCCACGGCCACCACCAGGGGGCGACTGGACGGTCCTGTGGCCCTGGAGGACAGCACTTCCGCCACACCAGGAAGAGCTGCCGAACCAGGAACTATGTATGTCCAGAGTGCTTCCAGGTGCAAGGAGAGCACTTACACCACACTAGGAAGTGCTGTCGGAAGACCATCACAGAGCACCTGGAGCACATCTGGGGCGAGATAAAAGAGGCCGCCTCACTCCATTAGGTAGCCGGAGTTGGGTGGAAGAGGATGGAGCTTGCGAGAGAGGAGAGGAGGCGGCTGAAGGAAGGAAAAGGACTGCGTATAGTGTGGTGATTTGTGCACTGTGTTGGTGTTGTGTGCTGCACAATAAATTGTGCATGTTTTGAACATTCAGAGTCCGTGTCTGTGTGTGCCGAGGCTGGTCTTTCACAACATATAATTATGTACTCCAAACCTTTACTTTCAAAATTACTTTTCATGCCAGTCCTTGGAACACTTTCTGTTTACTACCAGACAAAGAGAGACCTTACAATTTTGTACACTAGATTATTTTTTTGTGTGTGTGTTGTAATTCACACATCATTTCCTGCCTTCTGTTGCAGTTGCCCCACAGAACTTCAGTGTATTTCTATTTTCTATTTTTGTTTTTGTTGTTATTGCTTTTTTTTTTTTTTTGCATTTCACATCTGGAATGAACAAAATACATACATACATTTTTATACCAGCTTCTTCTAGTGCTTAATTACATGGGTGGAGACAAACAGGCAGCTCGGAGTGCTGAACTAGTCATATAGACACATACACCTAAAACAGTGTTGAGTCACAAGTTTCATGTTTGTAATTGTACTCATTTCTGAATTCGGCGATGGCACAAGGTGACACCCCCGAGCCGTTTGGAGACATAGTGTCCATTTTTGGAAACATTTAGACTCTTGCACCAAAGGCCAGAGGTGATTATAAAACAGAATAAAAATATCACACGGCACATTTGATCTCTTTGTTGTGGGCCTGGATTATACAGTGAACAAGGACACTAGCTGAAATGCCTTTTTTCCCTCTTGTGCTCATAGTGATTAGGGATGCTCTGATCGATTGGCCACCACCACGATTTTGACCAATAAAAAAAAAGACTTGATCAGTGATTGGTAAAAAGACCAATAACCAAAAGCAATATTTTCAGCTGCTGCTTTTCAGCTTTTTTAGTTGCAGTGCTCCTTTACTGTAATACATTGCATAAAGAGGTACTACAACTTAGAAAAGCAGGGGCTGAAAATATCAGTTTTTGTGATTGGCTGTTTTACCCATTAAGTCTTTTTTTAGTGAAAATCGGCCATTTTCAAATGGCGCTCGATCAATGAGAGAATCACTACTTGCAGTTCTCAGTTGTCTAACAAACATTTCTTTCCTTTACACTCCTAGTAGATTGATATTTATTGAATTACCCTAAAATAGTGTAAAAAGAAGGAATTGTTCCCTACCAAGCATGGTAAACTGAATACAAAGTCTCCATTGCACCTAGTTGCAAATTTAGACTCAATGTATGGCATGAAGGCAAACACATAATGAGAAACCAGTTGTCATAAATCACTAAAGTTTCATTTAACACAAGATACTTCCATGACACTATATATACCTTTCCTCTGTTGACTCACCCCTTACAAAACCAAGAAAATCGCATTCTTTTGTTACACTATGGTAGAGCAGGTCTGCGGCTCAGAAAAAAGGTGAGTGTTTTAATAAATAAATAAATGGCCAGCTAGCTCTCTGTAGGTGTGCATGGTCATGCAACTGCTGGGGGTTGCTGGAGTAATTGGGGTGAGAGACACCTGCACGTGAGGGTGCGGTCCATCCCAATTGCTTCATCAGCTTCTTGTGGTGCACGATTGAGATGCTGTGCCCATGGAGGCATATAAGCAAAAGCCAGCACAAGAAAGGAGGAGAATCGAAAGAAAGAATTGGAGTAAAAGAAATAGAAGAATCAGAAAGAAAAAGAAAGGAACACCGATCAGGATGAGAACAAAAAGAAAGAGACAGATCAGGAGAAAAGGAGGTTAAAACTTGAAAAGAGAAGGCAGGAGCAGGAGAGAACCAGTGCAAGTGGACAAGAGAAAGAGATGGCAGACAGCTTAGAGGAAATCCATGGAAGGAGTATGCAGCCGATGCTCAGGGGCTAATGGCCACTCCAGCTGAGTGACTTAAGCTGCTTGATTGGAGTGACTCACCACATAAAGCTGGAGAGAGGCCATGGTCTGCAGGGTTGCATGCCTGGCTTGGTGTGGAGCCCTGCTGGGAACAGAGATGACTACAAGGGCTCAGCACTAGGAACAGCGCGGTAGGTTGGCCGAACTGCCGTTTAAGAGCTTCCTTGGCTATAAGGACCCATATAGGGTTAAGCTAAGGAGATGTCAGCTTTTAAAGGAGTACACCCAAGCTCATGTTTTCCAAACCATGTTTTAACCTAATTTTAACTGATTATTTATTTGACTGATTTTAACATCCACCAGCACCTTTAATTTTATGCATTATTTATTTATTGAAGAGTCAGCACTGCACAGTTTTTGAACAATATTTTGGTTTTAATGGTTTTAATAATAGCACTTGGCACATTTATGCAACTTACCCCTTGCTTTGTGTTGTATCCGCATATGCCTGGCTCATCTGGTTAAGTTATCGACTGTGTCGGGTTCAAGAAGTTGTGAAATGGAAGGCAGGAATACTTATTATATTTTACAGCCACAGAAACCAAATCTCTCAGTGATACATCAAAGGCATTGTTTCACATACTGTACTGCCACAAATAATACGAAAAATAGTGGGAGGTTTACCACTAAATGCAGAAATCATACTTGGAAAAACTTGATTAATTTCACCACACAATTATATTTTAGCCCATGACAGACATGTTTAAGAAATACTGTTCTAAACAATAGAGGCTGACGGCATCATGCATGTGCTTTAGCATTGTTGAGCTCCACAGACCAAGTCATTCATGCTCGCAAATCAAAAAGGGTCATTCATGTAACACATTGCTATGTACAAATGTAATGGAGTAGAAAGTCAAAATATTTGCTGTAAAATGTAGTGGAGTAAAAGTCAAAAGTATCCACATCTAAATCTGTTTGAGTCAAGTGCAGATATGTGAAAAATGTACTTAAGTACAGTAACAAAGTAATTGTACTTCGTAACTTTCTACTACAGGCAGCATGATACTGTGATATTTGGTTAAAGAGGGGGTCCTCAAATTAAACCAGTACAACATAACAGTACTCAAAGATATGCAAAGAAACATTGAGAGTAGTCTAAATTAAATTGAAAGAGCACTTCTTAGTAAACTAGTAAAGGGAAAATGCGCAGGAGACAGTGTTGTGTATGGTAATTAAACCCATGATGTAAAACTGCTGCAATTTTTTAAACATATACTAAAATCAGTACTTACAAATTGAGCGTAGCTTCAAGTCCTTCATCAAATGCATCATTTTCATTAGAGTCAAAATTGTGATCAGAATCTGATTCAAGTTTTGTGCATAACAAAGTATAAAGATGAGCTGTCACGGAAGCAATTTATTCCTTGTCTTTTATGCACAGCTGTGATATGTAATATGAATGGCCAATCATAGGCTACTATACATCTATAGAATGGCTGAACCTCAGCTATCCAATGATAATGAGCCTTTCACTGTATGTGACATGAAGTAGGTGATATCTTTGAAAAAAGCAGATTCACTCAGCTGTGACACACTGCAAATCACATATTTTAATAATGAAGGAGAGCAGACAACATTGAAAATTATGATTTATTTGAAAGAAGACACCATTGGGTATTTAAAAATGTGATTATTGCTTTTAATAGACTTGTAGGTTTACTGCAACGTACACAAACAAATTTGAAATATGGCCAGTGGACACCTCATTTATCAGTGATTAAAGTATATACTGAATATGTATAATAAATATAAATTTAATATTTAAACTAGGTTGTACAGAAATATGAATGTATGTTACACTGCAAAGATTTATAATGTCTTTCAGTTTTTAACTACATGTATTATTTGATTTTCAGTAAAATGCAATTTTATAAAGTACATTTTATAAAAGTCTAATAAAAACACAATTGCAATAAAATACAAATGAATATAATTATAGCATCCTTTCATTCTATGCCATATACTATGGAGTTAAAACCGTATTAGACATAAATTGTGCTTGCATTTTTGTTTGCACTTGCAGTGCTGCTCAATGACTTTTTATACCTAAGGACAGAAGCACATTTGGAGTCACTTACAATGACGCCCTGACACTCTAAT
>JANRMT010062791.1:34726182-34757383 GCA_026402145.1 Polypterus bichir lapradei
TATATATATATATATATATATATATATATATATATATATATATATATGCCAGCAACACTCATGACAATGACAAAACAATTACATTGTCAATCATGTTACGTTATTATTAAAATGTTTCCTTTTCTTTTTACTTCTCCACTGCCAAACGCGGGTATTTTGCTATATATATATATATATAGATAGATAGATAGAGAGATAGATAGATAGATAGATAGATAGATAGATAGATAGATAGATAGATATGACAACACTCATATCAATGACAAAACAATTACATTAACAATTATGTTACGTTATTTTTAAAATATTTCCTTTTCTTTTTCATAACTTCTTTAACACACTACTTCTCCGCTGCGAAGCGTGGGTATCCTGCTAGTTAGATCATAAATCTGAATTTTGTTTTCTGTGATAATTGCTTCACTCACTGTTTGCCAAATGGATTGTTGGTTTCAGGTTATGCAGTATGTTCGCAATTTGAATGTATTGAAAAAGGTCATTTACCTCCTTCCACATCGGCACGGGCAGCAGAATTAATGGTGTTAACCCGTGCTTGTATTTTGGCTAAAAGTTGCTCTGTGACTATTTACACTGATTTAAAATATGTGTATGGAGTGATACATGGCTTTGGTACATTATAGCAGGATTGTGGGTTTCTTACTTCTGTTGGAACCTCCATAAAGCATGGATCCCTACTTGCTAACCGTCTGAAGGCTGTTCTCCTTCCATCTTTTATGGCAGCTGTCAAATGTGCAGCACATTCAGGTACCTCTGATGATGTAACCTGAGGAAATCCTTTGGCAGATTTCCATTTTAAAGTTGTAGCCTCCTCTTAGACAGGTCCTATCATTCTAGTGCCCACACTACAACCCACCCCTGTAGTATTTGATTTATTGTACTAACCCTGCAGGCACATGCTCTCTGGTCCAGTCTTGACTGTGCTCAGAGGGCTCTAGACAAAATATGGGTGTTCCCTGATGGTCGCCTGGTTACACCCAAAGCTCTTCTTCTGTGGTTGGCCTGCAATGCTCACGGGGTCTCTCATCTCTCAAAGAGAGGAATGTCTGAACTAGTGAAGCAGACTTGTATTAGCTCCAGGATTTTCAGCATTAGCTCAGCAAAATTGGCAACAAAGAATTATGCTCTGCAATTGTGCTCTGAGAACTCTAGAGTGAAAATCGTCACTACACCACTAGCTCTCATTTCGCTTAATTTAAATCCCCTCTTATCTATTGTATTACAAGCAAAGTGACACATTATATTACTTAAATTAGAAAAAATTGAGGATGGCGCAATGATAGAACTGCTGCCTCGCAGTTAGGAGACCTGGGTTCGCTTCCCGGGTCCTCCCTGTATGGAGTTTGCATGTTCTCCCAGTGTCTGCGTGGGTTTCCTCCAGGTTCTTTGGTTTCCTCCCCCAGTCCAAAGACATGCAGGTTAGGTGCATTGGCAATCCTGAATTGTCCCTAGTGGGTGTTTGTGTATGTGTGTGTCCTGTGGTGGGCTGGTGCCTTGCCTGGGGTTTGTTTCCTGCCTTTTGCCCTGTGTTGGCTGGGATTGGCTCCAGCAGACCCCCGTGACCCTGTAGTTAGGATATAGCGGGTTGGATAATGGATGGATGGATAGAAAAAATTTAAATTCAGTGAATGGGATTCAAATCAGAAATTGTGTGCATGTTAGCCATTTATTATTGTGCACCTCAACAATCAGCATCAATCACATTAAGAAAGACTTGTAGTCTCTTTACTGACTGCCTACTCACTACTGTTTTCTTTTTCCTTTTTTTGCAAAGTAATAAATGTATTTAGTAAAAAGACTATTTTATACTGTACTATCAAGAATAAAGTATTTTGTTATATGTCAGATAATACTATTTTTTTATTAATAAGTGAAAGTTGCATTATTTTAGTTAGCTATTTTAATTAAGGTCGCACACACAGGCGTTGTGAGCCTCCTACATGGGCTGTTTTCAAGGTAATACAGTGGCCTACCAGATGGGTTCCTCATAATATCCGTTTCCCTTGTTAGAGTGAAAGAAAACCAAAGGAAGATGCATGATATCATATCCTCCCTGAGCCCCAACTATTCTGCTTAACTAGGATAAAAGGAGTGAGGTTCCTACACAAATTATCATTTGACCAAAAGACCTCGGTCAGACAATTTGCTCTTGCAATTTTTAATATTCCTGAAAGAGGGCACCCATTCACTACCCTTTAATAATAAAGCAGAAAGTGTTGTCAGTTTACATTCTGTGCTTTAAAGCTAAACTTTTTGTTTTTTCTGCATTAAATGGGATGCTCCCACCCAAAGCCCCAAACATTTATCTACCTGCTCAATTTTTTTATCCACAGTGGCAAAATTGTTTGGATTTACAGATGAAAAATAACAGAACTGGCAAACATGACCACTATGGAGGAAATCACAATTTACAGAACAGGTACTGGAGTCATAAATTTATGTTGCTAACCAGAAGACAACGATGGATGAAACGGATGCACAAAGAAACAAGGAAGACCTTACCGGACAGAAAAGAGACATGAGACTCACTCAAGCACTTTGCCCGCTCTGGCACAAAGAAGATAAGAAGATATTGAGGCTTATTTGCTGGTCTTTGAGAGATTGACTACACTGAGTGAAACATTATTATTACATACTGCCCCCATAAGTTTAGTATTTTTCAAGTCAGAAGTTATTTCTTCATAAATATAGTATATACTGTATATATATATATATATATATATATATATATATATATATAATGCTTTTCATAAATTTAAAAAAATACATAGCCACATGTATAATGCCTTGCATAGAATTCACACTAAAACATGGTGTACGGACAAAACTAGAAATGTACGTACACACAAAAAAATTAAAATACATAAAACAGTGCGTAAGCAAAGTTCTACACCCTTTCCCTTTACAAATCCCAATCAGTGTGAATTATAACATACATGCATGTGCCAAGAGCCCCAACCTGACTCCTCCCAAAATTTTAACTATTTTAATATGCAAATCAAATAACTAGTCCCTTTTGTCCAGTGTTTTGGTAAAACGCAATGGCAAAAGTACATGTAAAAAAAAATTTTGTCAAATTTAAAATGGACGTTCTGTTCAGTGAAGTGGAGGCAAGAAAAATTTACTATTTGGTGGCTTAAGCAGTGGCATCCTCAACAAAAGGAAATTAATGGAGAGGCACAGCATGGCAGAGGCACTCAAAACTTAAAGTGCAGAAAGTCGCACAGTGTCCAAAATAAAAAAGAAGTGCTTGGATATCAAAGTCAATGTTAACAGACGCCGTCTGAGTGTCTGCACCACTGGAGAAGGAAACACAGAAGGCCTATTTGCTTATATGAAAACTTTCTCACTTCATTGGTAAGTTTTTAGGCTATTTTCATGTGGCACCTTGTGCCCCATAAGGTTCCATTACAAAATGCAAGGACCTCCTCACTCACACACCAGCCTCAGGGTGTTCCTTACCTCAGCTTAGCTAGAGAACAAGAGAACAACTTAATGGATTTAGATTGGATTTTTTTCAATAATTTGCTTGAACATTCCGGTTGATTGTGCAGAACGGGAAGCATGACTTAGGAATGGGGTGCCAGGTAGGGGCCTTGTCACTGTCCTGCTTCACTACTACGTGGGCGGAGCTGCAGAGGACGGATAGGGTGAAATAAACCTCAAAATAAGGACATCATTTCCTGAAAATAAAACAAGAAACTTGAAGTGGGAGAAATACCAGAAAACTCAGAGTTAAACCCATTCAGGCAAGGAGATAAAGTTCAAACTCCACATTAAAACTGGGTGGAAAATTTCAAAGCAGGATGCTGGCAGAAATACTTCTCACTGTATCAGTGCTGTAAGAAAACACGCAGACAGGAAATAACCCTTTAAGACTGAGTCTCTAAAATAGAGCAGAGAGAAATGAATTCAAAAATTAGCCACTCATCTCACCTCCCTCATGACCTTCTGATTCTGAAAATTAAAAAATACAGTATATGGTCTAAGAATTAATTTTTGTTGTCACAGTGTTATTGTAAGCATTTCATAATCTATATACCTGGGTTGAACCAAGAAGGCCAGTCTTGTCTTGCCACAAATATGTTACGTACTGTAGCTGTACATGTGCACTGTCATGAATTCAGTTGATATGAATTTCTATCTTTGCCAAGAATTTTTTCTCTCTATTCCTCTACTTTTAGCAAGCTCTGATATATGTAGTTCCTACTTATAGCTTTGTTTTGTAGTTTCATCTTTTTGTCTGGCTTTTAGTTAATTTTAATATTGTGATTTAATTTTGTCTCAGTGACATTTTGTTTATCCCTGGTGCAGCCATGTTATGGCTTTGTCACCTATAGGTGCTGTAGTTGATCAGTCTTTCTGATTTTGACCTCTGCTAGTTTTTCGAGTGCATTTCATTTCTTCTTCCATTTTTCCTT
The DNA here is from genome assembly GCA_026402145.1 of Polypterus bichir lapradei. Lineage (NCBI taxonomy): Eukaryota > Metazoa > Chordata > Cladistia > Polypteriformes > Polypteridae > Polypterus > Polypterus bichir. The sequence continues at coordinate 34,730,619 of JANRMT010062791.1, forward strand.
TGCCCTCGTGGTCTACCAATTTTAATTCTACAGCAGAACATTGTAGGCAAAGGTTTTAAGTGTGCCACTGTGATCTATGAGGTTTATTACAAACACATTATTTTGAAAAAGATTATTCCTTTTTGCAAAGTTGAAGCCACATACACCAACTAACAAGGTGAAACTGGCTAGGAAGATGAACAGAAACATGTGAAAGACAAACCAGGCTGGCTGTTTTAAAATTCTGACATTTGCTGAATCAATATATGGCCAGAGTGACCAACGGCTACTGTCTTTAGAAGTCATGACAGCAGGAGAAGGTGTTATTTGGGCAAAGTCCAAAAATAATATACCTGTAGACAGCTCTGTTGGAAGTTGCCCATACCTGGCAAATGTGTAAGTATGTGAGTGTTTATAATGGAGAGTATCCATCATGAAGCCAGAAGGCTATCAAGTGCTGCTCCCCACCTTGCTGGACCTGTGTCATATAGCTGTCATCACCCCCCAGTGAAGACTGGCTGTACATTCCATTTACTTCTCTCCAGCCTAGATATGTATGTATAAATTAATTATGCAGTGTATTCTTTGGGGTGGAAATTACATTTTAAAGCATTTTAAATACATATATTGCTTTTTGTACCATATTTCTCTTGTCTGATTATTTCTGCAATTGTTACAAAAGGGATGAGTAAGGCTGAAATGTGAGCCAAAAAGACAAGCTAAAATTCTTTAACTGAAAAGCTAGACATAAACTGTTGTTAATAAATAAATAATAAATAAAAACCCTACATTGTTGTGTAAAATATGTATAGCAGAGGTTGTTTTACCAGGAACACTAATTAATTAAACACATGCAGAACTTTTTTTGTCATCTACATAAACTCAGATGAATAGGCAGATTAAAATCCTCATGTTCTAAAACCTACTAAGTCTTTTTTTTATAAGTCGCTTTAGATAAAACCATCTGTAAAGCAAATAAATGTAAAGGTAGTAAGATAATTGTGATGAAAGATGAAATGTAAGAGATTTATCAAAAAATAGGAAAGAAAGAAAAAAAAAATTTGTTTTCAGTTCATAAATGCACAAGGTAACCTTATTAATTTCAATCTCATATTTTTTGACATGAGGTATTTTCTTTTTAGTTTCTGTTAATATATGCTGTATCTTTGTTTAGCACACATTTTAAGTTTCACTTGGCTTCATAGAGTGGCAAAGTGTTGTATGTTTGTTCGACATGCAAGAAAGACAAAATGTGACAATGAACTCTAACTTGAATTTATTTTAGGTTAACACTTAATAAAGGCGAGCATGAAGAAGAATATAGTATTACTTACAAACACTTATCTAGTGATTTACCTGAGATGCATTAATGATGGCTGTTATCAGTCCTATGTTAAAAATATTTTAGAGATATACAGTGTGAACAAAACAGAAAAAATAAAGTTTGGAGGAGTCAACCCTGTATATTGTCACCACCACTAACAACGGGTAGAGAGTTATCATAAAAGACTGAGTCAAGATAGACTGATTTGGTAAGTGGAGGGTTTAGTTTTTATATTTTCTTGACAGGAAGAGGTGGAATAGGAAGAAAAATGAGGATGGCAGAGGGGCATGGTCTGGTGCTGGAAGTAGGTGGAGTTTTAACTGGTCTTACCTTCCTTTCCCTTGAAGGTCAGCGAAAGAGGGAGAAAAGGCATTAGTGCGATTCATCAAGCCCTGTTTCTACAGCTTATCCATAGCTAAGCCCTTAGACTTTCTCCCATGCACCCATGTGTGGCAACAGTAAGGTTTAGGTCTAAGTAAATATATCAGTCCATCCATTCATCCATTACTGAGCACACTTAATGTAATCCAGCTACACTGAGTGCAAAGCAGGCACTAACCTGGAACAGGATGCCAGTCCATCTCATGGTACAGGTGATCATACACCCACATTTTGTTTAAAAGATGCCAATTAATTTAACTTGCACTGAAAATTTAACCACCTGGAGAATAACCCATGAAATAACAGGAAGAACATGCAAACTTCACATAGGCAGTACACAGGGGCCATGATTTAGAACAGCAATTCCTTCAACTGAGTCACAATCCAATAGTTGTAGTAGATGTGCTTTGCACTTCTTCATATGTCCGTCTGGGTTTTCCCCTGGCCAGGTTCTATGCTGTCCTTCCATGTGCTCAGTTGAGAGCTGACTTAATTTGCTGGTATGAAAGAGTTTGAATATGTAAGGGTGGTCTTCACTGGAATGTCTTCCCAAACATAAGCAGAATGATTCTGTTAATTGGTGTAAAGCAACCAACTCTGGACATGAAACCAGTCATGTTAAAGAATTGCTGAATAACACACATTTTGCTTCTTGATGTATACTGTCTATTTCAGAGGTCCCCAGCTCTGGTCTTGGAGTACGACAGTGGCTGCAGGTTTTCATTCTAACCCTTTTCTTAATTAGTGACCTGTTTTTGCTGTTATGTAACTTCTTTTGAATTCATATTAATTGACTTGCTCTTGAAAACTCAGACCCCTTAATTGTTTGTTTTTCCTTAATTAGCAGCCAAACAATAATGAGATACAAAATGAGCCAAAATATGACCAGCAAACTGTGACCATCATACACTATCTGAAAATAAAGAAAGGTGAAGGTCTCAGGAATGTTGATCTGCTCTTAGAAAAGAGAAAATCAGCAATTTCAGAAATGTCTGCAATTGTACAATGAGAACAGCAACAAGCCATGGAATTAAAGAACGGGTTTAATTAACAACAAGAACCGGCGCCTAATTACACAACTGATTGGAGTTTGAGACCCTGACTTAGTTGGTCTTCTGTTGGCTCCCTCACTTCACATTTAATTTCTGTTTGGGTGCCATTTAAGAAAAGAAATTCAGAGAAACGATAAAGAAATTTGGGGGAACAAATCTTAAAAAAACAAGTCAATTAAAACTGATTCAAAATCAATTAGCAGCAAAAACAGGTCACTAATTAAGAAAAGGGTTAGAATGAAAACCTACAGTCACTGTTGTCCTCCAGGACCCAAGTTGGGGACTCCTGGTCTATTGTACTGTGTTGCTTTTCAATTCTGTGTGTTGTATTGGGCCTTGTTTCATTACTCTTTATTTAAGAATTGCTGCTATTACTGAAAATAAGCATGAATAAATATTACAAACTATACATGATCTACGGTGATTAAAAGTAATTCATGTGCAACTCATCTGAGAGCATCACTGCCAGTTCTCCATTTCATAAACATGTACAGTTATTGGTAAGTGTGCTTGTGTGTCTGTGTGTGTTTTGATCACAGTGGATCTGTAAAACAAGTTGGAATATGAAAGGTTAAATTTAAACACAATTACAATCTCTATTATAAAAGAAGTGCACATGTATGCAAAAAATGCACTGGAAGATTTTTATTTGTGATTAGTTTTTCTAAACATGGTTCATTTGTTTGCCATTTAAATATTGTATTTTACAATATTGTCATTACAGGTGCAAAAAGGACTGATATGATTTGTCTGCATTTCAGCCTTTACATTAACTAAACTAAAAGTTCAATACTCCTCTGTGGCACATCACCTTGCTATGGTGGTGGGGCTTGTGCACCTTAGGGGTGATCAGAGCTGGGTCATCTAGAGCTTTGTGCTCCTGGTAAGGTCTTTGTTGACTAACAAGTTTGATTTGAGAGTTCAAACAAAGAACAGCTGACAATGATCTTCATCATGAAACAAATTGGAAATTGCTGTGCCCTGCGTGCAATAGGGTTACTGGGAACCAGGCCTGGTGGTGGAATTCACCAGCAAGTCCTTGATGATGGGGGCAACCATATAAACCAGCTAAGCTCAGCCCAAAATGGTAATGTGGTTCTGTCTTATGGGCTTACCACATGCAAGACAGAGGGTGAAGTTTGGATGCATTGCCAGTGTAGTGGCAAGTGTAGGCAGGAAGGTCCTAGATGAACTACACCCCTGCAGTGGAGACCAGCTGTGGGAACTTGAAGGATTCCTTCAGTCGACTGACTCTGATATAAACATGTCCCACTGGGCTGAGACCCCACGGCAGACCCACGACATGCTGGAAGGATTATTTCTCTCTGTTGGCTTGAGAAAGTTTGGAAAGCCCAAGAAGAGCTGGAATCTGTAGTTGACGACAGAGACGTCTGGATTGACCTGCTTGACCTGCTGTCACTGTGACCCTAACTAGTAAAAAAGTGTTAAAGAAAGTGAAATGAGATGAAATGAAAAGTTCAATAAGAGTTTGTAGACTTAAGATATCCAGTGCATAAAAAAATAATACTTATAACACTTTACAAAACATTGGATAAAAAAAGGGGCACATTTTCATTGTTGAGGTATTCTCAATGCTCGTTTCTTCTGTGCTTTTTTTTAACCTCATGGCATTCTAGTTTTGATGAACTCAGAAGTGGTCTGTGCCTTTCTATTTATGTTACTGAGTAAAGTAAACAGAAAGCAGTGAAGCAGTTAAAAAGGTGCGGTCATGCAGTAGTAAGTCATTTGTGCCTTCCATTCAGTCGTTTCACTCGAACGCCTCTTCTCTGCCACATTGCATTGAATTTGAACATGCTGTAATGAAATGTTGAATTTGTGCTGTGAAGATGCATTATCACTCCTTTTGAGTTCGTTTATTAGGGTTCACCTGCTTCCACTGAAATTAGTTCTTTCTGAGATAATACATGTAAAATGCAAATATTTATTCTTCTCTTGTCATCTTTATTATAAGTCATAATTAATGACAATTTGTTTGTAGTGTAAAATCACTCTGCCTGAGAATGACATACTGAAATGCACTCTGTGTTCCCATAGTTACAGTGGAAATCAGAACAAATACATCTCATGGTCATTTTATTTAAAAGCTTCACCATACATTGTTAGGAATCTTACAACATTTGCTTTAATTTAGTTAAGGTAGAAATGTTAATGGGAATGAGAATGAACAAGTTTCCTTTTAGACATTTTTGAATAAAATTGTCTTAATCAGGAGACCCTAATTGAAGATTTAATGTTTAGCGAAAAGGCAAACTTAAATCTGGAACAGAATGTAGAAAAACATTTTGTCAGAACAGCTCAGCCCCTGGTAATTTATTTGTTCAAAGACTAAATAACCTACTGTTATATATCCATTTGAAATTATGGGTATCTTATGTTTTATTGCTGTTTTTGTTCATTTTGAGTTATTATTTTTCACATCTTTATGAAATTTCTATTGGTTTCATTTGTAATTCTGTAACTGAGTACTGTCTGTTTAAATGTTCTTATGTTCCTTGTTGACAGAGCCCCAGAAGGTGGGCCCACCCTGATGTTACCACTCCTGAGCCCTCCCTCTATCTATATAAGTCTGCTGAGCAGGCTCATGAAACAGATATCATTTGTTTATTGTGGAGTTTGTAAGTATTGTTTTCTATTTGAATTTACTGATTTTTACGATTCTTTTAGTGCCCTGTTTGTGGATTATTCTTTTGGATTGACTACTGTGACATGTTTACTGCAGATTACCTTTCTAGGCCTATCCTTTTGACAACTTCTGCCCAACTGAGCTTTTCTTTGTATTTTCTTTAAATAAATCTTCAATTTAAAATGATTGAAGACACAGCTTTCCAAAACGTATGTCTCTAAACCCCTTTGCTCTGTCTGCCTGCATCTCCTTCTGTCACTGTGTTTCTGTAGACATCTTTTAAAGTTAGACCTTTTAGCCCAGGCATAGTGGAGTTTAGTCCTCAATGTCAAAGTTCATTGCTAACCAGAAAACAAATAAACAACTTCCGAACAAGGTCTCATTCTTTCTTGTTACCTTTCAAATCCTTTCATGACACAATCTTGTGACAAAAGTATTTACATTTATACAGACCAGGATAATAATGGGGATGGTTTGCTGGGCTTCTTTTCTAAAGAGACAAATGTCAGGAAAAACCAATAAACATCTGGTTGTAAGTTCATCTGCATCCTGTATTTCTTTAAAATTCTCGCATGACATGGTGCTACAACAAATAAATTTCTATCTTTGCAGAAGAGAATAATAATGATAAACATTTGCTTTCCAAAGTTTTGGCAATCAGTCTTGTTCTTTTAAAATAGGTTCAGTGCTCCGATTATTTTTCCCAGTTCTTCTGTCAAATGTTACTGGTCTTATCTCTCAACGTCTACTTCAATTTTTTGACCTTCTAAATATTCATTCACTCTACAGTACATTTGCAAAGTTTTTTTCTCAAGGGTGAATATGATTATCTATTTCTTTTAATCTTTTCAAGTGTTGTCATGACACTGCTTTGATATTTATTTTTTTCTGCAAGGTTTTGCATTCAGACCATGGATCCCTATGTGTTCTTGTTCTGACTTGTTTTTTACACCAAATATTACAACATAATGTTGGAATTCCACAAGAAATATATTAGATTAAGTGGAACCAGCACCTACAGGTCTTCTATGGCCACTTTCAGTCTGTAAAATTTGGAAATAATTATAATTACTTCAAGGTTCCTTGCTTGATTAGCTTTTCTTTACCATCTAACACTTCAGCTGATTGAGCAACATCTCATGGTCCGTGTGTTACGTGCAAATGAGTCTGTTCCAGAATCTTGATTATCAAAGGCTTCAACTTTAGTTATCACACTACTGCCAGGGAACTTAATATCTCACTTGGATGCCTAAGTATTAAGGTAGCAGTGCCTCTGAGGTTTAAAAATATAGATTAATTTTCTGCACATCATGTAGACTTTCCCAGTCTGTGTGCTTTTGATGTGATATTCAGTGACTAAAGCAAAGAGAACAACTAGTGCAGTTAACCGATAAGCAGCAGAAGTGGAGCAACTTACAAAGCAATCACTCAGTTAAGGCAGTTGGCAGATGCTGGGACAAAGGGAGTAATTTGAGTAAAGCTACAGAGGTGTGGGGCTCTCTATTTGCTATGCGTTTAAGGACTACACATGCATACACCTTCAACTTTTTTTTTTAACTTTAGAGACTTAACTTTTAATCACTTCTGTGCTCTAACATAAGGCAGAGGTGGTAAAGTAGACACTTGGTCTGGTTTTGGAGGGGATGAGGTAAAGTGTGATTACTCCATTACATCTTGATTACTTGGTGTTCAAAGTCACTATAAATAACACACACACTCGCAATTAAGAATAACTACAAGAGACCAAGTATTCGAATAGCCATTTGGAAATTTGTAAAACTTTGAAAATAGTAGTTATTAATAACTTTTTTTCACAATTAATGTATGTAACATATTTAAATGTCTGCTGCAATGGATGCTATCAATCCACATCCACCCCCAGGCAGGAAGATGACTGATACTAAAAAGGAGCTCCCCTATGCCTCTGTATTAGGATGGAATTGGAGGGGGCTTCTTAAGATACTGTATATACTTTTCTCTGCCCAATAATAGCAAACTTTAGATATACCAAACAAAAGTTTCATGCACAATTCACATTTGTGAAAAAGTCTTAGGCCAACCAGGAAAATGATTTTTAAAACATGTTAAAATTTATTTTCTGATGTTCCAAACAGGCAAGTGCTTACCTAATGGAGAACATATCAAAAGTATTCCAATTCCGCTCTGTCCGATGAGCGCTGTTAGAAGCTGCATATACTTTCCAGCATTGACTGAAACTTGCTGCACTGTTAACATTACGCTACAGGAATGAACAATCTATGGTTACTGTTTTATTATATTGTTCTCTCATTGACCCGATCTACATTACTTAAATTTTGGACCACACCTAAAAGTGCTACACATGACAAGTATAGAAAGCCGTATTAACATTTTGAGATCTCAAAATAATTTCAGATATCTTAAAATGCAGTTCAGATCAAACATTCTCAAAATGAACAGTGTATCATTTCAAGATATTTTGAAATCTACTTGAAATATCTCAAAAGGCATTTAAGATATCTTGAAATAGACATATTTTAAGATATCTAGAATGCAGTTTGTTTTAGTGCTTTCATTATTTATTTGGTTTTAATGCAGTGTAGGGCCACACCATGGACCTGGGCCACCAGTTGCACTGGGTTGAGAGAAGGCTGGAGCCTTTGCATGCAACTGGGGCTTTGCGGAGGGAGGTATGTGATGAGTGATTCATGGTGCAAGGCACTTTTTAAATAAATAATCGTGTGCCTCAGGTGTAGGTGTGCGTGAGAGTGTTTCACATGCTGGTAATTTGGGGGTACTTGTCTGATTGTACCGCTTACATGTGCGGAGGTGGGTGGATCGGTCAGGCACCTCAATTGTGTCTCAGGTGGAGTGATGTGTTGCACCTGCAGTCAATTAAACAGACAGATATACAGGATACTGCACAACAAAGAAAGGTGTGTAAAGACAAGGAAATGAAACAGAGAGGATAAAGGATGGAAAGAAGAGCAGGAGCAAGTGAGCTTGCATGACAAGGAGGAAGCAGGCAAATGGGAATAAAGCCCCAGGGATGGAGTGTGTGGCTAGCACTCAAGAGAGGCCTGAGGGTTGCTCCTGTTGAGCATGGGAGCAGGAGTAGCACGATTACCCCAGAGGGACTCCCTCGGAAGGCCTGGGAATGGCAGCGTCAATGGCAGTAGGGACACAAGAGGATCAAAAGGTTATCTGTGCCTGTTGGTTGATGTCTCTCCATGCTGAGAGACCCGAACAGGGTAAGCCAGAGAGGCATCCATTTTAAAGGGATGCACCATGGCTCTGTAATTTTAGAGGACAGCTTTCTGCTTCTTTTAACTTCATTTTATGGATATTTTTTTATTATGGATTTTTAACCTCCACCAGCACATTGTTTAATGGATTATTTATTGATTGAATGTTTGATGTACTGCATGTTTGAAAATTGTTTTCTTTGGTAAAAAATAAAAGCACTGAGCACTTTATGCACCTACCCCTTGTCTAGATGTGTGTGTCCTCATCTGCTCAGCTCATCTTGGTTAGGGCATTGATAGTGGCAGGTTCAAGAGGTTCCCAAAGAAGAGCACAAACATGGAGCTAAATCACACTGTCACAGAATGTTAATTTTTTACTTGCCTAAACAAGTCTTAAAATTCACACTTTAGCTTCATTTGCTGTAGGTAACCAAATGGTACTCACTGGTAGCTGACCAATGAAGAGCTCTAGATAACTGACATCACTGCTTAGTTTCTATATAGTCTCCTAAGGTATGGGCTGGCTCAGCTGTTTACTTATACTCCAATACAAAACTAAGATATTGAACAGTTGAACAGTTCATTGGGTAATTTACCTCAACATGTGGAACAATTGAGAAAATTATTTAAAATTATTTCTGCCCTTTATAAACCCTTTGTATCAACTGACAATTATTCAAGTAAATCCCATGCATTAGCCTTGTCATTTTGGGCTTAAGTAAGTAGAAAATAATGATAAAGTGATAGCAAGCTGTTATCACCTATTAACCAAAGATGACTTTTCTCAGCACTCCCACCTCCGCCGATTGTGCTAATGGCATTCTTTGTCAGGATGAAGCTAATAAAGGAAATTCTTGCACATCAGGATTATCTTTATTGTGCTAGTATAGGACACAGACCATGTTCTTGCAGGCAGTTTGTTGAAAGTGAGTCGGAGTGACCAATTATTTAAAAAAGAATTGTCAGGAATGTAAGCAGTGGCCTAAATACACAAGTCATTAAATTTTTTACAAAGTTCAAAGTTTAAATGAGAATTGAATTTAAAATGTGCCAAATGTAACAGCTAGACTCCTACTCTTACTCCTAAATAATTTGTTTGCTTGAATGCAGTATTCTTACTAAGTTCTTCGATTAATGCTTTGAATTTCAGATGTTTTATAACAGAGCCATGATGGCTTCATGTATCACACAGTTAGTATCACATATAGTTACCCTGGAAATGCACCGTATAGAAATTTTCAAAATGAGCACACTCATATAAAATGATAGTACAAAACCACATCAAAGTGATTCAAATTCATCCATCCATCCATTTTCCAACCCGCTGAATCTGAACACAGGGTCACGGGGGTCTGCTGGAGCCAATCCCAGCCAACACAGGGCACAAGGCAGGAACCAATCCTGGGCAGGGTGCCAACCCACCGCAGGGTGATTCAAATTTTTTATATAAAAATGAAAATGCTGACAAAATCAAAAACAAGAGCCAATTTACTTAATCCAGTTCAGGGTCAACTCAGGCCTATACTGGTTGCTTTGGTTGCAAGGCAGTAAACATCCCTGAGCGGGGCAGATGCCCATTGTAGAATTAAGGAGTTATAGTCATATTTATTTTCTGCAAATTAATAAATCTGTTGAACTGTTGCTTCTAATAAATCAAAGGAGTGTGTGGACTAAGCCCCGGGCACAGACAGGCAGACATGTTGTAAAACACCACCACACGTTTATTTACACAATATTTACAAAAGTCAAGTGCACACAAACCCCGAAACTTCCCCAAAAGTCCAGGCCTCTCACACTACTGTGCCTCTTCTTCAGGCTGCCTCCACTGTCTCTTCTCCTGCTTTGTCCACTACTCACCCGACTCCAGCCTTGAATGAAGGGAGGCGGCCCCTTTTAGCCCCACCCGGATGTGCTCCAGGTGTCTCCCGGCAATCTCCCACCGACACGCCCCAGTGTGTCATAAGTGCTGGCTGTATCCCTGGAAGCACTCCGGGTTTCGCTGCTCCTCTTCCCCCCAGCACTTCCGGGTGTGGCGGAAGTGCTGAGGTCCAGGGCTCGAAAGGCACTGGGCTGCCCCCTGGCGGTGACCACAGGCCCCTACAGGGTGGAGCTTCCAAGCACCCTACCCGTGGTCCCCAAAGCAACCAGGGCGGTCGCCCCCACATGGTCTGGGGAAGGCGCAAGCCCTCTTTCAGTCCTCCTGGGCATCCCGGCCGGGTCGCCGCTCCCGGCCGTCTCTGACAAGTGGAATAAAGATCTCCAATTTCTAGTATATTATTTGAAGGATTAGACCTATATACAGTATATATATCCCTGAAATACAAGCAAAAACTCTTGTCCAGCAGGATCCTGTGGCGGGTCCTCCCTGCTTCAGATTAAAAAGAAGGACACATAGAGCTAGTTCTGGAAGAAGTATTAAAACCCACCAACCACCAATGTATTCTCATTGTGCTGAAAGTATGTGCTCAGTAAAAATCTAAATTATAGATAAATAGGTTATATCTGTTTATTACTTGTCCATACATAGAGCCAGCAACCAGGAGATTAAATCTTTTAAAGTTTAAGTTTATTATCACGTGTACTGTCACACAAGCTTAGGATGTGTCTCATGGGTATGGATTCAACTGATATTACAGCTAAGGATTTGAAAGTAACACCGACACTAACCCAGGTTCTGTTTGCTTTAGAATAGAGGAGAGCTATCCAGAGGACCAGTGATGTAACCTCTGCCTGGTTCAGCAGTGGTTCCTCTCCTTCTGATTCTGATTTGAAGGCTTCCTCCTTATTTAAACCACCTGACCAGGAAGTCCTCGTCATTCTTGACCAAGAGCTCAGCGAGGGTGGAAGTCTCCGGAAAGGTGAATTTATAGATGCAACACTTGACATATCCTTTCTTTATTCATTTACAGCCATCCAAATTGGACTTTAAATTGGGTCACCAGTGAAATTCTTCTTTGCATGCGTCTAAGAAACTAACAACAGTAGCACAATACAAAACACAGACAAAAAAGATAATGAATATGGCAATATACAGACAATGCAATATGTATATAAATATACAGGGTGGTGCAGGGAAACGGAAAATTTTCAATTGATGTTCAATGCACGAATAAACACATTACAAAATACATTTAATGATGAAATGTATTGTACAAGATATGCAATTAATAATGGTAATCAATATTCATTCAATATTCATATTATGTTTTGAAGAAAACATCATGAAGGTCCATTTCTCCATATACATTCTGACAGCCTGCATTGCTCGATGTAACAGAGGAATGCCGGAGATTTCCTCTTCAGTCCTCCTTTTAAATTTAGCAATAGTTGCGGGAATTGTGTGGTACACTTGGTCACAGAAAAAAATCACAAACAGTGAGACCTGGGGATCTCGGAGGCCATGGAATGTCAGCATTGTGTGAAATGACACACCTTACAAATAATCATTGAATAGCTGCCATCGATTGTAGGGGAGTAGGCAAAAGTTTCTCCACCTAGGGGCTTCTTTTTTAAGGCTGAACCTGTTTCTTCGAAATTACATACTCATGTTGTTTTCGCATGAGTGGACGGGACACAATCATGACATCCTAACTGGCAATGATGCAGAAATTCCCTTTGCACAACAGTCACACTATCACCCTTCTTATGCTTTCACAGCGAACGCTCATTGTGCACCACTCCACTTCTCCATTATATCTAATGGCAAGGGTTTCTAAACGAGGTCACATTGGTTTCAAACAACTGCCAACACCCCAGGGTTGCCACCACCTGGTTCCAAAATTTCCTGTTTCCCTGTGCCACCATACTGTATATATATTTATGGACACAACAACTGTGCAGTTGTACATGGCTGTTGGATAACCTAGTGACCTGTGTTTTACCTTGGGAGGTTGTTGAAGGGAAGACTCTCCATGATAACATTCTCAAACCCACTTAATACAATTCAGGATTGCAGATTGTCTAAAAATTACAACAGTAGAATTTTTTAAATATTATAGTTGAACAGTCATTCATTTAATTAAAAACAGAAAAAACTTGTTCAAAATCATGTTGACCTGGAAACATTGAAAATGAAAGTATTTGAATGTTTAAAGGATAAAAATCATCAACTTTAATCATAATAAACTCAAAATGAAATATAATGTACCATATATGCATGTACATTTAAAATCTTGCTTTCGATATTAATGTATTCTGGACTATTTTATTTTTTAAATATCGCAGTATCTTCCAAAATCCGAACTGTTGACATGCCCGGTTTCAGTTTGTGTACTGTATGTATTTTACTTTCTGCAAAGCTGGTTCTGGCTTCTGCTTGAGAATGGCTAACTTCCTTGGCTTTGAACACTGAATAACATCCTTTTACAATTGAACTCTTCTTGAACTTTCAGTCATAAAAAGTGTTAATATTAAGAAATGGTCATTTGCGCTCAATCTTTTATGCAGCTGGCTGCATGAACAACAGAGAGTATGTAATTCCTGATGGTTTTATTTTATCCAAAATAAAACAAACCACAAATTTTTTCACGTAAATAGAACTTTTCCATTCTACATCACATAAGGCATTGGCATTAAATGAATTGGTGACTCTTAATGAGCTTAATGTGGATGTGAGTGAGTGGGCCTTTGATGGTCAGGTACTTTGTCCGTGTTGGGTTCTTGTTGATGCTTCCAATATTGGCTTCATATACATTCTTTCCAGCATTTGACAGAGAAAAAAAAACAAAAAAAAAAAACAGAGGTAATAAATCATCAAGAATGACAACAGACATCACAATATTGCTAAGACTTTTTATAAAAGGAACAAACATGTTTGAAGTAGGCCTTCGGCTCTGATGTCTTATGTGGAAAAACACTTCTAGCATAGATTCTCAACAGAAAGAGTCTGCAATTCAGTCAGTGAGAAACTTCCATTATGGCCAACTGTATAGCAGAGACTATTTTTTTTAGAGGTAGATACTGTGTCAGTAATGAGATGTATTCATAGGTTAGTATCACCTTTTGACCACAAGCTAATAGAAAATATTTTGTACCAGCTTTTCTTTTCTTTAATAAAGGCATTTTGGACTGTGCAATAATGTGATGAAAGTTCTGTGTTAGTTAAATGCATCATTATGCTAATATTCAATTTCAAAGAGCACAAAGAAACAAAATATATTTGCTTGAAATACTCTAAAGGTATACAGCTCTAAATTGTGCTAATGTTAGAAACACAGCCTTTTCTTATTATGTAACCTGCGCAAATCATCCTGTCTGGGCTCTCTTTTCGGAACATTGTCATATCAATGCATTCAGATTGCCGTTAGTTTGGAAGACATTTATCTCCAGGGTTATCGTACAACTATCGATATTATATCAATGTGATGTGCCACTCCTGTAGGGAGCCACCATTGATATGCTTTTTAGCTGATCCAGTGAAGTCTGATTGTCCACAGCCTCATTTCTGCAATTCAATCTCTATCTCTTTCTCGTTTCTTAATTTCTTTTTAAATTTGTATCATTTTAAATGATGATAGAATGTACACCAGCCTTTTCTAATTGTTACACTAGGGATCTGCCTAGTCTATGACTGTGCTCCTCCACTAGGGAGAAAACAGTCACATCACAGAGACATCCATTCAGTGACCCCAGCCTGCTTTGTGTTCTGGTTAAAAATTAAGAAAGGTACAATGAGCACACATGTGATAGTACATTTAAATCAGCCCAAATCATTCTTCAAAATTAATAAAATTCATTGGGCTCTTCTAAACTGGAAGAAATTCCCCAATAAAAAAAGTGTTTGAGTAAAGCATCCTTCATTTTTAAAAACATTGAAACCAAAAGTCCAAGACAGTAAAGCAGGCACAACAACAGTAATATGTGCAACAGTGCAGTTATTTAATCTTCTAACGTTTTAAATAATGCTGCCTAAGGCAAGTCAGATAATTTTTGCCTTCCCAGCCAAATATCCTTATTAGGCATGACACAATACATTTAGTCAACATGAAAAACAGAGTTCATAATAAAACATCCTACAAATAAAGTACCCCCAGCACAGTACAGTACATCTTCAGAACAATGGGCAAAATAATATTTTATTTTATTTATTTTAAGAAAAAAAATGAAAAGGATTGGCTTAAAATCAAACAAAACTCACCAAACAGGCATTAAAAATAACACAAATGTAAAAATTCCTCACTGGTTCTTTTTGACCCAAATATATATTTTTATTGAGTATTACATTGCAAAATTGAATGTAAAACAAAATTCAGCTATGTCTCTCAATTTACTATACAACTTATTTTTTTGCATAGTGCTCTTTACTGAGTGCAGAAGCAGAGCACTGTGAACAATTCCTAGTTAAAATACAAGTCTAAATTATATTACTGAATACAGAACTAGCACACTTATAAATGCAGAATTGTTAAATCACAAAGAAAAAAGGTACAAACTGAATAAACATAAATAGAAACCAACAATATCTCTCCATTAATTAATCAATGAGTGTGGCCAGTTGACAAAATAACAGTTTACAATTTTTAAAGAGAAAGTCAAAAACAAAGTCATAGTCTTGGAGTCCTCGGCTAACTGGCTGTGTACCCACACCTGTGTTTTCTAGAGTGGAGTCCATGCTTACCATCCAAACTAATGAGAGAATTTTTCCATACGATGATTCCAATGCCCCTTTTTCTGAAATGACTTCATTATATACAGGAGAGTAGCCTGAAAGTAGAGCAGCAGCAACTAATGCCACATCCAGTTACCGAAAAAGAAACCAAATAGAGCAGGGTTAGTAACAGTTTATAAATATTGTATCACTTAAACATTATATCTGTACAAATGACTAACAAACAGAAATGCAGTATGCACAGCTAATCAGCAGCTCTAGTCAGGGTATTCTATACTAAAGCTGTAAGTCTTAAGCCTGAATTTAAAAGCTGAGGATGAAGGGCAATCTGTTATATTAGCAGGCAAATCATTCCACAGCATCGGGGTACTGGAACTAAAAGCTTGACCTTCCACTGTTATTTCATTAATCTTTGGAATTATAAGAAATGTACGCTCTGGCTTGTAAATGATAAGTTCAGATAAGTAAGCAGGACCTTGGCCATTTAAGATTTTATGAGTTAAAAGGAGGATTTTGAATTCAGTCCTAAATTTAACTGGAAGCCATTGTAGTGATTTGAGAACTGTAGTTATGTGTTTGTATTTTCTGGCTTGTGTAATAATTCTTGTAGTGACATTTTGCATAACTGAAAGCTGCAAAAAGAATGATTATAATAGCCAGTGAATAATATATTGCAGTAGTCAATCTTACTAGAAATGAATGCATGAATTTTTTCTATCTAACTAATCTTCCAACATTGTTAAGATGAATAAAAAACATGTTTTAGCTTGTTTTGTAATGCTTTAAATGACATTCTAGTGTCTGAGATAACACCTAAATTGTGTGCTGAGCCTTTAAAATTAATGGCAATTGCAATTGATTTAAAGAGTAACAGAATTTTGTTGTGGTCAGCATCATTTCCTCCAATAATTAACATTTCTGTTATTTCTGTATTCAGAGACAAATAGTCCTCATCCATCCACTCCTTTAACTCACTGACACAATTAAGGAGAGTATTGGGGAAAGGTTATTTGGCCTAAAAGAAAGGTATCATTGGGTGTCTTCTGCATATGAGTGAAAATTAATATTGTTTTCTAATGATAGTTCCCAATGGAAGCACATAAAGTGAAAACAGTAAAGGTCCCAGAACTGAGTATAATTATGGAGTATTGTCAACACATTTCTGTACATACTGGCAATAATTTAATATCACTGCCTGTGAGCCCAATGTAATTGTGCAGCCTCTGTAGTAAAATAGAATGGTCAATGGAGTCAAACGTTGAGCTTAAATCTAACAACGTAATTGCTATGGAATTTCCTTCATCAGAGTATATCAGAATGTTGTTTATAAGACGTGTTAGTCCCATTTCTGCACAGTGAACAATGTGGAATCAAGACTGGAATTTCTCAAATAACTTGTGCTGTGTAAGGTGAGACTGAAGCTGCATAGAAATTACTTTTTTGACAGAAAGGGTACATTTCAAATGGATCTATAATTTTTAAGTGTATGTGGGTCTAACTCTGGCATTTTAAGTAATGGTCTGATAACTGACACTTTAAGTTCACCAGGAACTGAGCCATTCAGTAATGGACTACTGAAATTAATAAGAATGGTTGTAGCCAGAAAATCTATTGAGGTTTTTACAAGTTTAGTTGGTAGTAGGTCTAAGGAACAGGTAGCAGGTTGTATTTTATAAATCAAGTTAAAAGTTACTAAAGTGGTGCACGTAAGATAAAACAATGTTTGCTAATCCAGTATTAAATTTGCACCGTGAACCTGAAATCTGGGATCTTATGTTGTCAATTTTCTTATTAAAGAAGTTCATAAAGTCTTTTACCAAATGACAATCAATATATACATGATATGTGAAAAATCAGGGAAGTGAATGCTAACATCAGTTACTGACCTGTAGTTTCAAAATGTGCATGCAACTTTTCAATGCTTGGAAGCTTGCAGTGTGGAAAAGCAGTGCCAATGTTTGTTCTGAGAAAATGTAAACTTTTAGATTGACAATATTTCTTACTTTTTTAAAAGACAGTATATATTGTAAATTGGGCACTTGATATATATGTAACTCTTATGCTTCACGCTTAACTGCCACTATTTTGCAATATTAAAAAAATGCACTTACAGGATATGAAAATGCCACCCTAACCAAAGTATTGCCTGAGACAATTGGCTTGTTGCCTCACCATACATGCCTGCCCCAGTCTCAGACACATTGCTATTTGTATAAATGGACATTACCACATATTATTTATGTGTCCTAAAACATTTTAAAAGAGGACAGTTTACTCCTAGACAATCATGATAAGCAGAAATATGCAAGGCTAACTTTATGTGTACTGAATTTGTTGGGCAGTTCGGTTCATTGGACAGTCATTTTTAAGTGAAATAAAATCATGCTGTACTGATTATGTGTCTTAATTTTTTTTAACAAGAAAATTTTGGAAATCTTTCAAGCAATGTCTAGTCAGCAGGGCCATTCCTAAGGCTATAGTTACTGTAAGTAAGACTGATAAGCTTAAAAGGCAACATGTTTTAGCAAATAAGACGTACCTAGTAAAACTCTTAAAAAAGTTTTATACTGTGCCTTCAAAGACCCAATGCTAAAATGTTACTGACAATTTCAAGAAGGCTAGGGAATGGCTGTTTTAGAAAGGCTTTCAGGCATGCAGGTTGAATGGGATCACCATTCTGCTGAGAGAAACACTGTCAGACATGAAAAGAGAATGCAAAATCTACCCAGAAAGCTCTGGGGGAGCGGCCTTGGACCAGAACAGTGGGACCATAAAGTTTTAACACTAACTGTCTGTGCCTCCATCCCATTCCTTACTAAACAAAATATTTCAAAACAGTTTCAATACTTTTATTTTGAATTTGGCTGATCAGCGTTCTTAATACATTTTGTCACACACGTGCACATGGGAGGAAGCTAAAGGCCTTGAAAAAAGGTCACTTGATGCTGAACCAGGGGGTGGCAGTGTGCACTAACTCTTTCTCTCTTTCTTCTGCAGACCAACTACAGGAAATTCCACCTGGACCCAATGATATCACTTCCTGTATCTGGCTTTAAAAGCCCCATTTTGCTTGTGACAATTGTGGATTCAGTCGTGTAAAGAGAAACAATTGCTTTTTTTCTTTTTCGGACCTAATCTTCAAACCTTTTTATGGTGTCCTTCATATCATTTCACAATATACATAACAACATTCTATAACTAGTCAGAACTTAAATGTTTTCCAAATTCACTGCCCTGATATGTAAAATACTTTGCCAACAGTAAGTTTTCAAATTTTAAAGCCATCTAAAGTGGTTTATCTCACTCAGATCACAGCATTTCAAAATGTTTGAAATACAGACAGAAATAAAGCAGGTTTGCCACAACTATAAGGACCATTACTTAAGAACCCCATGCAAAGTCTGCTCACAGTAATCAAGTGTGATGCTATTTTCTTTCTGTCATCTAAAATATCTTCCATTTCCTAAAGGATTTACTGTATATCCATATATTGATCATGCAAAACTTTGCTTTGCTTGTGACATCTAAGGAAATCAATTTACAAGATGATACATTCATCTTAATGACATTTACACATTTCAGAATTGAAATGGCTTGCATCACATATCCAAGCCTGTAGCTGTTTAGTTGATTTACGTTTGATGAACGGACCATTTAGGCCAAGACCAAATGAATCTGGCAGCACTTCACCCTTGTATCTTCTAGATTTAATTGATGTACAGTATGCTTGTTATATTTCATTTTGGTCTGTCAACTTTTATTCAATAATTCAAGCAAAAATAAAGAGATAAAGATAGGTTAATAATGACAGAATGGTGCAATCCCTTGGCGTTCTGCATTTTCTGCCAATTTTTCCTTATATTTTGTGCAAACGAATAGTGAAAACAAACCAACTTGTCTTTACACAAATTCATTAAAAATTGACACAGTATTGCCAGCTTCATGGATTCTGACTTGCCCAGGTTCAAATATCCATCCATCCATCCATTATCCAACCCGCTCTATCCTAACTACAGAGTCACAGGGGTCTGCTGGAGCCAATCCCAGCCAACACAGGGCGCAAGGCAGGAACAAACCCTGGGCAGGGCGCCAGCCCACCGCAGAGGTTCAAATATGAATTATCTTATATACCTTAGGATTTGTAAGACATTTCCTCACACTGTTCAGATGCTGTTAAAACAGTATTTTCCACTAATGTAGCATTTTTTGCTGTATGTGAACCTCTCTGTCAATGAACCCTGAATGATATTAAACAGTCTCATCGCACTGTTGGTGTGTAAGCCAAAATTTGAAATTGACATTGCCCCTCTGCTGAAAAAATTTTCAAGATGGAAAATTGGTGTGATTTTGACATTTTGTCAAAGCATCAATATTTCTTATAATCAGGTTCTCCTGACATGACACAAATACTGTCTGTCAAGTGGATGAAGGGGTGGGTGGTTGAACTTAAAAAGTATCGGGAGAAATATTGTTTTGCTTTCTTTCTATTTTTTTGAAGTGTCATAACTGGCTTGTCTGTTAGTGTTATTTTATTGGATTTGAAAGTGAAAGGATTCAATGGACACAGAAAGAGGTTTGGGGGCAGCCACGCATATACTTGAATTAGGCTACCTGAAAAAGAGATTGTGGTTCAATCTTTTCAGAACTCAGTCCAAAACGAGAACAAAAAGATAGGCAAACATGGCGGCTTTAAAGGCAGGCAAGGCAAGTGACGTCATTTGGGCAGGAACTGGAAGTGACATCTTTGGGCCCAGAACCGGAAGTGGCATCTTCAGGGCTGGAATCAGAAGTGATGTTATCGGATTCAACTGAATATTTCCATGGCTCAGTCTGCCGATGAAAAAGAGTAAGGATTAATGTACTCTGCTGTCCCTTGGTCTGGCATGGAATTACCTTCATTTAAGCCTTTTAGCTGCCTCCCATGCGCACGTGTGTGACATAGCATTAAATGATTGAATGTGAAAGATATTTTTTTCATTAGAAAGACTAGAAAAACTGTAAAATGTACTTCATGTTAGCAAAGGTTTGAATTATTTAAATATTTCATATTGGATAAGATGACATTTTTTAACTGGGTCTTGTCATATGCATTCATGTAAAAATATAAGTATTGTAACAAGAATGAATCGGAGACATCATAAAGAGTTGGGGCAGCCACCCGTATAATATTTTCTCTGCTGCAAACTTGGTTTTTAGTAGCACGATGTGCTTAGGTCAGAATCCAGAAGAGAACTGCCTTACTGAGGCAAGATGGCAGTTTTAAAGGCCTAAAAGGGAAATGACGTCATCGGTGCAAGAACTGGGAGTGGCGTCCTCGTGCCCGGAAGTGATGTCATCAGGCGGGATTTCCCGGGAAAGGTCTGCAAGGGACTGAGAGAGATAGTCAGTACACTCCGCCACCCCCTGGCCTGGCATAGAATTACTAGTGTTTATGCCCTTCAGCTGTTTCCCATGCGCACGTGTGTGACAGTATGTATCACTAGTTTGAATCAGAAACTAAACAGCAGCGAAACTCTACTTCACAAAATATTCATAGAGTCAGGCGATAGCACCTTGATCCAATTTTATTTTGATTTTATGAAATTAGAGTGAAACTGAAAAGAAGCAAATTACAAGTAACTACCGATTTGCAATAAACAATATAACTTTGCTTTATATTTATCCAATTAACTTAAATAATACAGGCTTTGCTTCGATGGAACTAACAAACACAGACTATTTGTGAAGCTTGCTGTCTAACCACTGACTTCCTGTAATTCTGACTCCGCTTCCTTGCAACTATTTACAAGGATGTTAACTTTCCTCTAAATAACAAACAGCTATTGTGTATGGCAGATCAAGGACATAGCTAAAAATCATCTAGTCTTCACTAAGTTCAAAATACAATCAACATCAGGTAACAAACTCATGATAAATTTTATTTTATTTTATTTAATGAAAAAGTAAACATAATGCAGTATACAGTATGTGAGTTTTACAATGCACAAGTGTTCCATCAATGGTTGTGTTCCGACTTCCACAGTTTCCATCTGCCTAGGTTCTGACTCTCCCTGATGCTGCTGTAGCAAAAGTGGGTTAAGTAGGCAAATAGATAAGAGTCACTCAGATGAGTATGAAGCCTGTCTAAACTAATCAAAAATACATTTATATGTTAAGTGCATCTGAGAAGTTTCCAGTGTACAAAACGCACATATTTACTCAACCCGTCAAACTCATCCTATCAGTGACCTGTAAACTGAGTGACTGAGTGACCTTTCAGCTTTTAGTCCATCTAATGTATTTCCAGGGTAGCCTTTGCCCTTCATAGCCACTTAGACTAGGCACAGTTAAATAGGCTAAGGCACACAGATCTGAGTCCATCATGCTGTGTAACATACTAGTGACTCCAGGTAATACTCTTTCCTTAGACTAGCTTAGTGGTATTGGGTATAGCTGAAGAAAATCTAAAGGACTTACAAGAACAATTTAGGCAAAAAGCTGATTTGGGTAGCTAATGTTAAATCCTGGTACCTTTTGAAGATCAGCAGAATTTTGTATATGGCAAAGCTTTTACTGCTGTTTTGGTGTAGTATTTATGAATCTATTTAATGTTTGTGTTTGTTGTTTGGTCAGAAAATGTTGCAGTAGATATTGATACCATTGTTGTTTTTGTCACGACAGTGACATTAAATGCCTGAACAGTGTGCGATCAACTCAGGATGATCCCATGCTGATCTTCTCTTAGTACAAATTTATGATAGCAAGAGTAGTCTTCAAGTGTAGCATTGCTGCAGTTTGCCCCAGAGCTCTTGACAAGCAGCAGATCAAAATTAAGACTAAGTGCGGTTGCAGTGTGCTTCTTGGAGTTGGAGAAGGGGAACAAAAGTGGGTACTAACTTAGACCACCTTGTGAGTAGGTTTGACAGACTTAGTACAGTTGATAATGATACAAAATTAATTCCACCCACATCAGACAGTCTGTTAAGGACAAGGAAATGCACAAATATGCCATGAAAACATATTTTTGTAGTCTATAGTTGGACTGAAGTATAGTGTGATACTGAATCAAATTCATTTGACTTAATGCCAGAGACAAAGTCAAGCAATGGAAATATTTATATTGAGCAATATAAGAAATAGAAAAATAAGGATCAACATATATTTAACCATTAATCTTCAGTAAAAAGATGAGAGTCGGTGTCCCTAATTAGGAAATTACTTGAATGTCTATCCGGAAATTATACGTACATTAAAAGATACTGCCAGTTTCATCTCTTCTGTATTCCATCCGAGTGTTGTGGTGGTATTTTAGCAGTTGTTCTCCAGATCTGATATGAGATCAGAATATGTATTATATAGCACCTGTGTTCTACTGTGATGTTTGTGCTGCAATGAGACATTCTTTATGAATATTGTCCAGCCTGTGACTAGGTATTTTATACAATTTGGTGACTGTTAGATTAATTCAATTATTTGGAAACCAGGGCACATAATAATTATCTACCTAATTGGGAAATGAGTTACAGCTAGACCAGTCTAAACACCCCCACAGGTCATATACATATATTTACATCCTTTGAACATCAAATATAAACATTAAATGGGGGGGGAGGTTGTCCCCCTTGGAGATTTGAGCATGCAGTCACTTGTACATTATATAACAAATTGATGATATACTGTATGTGTGTTGCATTAAATAGTGCAAGGTACTGCTGAAACAGAAAAATACCAGCATTTCCTTTTTCTCACATATACTAAGAGGTATGCGTCCAGGTCACCCTGATGGCAAATCTCCCCTGAGTTACAGAGAGACTATCATGCTTTAGATAAACGTGCACCTTTTGTTGTCATTACTTTCCATATAATGGATTTTGGGGCCTTTTCAAACATTCAGAATGGAGAATATTTAGCAATAATGACAGCCGATCTAATGTAGCTTAATGATTGTAAATTATTTTCAATACATTTTTATGAAAATGTACTTTTCTCCAGTGCTCTGTCCCTTTAAATTGAGAGGAATGTGGAACAGCATGTTACTAATTGAGAGAAGGCAAGATACACAAAGCCAAAACAAGACTAGCTGCAGATTAGTTAAAGTTGGTGTTGATCTTGTTTCGTGGTTCACTGAGACAGCACTTAGCCCTGAGCATCATCTTGTCATACTGCCGTAACATGTAGTCTAATCTTTATCTGCTGCTAGTACTTTACTATCTCAGGTTCACTGCAACTGGCACATTATCAGATCTTTAGCTTAGGCTCTTCAGTCAGTCACTTGTGTCATCACCAAGAGTGAACTAAGTCATAGTTACAATCTGTTGTTCTCATGCTTCTTGTGTTTGCTTAACTTCATCATTGGCCTACAAGGGGTGAATTCCAGCCCATCTTTTAGATGAGCACACTGATTAAATTTCAAACTTGTTTTTGTGTTCTGTATTATAGTTTTTGTTTTACCATTTTAATTAATCATTTTTGGAGAAGGTTTTTGCTGCTTCCATCAGTGCCAGCGTCAAGGCTTTGGTTAATAATTGCTGGTAAACTATCTTATCTTATGCATGCACTAGTACATAGTAAATGGTTTCCAAGTCCAAAATATATGCCTAATTAAACTGTTTTAGCAAAACTAACCATTTTCAAGTATTAGTGGAGGTGACCTGATTTGATAGGTTATGCATTCCCATCTGTCTATTTTTGGGTCTCTTATTCCAGTATGTTTCATAGGAGGTGGATCAATGTAGTAAAGGGCACAAACCTGGAATGATATGTGTATGGCAAACTGATCTATCATTAGAAATGCTCATGCACTCACTCTCAATCACACTGAGCCACTTTGGAATCAGTAATTAGCCCAAGATGAAACTCTTTGGGTAGTATCTGCTAGAGGAACAGATCACCCCCAGGTGAACGTTGGTTGAACATGCAAACTACAATCAGATAGTGGCCATGCCAGTAATTAAATTTAGATGCATGTCTCAGACTATGGACATGATTAATTTGAAGTTTTATGTTTTGTTCTAGCATCTGTAAATTTATTCTTTTTGTTATCTTTTTTGTCAAGTGTTTCTCATTGATGGTGTAGCCTGTTTCTCTATCAGAGTCAGTTATTGCTTTAATGTGATATCACTTCAAGGTGCACACTGAAAAGACATTATGGTGGCCATCTTTATAAGAGGAATGCACATATAGAGAATCCTCTGATTCTTGTTAAATATTGTGTGAAGGTTTATGCAAAAAACATATATATTTTGAAAGACGCCTGGAACACAGACAGAGATAGACTCAGAATGTCCAAAGCACACACTTTTAATTTTCTTTTGCCTTTTATACAGCACACACACAGTGT
This sequence comes from Polypterus bichir lapradei, assembly GCA_026402145.1. NCBI lineage: Eukaryota > Metazoa > Chordata > Cladistia > Polypteriformes > Polypteridae > Polypterus > Polypterus bichir. The sequence continues at coordinate 34,755,149 of JANRMT010062791.1, forward strand.
ACAATTCACCCACAATGCTCAGTCCTTTTTACTTTACTTTACTTTTCCTTTCCCACTTCCACTCCTCTCCCGCAAGCTCTGTCCTCTGCCACCCGAATCCAGCTCCCTGAGTAGAGTGAGGCGGCCCCTTTTTTGTGCTCCAAGTGCTCCCTGATGACCTTCCTGCAGCACCTCCTGGTGTGGTGGAAGTGCTGCATGGGCACTCGGAAGCACTCCAGGTGTACCTGGTTCCTGTTCGGGCAGCACTTCCCGGTGCCACGGGTCCCCACAGGGTTGAACTTCCCAGCTCCGTGGTTCCCATGGAATCCTGGAAGGCTGCCATCTTGCGTCCCAGGATGGGAATTGCCCCTCTCCCAGTCCCCTGCTTCTCCAGGTCTCCCAGTGGAGCCAGATCCCCGGCCGTCTATCACAATATATATATATTTCTAATTCGCTTCAATCTGGACAACAGCTGATTCTGAATTTTGCCTTTTTAGCAAATTTGACTTTTTATTCATTTCTCTGATGACATCACCAGCGCTTTGTACACCTTTCACATTTCTCCTTTTCAAAAGATATCTCTGCCACCTGTATGTAAAAGAAAATATATGTACAGATCAGTTAAATATTCTGGAAAGAACTAAAGATGTGCAGCAGTGTAGCACTACAGTATGAGGGAGCAATGCTATCAAACCCAGTGTCGCAATACATGTTTGCACTATTAAAACACTTACAGAGAGATGTTAAAGACAAATAGCATGCAGTCAAGATGCCAATATATTCCCTTTTCTTAACATTTTCCAATGCTGTTTTGGAGTTTAAGGTTGCCCGTTTTATAGCACTAACCTGCATATACAGCCATTTTCAGTACAGTACCAGCTTATTGAAATTCAGTGTCATGTTCTCAGGTATATAGAATTGTGTACAAAAAAGAAGCTGGTTCATTGCATTCTCAGAATTACAGTGGATTCAGCAAGAATGTCTTTTTGCACACTTTAATGTGTTATAGACTTGATGAGTAAATCTGCTATTTTTCCATATAATTCTACACATAATATCCCATAATGACAAAGTGAAACATGTTTTCAGAAAGTTTTGCAAATTAATGCAAAATCAATAACTGAACTTTCTCAATCATATAAGTATTCGGACCTTCAGTTCAGTATTTTGCAGAAGCCCTTTGTTAAGTCTCTACAAGTGTTGCATGCTTGAGTTTGGTCAGTTTATCCCTTTCTTCCTGGCAGATCCTCTCAGTCTCTGTTAGATTGGATGGGAAGTGTCAGTAAACTGCCATCTTCAGGTCTCTCCACATATCTTCTATGGGGTTTAAGTCTGGGCTTCGACTCTCAAGTAAAGTTGCGAGACTTATTTTCAAAGCCACTCCAGTGTTGTCTTGCTGTATGTTTTGGGTCACGGTCATGCTGAAGGGTGAATTGTTGCCCCAGTCTGAGGTCACATGAGGTCTGGTTTTCGTCCAAACCTCTTTGTATTTGGATGCAACAATCCTTCCCTTCAATTCTGATAAGTCTGTCTGTCCCTACCACTGAGAAGCACCTCTAGAGCATGATGCTGCAAGAACCATGCTTCACCGTAAGGATGGTTATTAGGTAGGAGATGAACAGTGCCTGGGTTTTAAAAAGACATAGTGCGGGGAGTTCTGCCTAAAGAGGTCAATTTTTATCTCATCAAAACAGATAATATTCTTCATCTTGCTCTCTGACTCCTTTAAATGCCATTTTACTTACATACTTAAGAGTGGCTTTTGTCTAATCACTTTACCATAAGTGCCGCTTAGGCAGAGTGCTGCTGAAATACTCATACTTCTACCAAGTTCTTCCATCTCAGCGAGGATTCTGAAGCTCTGTTAGAGTGACCATTAGGTTTTTGGTCACCTCCTTGACCAAGGCCTTTCTTGCACAGTTACTCAGTTTGGCCAGACTGCTAACTCGAGGAAGAGTCCCTTTGGTTCCAAACTTCTTACATTTCTTATTTATTGTGGCCTCTGTTCTCCTGGGAACACTCAATGCTTTTGAAAACATTGGCCTGATCATTACCTCACTACTTTTATGACAGAGTTCTACAAAAAGTTCCTTGAACTTCATGGCTTGGTTTTTGCCCCAACATGAAATGTGAATCGTGGGACTTTACAGTGCATCCGGAAAGTATTCACAGCACATCACTTTTTCCACATTTTGTTATGTTACAGCCTTATTCCAAAATGGATTAAATTCATTTTTTTCCTCAGAATTCTACACA
>JANRMT010062791.1:34757783-34780993 GCA_026402145.1 Polypterus bichir lapradei
TTTTTTTATTTTTAATAAATTTGCAAAAACCTCAAGTAAACTTTTTTCACATTGTCATTATGGGGTGTTGTGTGTAGAATTCTGTGGAAAACAAATGAATTTAATCCATTTTGAAATAAGGCTGTAACATAACAAAATGTGGAAAAAGTGATGCGCTGTGAATACTTTCCGGATGCACTGTATATATAGAGGTGTGTGACTTTCTAAACTATGTCAGATCATCTCAGTTTCCCATAGGTAAACTCCAGTCAAGTCCTAGACACATCTCAAGGATAATTAAAGCAAAAAGGATGGATCCGACCACTATTGGAGCACAGTGCAAAAGGTCTACATACATACATACACCACTATAAATGATAAATATATAATTGATTTTTAATAATAAATGGTTTATTTTCACTTTGTCATTATGGTTTATTGAGTGTAGACAGATCGCAAAAATGGCAAATGTATCCATTTGAAATTAAATCTACAATACAAAGTGTGCAGAAAGTGAAGGGGTCTGAATACTTTCTGATTTCACTTATACATTCACTTATAACATGACATTTCAGAATTTCCAATATATGTGACACAAAAATACTTTATGAAATAGGAATAACATTTTATTTAGTAATGTTTATCATTTCTCATTAGTTCAAAATCCAGTTATTGCATTTGTGAGGTCTGCACATTCTCCCCGTGTCTGCCTGGACTGCAGACATTCTCAAAGGCACGTGTTTCATGTTGATTGGCTATCCTAACTTAGCCCATGTGACCAGATTATACAGGTACATTAAAAGTAGGTATTTTTTTAGGGATGCTTATTCAAATTATTAAGCAATTAGCAACAATTAGAATAATGTTTCAAAATTCTGGGCAGACACAAATGCCCATTATTTAGTTTTAATGACTAGTGAAAGAGATGCCATTTATTTTGAGAGCAGACTCACTGTTGGCTCTTGTTGAGCAGGATCTTCAGTAGTAAACACTCATCAGCTCAATGTTTCCCAAGGAATGGAGCTTAAGGTGATGTTAACATTCAAACCAAAAAGATGTTACAGACAACAGAAGATGAAAGTGCAAAATATTTCACTGTGATTAGCATTAATCCTAAATGTTGCTTTGAGATGCAGCAAACCATAAAATTTACAATTGTCAATTAGATTGACTCTCACTTGGAGATTATTCTGCCAAACACATGGAGAACATGCAAACTTCAGACATACTTGGTTATTGAGCCATATCCCTGGAGTTTCAGACAAAAGCACTAACCACAGCAGCCACACATGCATGAGAATGCATTATCTAATTATAGTTAAACAGTAACTAGAAGAGGTTCTAGTTCCTGTTAATGGAATTAAAAGTTTAAATTAAAAAAGTTATTATTTTTATTGGTTAAACAGCTTAGTCTGGTTAAACATCTTGGCCTTGAAGAAACATACACCATGACTATTTTAAAAAACAATGAATAAGATATTGTGTCATTTTGCTAACCAAATGACCTGGGGAAATTTAATTTAACAGTCTGTACTCATTTGAAAATATTTATCTTTATTTTTTTGTAAACATATTTTTATGATAGAGAGGAATATCTTAAACCCATACACTCACTATCTTTAGTATATCTACATTGTTTATTTTACTCTACTTTATTACTTCTCACAGTTCTAATGTTTTTTTTGTTTTTTTTTAAATGCTTAGAAGATTAATTTTAAATCAAAAGCCCCCTCTACTGACTGGTTTAGGAATATTGCTTCTGTTTAAATGTAGATTAACAATAAAAATATATATATTTTAACAGAAAAATGATATATTGGTGAAATTCAAGAGTAAAACGTTGACATTTTCTTACAAAAAGCCTCAGCTGAGTTGTATGTAACAGTCTAATTGCATCACAAAGGAAATCAGAGTCTGCCATGCTGGTTGTACCTCTGCAACAGTCACTCTATCTAGCTGTTGTCTACAGCTTGGGGTGATCAACAGGAATGGCTCAGACACAGCAAGCAAAGGATACTGGTGAGAAAAGTCCAGAGAAGAGTGACTAGGCTCTAGGACTAGAGCTATGAGATTTATCGTACTCGTAGATTTATCTTTCAGTTTACTCAAATGGAAATTAAGAGGTGACATGATTGATTCTTATTAAATTAAAGTAATTAGTACAGTACATTTTAGTTGCTACTTTAACACTAGAATTACCAGAGCCTACGAAAAAACTCGTAGAACCATCCCACCTTAAATCGCTTCTTAAATCTGTTCACACATCTCTGCCAGCATCTTTTGTCATCTAAATGTGCTGATAAAGACAAGCTGCAAGCAGCCGGCTATTCCATCCCCCACCGACTTAGAACGTGCACGAACTTCTCCCAGCTCATGCCTTGATTGATTACCTGGGAGTGAAATGAAGTTTGAGTGGAAATGATAGATCATTATTTGGAACACATGCATTTCATGTGTGTTCTGTTTCAACAGTAATCTGTGTAATTTGTGTGTAACATACATTTGATTTCAATCTGTAACAGCCAGTATAATTTATGATACTTGTAAAGTTTAGCTTTGTTTTTTATTATTCACTTTTCATTCTCGAGTCGCATTTAGGATCCTTCCCTGCCGTCAACCCAACTGACATTTCAGTTTTCACATAAAGACGCGCTATAGCTCTGCAGTGTATCACGATACATTCTTGTACCAATGCTTGTGAACTGAAGTGTCTTCGTGCACTTTTCATGGCATTACACGTGTATTTTTTGAGCATGCCCATGTCGCTCAAACACAGGAGCATATGTTGGTGTTCAAGTATAACATAACAAGTGCACTATTATTCAAGACTATAACCAAAGAAAAAAGAAAGCAAGTTACAGTAGGCGGTTGATACGACAGCTTCCATGGTGCAATGCTAAGCACTGCTGATTTCCGACCCGTGCTATATAAAATCATCACATTCAAATATTAACAGTTCCCACACACCCAAGGACCGCCCTTCCTACATTTACGACATGTGTACTTGTTGCAGTGTACACACCTCTCTGTGCTATGGTTCCTATTACACTGAATGAGCACCTGACACTGTACTTTCTTCCCTACATAAATAACACTCGAGCTATAGCGCGTCTCCAAATAAATAACATTCAAGCTATAGCGTGTCTCCAAATAAATAACATTCGAGCTATAGCGCGTCTTTATGTGAAAACAGCAGTGTCAGATGGGGTAGGGAAGGATCCTGAATGCGACTGAGAGAATGAAAAGTGAATAAAAAAAAAAAAAAAAGCTAACCTTTACAAGTATCATAAATTACACCGGCTGTTACAGACTGAAATCAAATGTATGTTTTTATTCTAAAATAGTAAGAATAAGAGCAGTGTACTTCTCAAAACTGAGTCGTGAGGGATCAAACTCATGACCTTTTGATTACCAGTCAGCGGCTGATACCATTACACCACCAAGGCAGTTGTAGTAACTGTGTGTCAATGTGGCATGCTAAGGTGGCTTTTTTTTCTGCAGTTATATTTTTGAATAAAAGCGCACTTGTTCTGTTATATTTGTACCTTTTCTGAAAGTGTTTCTTTGATATTTGGATTTCAGGCTTCATACATTATATAGTTTATGGCTACATTTTGTCATTTACTACTAGAATATGAAAAATGTTTCTGTTATAAAAAGTGTTTACACAGATTACTCCAAATAACGATCTATTATTTCCACTCAAACTCCACTTCACTCCCAGATAATCAATCAAGGCATGAGCTGGGAGAAGTTCGTGCACGTAAGTCGGTTCGGGGGATGGAATAGCCGGTTGCTTGCAGCTTGTCTTTATCAGCACATTTAGATGACAAAAGACACTGGCAGAGAGGTGTGAATGGATTTAAGAAGCGATTTAAGTTGAGGCGGATCTACAAGTTTTTTCGCAGGCTCTGGTAATTCTAGTGTTCAATTAAATTCTGCTACAAGAACACTGGGCTATGGCAGGAAACTTGTTAAGGGCAGATTTTGCAAAAAATGTTAGGAAGATTCTTCATGCAAAGAACCATAGACACATGGAATAAATGGCCAGGTAGAGTGGTAGAGAGCAAGACTTTAGGGACCTTCAAATCTTGACTTGATGTTATTTTGGACAATCCAGATGAGTAGGACAGACAAGTTTGTTGGACTGAATGGGGTGTTCTCATCATAATTTTGTAATGTTCTAAAATGCAATTATGTAGTCCAGCCTGTGTGCTCAACCACTAAGACCCTGTCACTTCTGTCATGCATAAAAGAAAAATGCAGTGTCCTAAACTGGTCCATTTTGTCATGTTTATGTGATCAGGCCTCAAAAATGGATAGGTGCCCCGTTCCTGCTTTTTGCTCCCAGGATAGGCTCCAGGTCCCTGCACCATGGAATTTAAGCTGGCAGTAGAATGTTCTGTATTTTCTTAGCCAAATCACTAGTAAGATCAGTTAAACATAGTTACGGTAGTTTGGGAAACAGACCATGGCTCTGCTTTCATAACTCTTCATTTTCTCTCTACCCTTAAAATATTACTTCCTGTCCACTTTAATTTCTTGTTCTGTTTCTCTGTCTCAAAATCCTGCAGCAACAAAAATTGTTTTTGAGAGAGCATCAATTTCTCTTTTAAAACCGTATCATAAGAATTGTCACTTAAAAAAACATGTCACAAAGAGATGTCAGATTTTCATTAAATAATGCCTCACTCAAAAGACAATGGAAAAGTGCAGAACCCTTCAAAAATATGTTTGCAGTTTCTAATACTAAAGTTGCCTTGGGAAAATATTTCACATTAAATGAGTAAACCCAAATAAATCAGAGAGGGGACTAAAATATCCCTTTATATGGCTCAGTGTGACTTTTAATCACCAAAATTTTCACTTCCTCTACCTTAATCCTCCTTCTTAATTTCTTTCTAATTGTTAATAATCTGAGGTCACAATTTGATGCGGGAAATAGAGCTGAATAAGAAACATGGGTTGATGGAAGACCAACAAAAATATGACAGCCATATTACAATATTTATTACTCTATATTTAAATCTGAATAGTCTATCCATCAACCTATTGTTTGCTGACTTATTCAGTTTAGGGATTTTGTACAACTAGAGCTGTTACTGACAGCAATGGTCAGAAGGCAGAACTAATATAATTCCATTTCAGGGCACTTACTAACATAATATGGCAAAATATTGACACTGTGTTATTGTGCAGCCAGGGATGTTGCCCTGGCTCAAGTTTATTTCTTGTTCCTTTAGTACTTGTGTTGTTTAAATACAATTTTGTATACAGGATCCATCCATTATCCAACCCGCTATATCCTAACTACAGGGTCACGGGGGTCTGCTGGAGCCAATCCCAGCCAACACAGGGTGCAAGGCAGGAAACAAACCCCGGGCAGGGTGCCAGCCCACCGCAGGGCGCGCACACACACACACACCAAGGACAATTTAGAATTGCACCTAACCTGCATGTCTTTGGACTGTGGGAGGAAACCGGAGCACCCCGAGGAAACCCACGCAGACACAGGGAGAACATGCAAACTCCATGCAGGGAGGACCCGGAAAGCGAACCCGGGTCTCCTAACTGTGAGGCAGCAGCACTACCCACTGCGGTATACAGGATTATGCTATTAATTTTGTTTTTGGTTTTGTATTTTGGCAATTGTATAATTTTCTTTGTTATGTTTCTATGTGGTGTTGTTTGTGATCTGCACTGCTTTTGTTATTTGGAACCTAAAAAGCCGGGGTCACTGAATCATGCAACTGGGATACTGTCCCCAGCACATAAGTCGAGGCTTTAGAGGGTCCTACATTATTGCATTATAGTAGTATTTGCAGTTTGTGGTTAATTATTGCTTTTTGTTTTGTACTTGTACTTGGCTTTGATCTCTGAATCAAATATGGGTTCAGGATCATCCTGGTAGTTCGTCATGTAGTGGGTGCAGTAATCAGCTCCCAACCTCTCTCTCGCTATCTATGGAATATTATATTTTTTGGGGTGTGAGTCACAATGGTCATTTTTAAAAGACAGGGATACACACAATTCCTTGTCTGCACTTTGGTATTTCAAAGAAAAAGGGCACAAGAAGAGTAGCTTTTTCAGCAATTTCATTTGTTTTCAGGTGTTTGGTTTGGTTTTTGAACTTGCCTCTGTTCTTTGAGATCTCTGCTCAACCCTTTGTTTTTGTTTTCTCCTGTGGATGTAATGTTTTTTGACCCAGCCTACCTTACTACTATGTCTCAGTTGCCTATAATATCCCTTGTCATTCCAAACATAAATTTCATTGTCAAGCCTAAACAATATGTGGAGAGAACATGCCAACCACCCCACACAAAAACACAAACCCTGATGACCATTCTACAATGATTACTTTATATGAAACAGTTAAAAAATAAGAAAAAAATAAATACATCAAAAACTAAGAGCTGCCTCTATTGAAAAGACTAAGCCAAGCATTCACAACATTTAGCATTGCTGCAGTCTAATACATTCTAGTGGCAGGTACTATGGAGCTAGGCATTAAAATTATCATTGGCATTACAGTATGTTGATAGTAGACCTTAGACACATTATATAAGCTAAATTATATAAGTCATTCAATTGTTTATAGTTCTAAATGAGCTGATGATTCACAGACACTGTATGAACCCTGCAGCTAGTAGCAGTTATGCTGTTGTACTTTCAAAGCTGTGAAGAAATGCTTGTGAAGATGCCTTTTTTGTACTGTCCTAATCCTATTCATGAGGTAAACTATGTTGAAATGAAATATTACTGAAAAATATTACATTTTTCTGTTTATTTTTTAGTATTTCAAATTTAGACTTAAAACTTCATTGTATACATGTATAGTGGTGCTTGAAAATTTGTGAACCCTTTAGAATTTTCTATATTTCTGCATAATTATAACCTAAAACATCATCAGATTTTCACTCAAGTCCTAAAAGTAGATAAAGAGAAACCAGTTAAACAAACGGGACAAAAATATTATACTTGGTCATTTATTTATTGAGGAAAATGATTGAATATTACATATTTGTGAGTGGCAAAAGTATGTGAACCTCTAGGATTAGCAGTTAGTTTGAAGGTGAAATTAGAGTCAGGTGGGATGACAATCAGGTGTGAGTGGGCACCCTGTGTTATTTAAAGAACAGGGATCTATCAAAGTCTGCTCTTCATAACACATATTTGTGGAAGTGTATCATGGCACAAACAAAGGAGATTTCTGAGGACCTCAGAAAAAGAGTTGTTGATGCTCATCAGGCTGGAAAAGGTTACAAACCCATCTCTAAAGAGTTTGGACTCCACCAATCCACAGTCAGACATATTGTGTACAAATGGAGGAAATTCAAGACCATTGTTACCCTCCCCAGGAGTGGTCAACCAACAAAGATCACTCCAAGAGCAAGGGTGTGTAATAGTCGGCGAGGTCACAAAGGACCCCAGGGTAACTTCTAAGCAACTGAAAGCCTCTCTCACATTGGCTAATGTTCATGTTCATGAGTCCACCATCAGGAGAACACTGAACAACAATGGTGTGCATGGCAGAGTTGCAAGGAGAAAGCCACTGCTCTCCAAAAAAAAATTGCTGCTCGTCTGCAGTTTGCTAAAGATCACGTGGACAAACCAGAAGGCTATTGGAAGAATGTTTTGTAGACGGATCAGACCAAAATAGAACTTAGAGAAAGGAAAACACTGCATTCCAGCATAAGAACCTTATTCCACCTGTGAAACATGGTGGTGGTAGTATCAAGGTTTGGGCCTGTTTTGCTGCATCTGGGCCATCTAAAATGCAGATCATAAAGAAATTAGAAGTTAGAGAAAATAAATACCACGTGGCAAAATCATTAAGGTTAGCATCTTGTCATGAAAGTAGCCAGTACAGCATGTGAAAGATGGTGTGGACTGAAAGCACTTACCACCAAGCAGGAAGAGTGCCTTCTCTACTAAAATCAGTTGACCTGATCAGTTGATTTCTTGGGTCATTTCATGATTTGGGGAAAGTGAGGCAGGTGGTTTTGGCTCTGAGAAGAAATGCAGTGTGAAATGAAACCGATGGCATGAATGTGTAGGCACTGAACAAGGCAGATTAAAGCATGTGGAGTCGCATGGAAGGAAAAAACCCTCCCTCCTTGCACCACTGCTTCTACATCTGCATCCCGCTACAATAAGTGTGGATATTGGTTCTATGGCACATCCACCTCTGATAACGAAGTTTCTCACAACAAACTAAAGTCTTGGAAATCATCAACTTCATTATCTGAGATATTACTCTAAAATCAGAGGTTCATTATAACACCCTTTATTTGGTTTATTTTTGACTTATCCAGTATACTAAGTCTGCGGTGGGCTGGTGTCCTGCCTAGGATTTCTTCCTGCCTTGCACCCTGTGCTGACTGGGATTGGCTCCAGCAGACCCCCGTGACCATGTAGTTAGGATATAGCGGGTTGGATAATGACTGACTGACCGACTATACTAAGTTTTCCTGATCTAAATCATAAGTCATGAAACTAGCTTTACAGAAAAGTATCATATGTTACATCACCTGTGACTATCTGATCACTAGTTATCAATAACAAATATTAGGTAATGTTACCAATAAGAATTGTTCATGCTAAGTAAGAGATTAGCTGTCTCTGTAGTATAAGTCTTGAGAAAAATGAAAAGATAATTTCTGTTTGCTTGGAATTTAAAAACTATGGTACAATCAGAGAAAGTCTAATTACCTTAGCCACAGCTTTTGATGATTTATTGGAGTTGATTAGGTTGGCTCAGGATGCCCTAATCCAGAGAAGATTACCAAAGGAAAGTATTATATTCCTCCAAAGTTAAGGAACAAAGTGTTAGAGAGGGCTCATGCGTCTTCTATGCCTGGACATCCTTGTGTTAGTCCATCTTTAATAAATCTTAAGTATTTTTGGTGGAAAAACATGTGAAAAGACACACGTGATTACATTGCAGCTTGTGAAACTTTTTGCAGAACTAAGTCATCTTGGGATTATCCCATTGGTCTACTGCAGCCTGTTCCAGTTCCAAATCATTGATTTTATCATTGATGTTTCTCCTTGCATATTTTATTCTGCTTAAAAAACTATTGTCAGCTCAGACTTTCGCTGACATTTTTCTTCAACACATTAACACATTGTCTGTCTACATGGCTTTCACTCTAATGTCATATCAGAACATCATTCCCAGTTTGACTGGTATGTAAAAGCCATTTTCCTAGTTCTATAAAATTCATGAATATTTTACTAGATGACAATGCATAATTTATTAGACGTTCCTATAACCCCCGTGAATAGAATTGTATTGGTATTTTCCTGTAATTTTCTAATAGCTTTGAGTGGACAATGTTCTCCAGTTAGTGTCTAGCCTTGCCTTGTGTAAGGTATAGAGGCATACGGTTTTTAACCATGTTTATGTTCGTGTTCATGATCGTGCTTGCACACGTGACCGTGTCTGGGCACATGCCTATGTGCCAATCGGCCTACAGGCCTTTTGAGTGTGAAGTAACTCTTAAAACAGCACTTACTGTATTTAAGTGTTGAGCCGTATGCTTAAGGCATACAAAAGAAGAAATTAAGAACCTTTAAGTATAGAAAGAAGAAGCTAAGAATCTTTAAGTATATAAGAAATTAAGAACCTTTAAGTATAGAAAGAAGAAGCTAAGAATTTTTAAGTATATAAGAAATTAAGAACCTTTAAGTATAGAAAGTACAGAAATAACTAAAGTTTCTCAAGAAAAGCTAAGTTTATAGAAGATACATTTTTTCTTTTTTTTTGCCTTTTATTCTACGTATGTAATGATGTTTCCTTTTATTCTTATGTAGATTATTTACCTTTAACTTTCACTAAATATTTTAAAACAAAGTTTTGGACTGTGAGATTTCTTTGACAATTGTTTTACCCGTGCCTGACTTTGCCTTATGCATTGGCGGCTACATAGTAGTTCTGAAGGTTTTTCTGTGACTGCATGGGGTCTTCAGTTAATCTTACATCAGCATAACACCCCAAGTCTAATGATCAAACAGACCTGGGGCCTCACGTATAATGTAGTGCATAGAATTCACACTAAAACAATACAAATTACAAAATATCATTAGAGGCGTGTGGAAACCAGGGGGCGTATGGCTCACCAAACCCCAAACACCCATCCATCCAAGGAGAACAGCCACAGAGCCCACAAGCTCAGCAACACACACATTTATTTACAAATTGGAAGCTGTTCTCCTTCACTCCCAACAACAGTATAATACAAGCACCCAGCAGCACATTCTAAAGCACAATCTGTCTCTTCTTCGCTACCACTCCTCCTCCAGAAAGCTTTGCCCCTCTTCCTCCCAAGTTTGGCTACTTGAATGGAGTGAAGCAGCTCCTTTTATGTTACACCTGGGAGTGTTCCAGGCGGCTCATCAGGATTAATTGGAACAACTCCCAGGTGTGATGGAAACCCAAAGTAGGATTCTACAGCTCCCCCAGCAGCCCCCACGGAACCCAACAGCGTGTCCTGCGGGAAGCCGTGGTGCCGCAGCTGTCCAGGAGGGCTGCCCTCTAGTGTCTTATGGATGCTCTCTCCCAACAGTCCTTCCATCCAGTTGGTGTCTTGGCCAGGCAATGGCTGTGGCCACCTGTCACAAGGGTTAAGTGTCAAATGTTTGGTAAACGCGCAACAATGTACAGCGCAATGGCTTCAAATGTGTCAATGCCTCACAAAGCTTCCTTTGAACTGCAGGTAAGCTTAGTGCTTCAAACTGCACTCTGCACTTCTTTTTCCAGTGCGCATGTCAGCTCAGTGGTTCGAACCATGCTCCGTGCTTCATTACCAGTGTGCATGTCTGCTCAGTGTTTCTAGTCCGATCTGTGAGCCTGTCCGATCTGCACACGCATGCATATTGAAAGCCTATACGCCATAAATTGTTCACACATGCATAAAACAGATCGGGAAATTTACGGCGTGTGTAATGTTGTCATTACTGAGCAGATGTGACACACTATGCATGAACTTAATGAGGAAAATAAAAAACAACTAAACATTCCACTTTACGGCACTGCCTAATCTGAACTGCACATGCTGCTTCACAACTTACAGTACTATATTTTCTTTTCAATTCCACACTAATTGACCATAATGGGAATATTATGGAAATGCTTCATTGTTCTGCAGAAATTCATTGTAGGTTGAGTCTTCAGGGCTGAATTAAGCATGTTATTTTTTTAATTATCACTTACACATAAGAAAAGATGAGAAAAATAAAATAGTGATACAGTATATATACAGTATATATATACTGTATATACTATATGTATACTATACTATATGTTATGTATTGTCAAGCTTTGGTCACAAAGTTGCACAGGAGAGTTCCAGGAGTAGAAACTATTGCTGTTCTGCCAGCTACAAACACAAGTCTCTTACAGAGGCAAACCAGCCTCACAAGGAACAGCTCTCAAACATGACGCACCGGCCCCAACTCCTGCTCAAAAGACTACAAAATCTTCTTCATCGAGGGTATCCTAGCGGCAACTGCTGGAGTGAAAGAAGTCTGCAGGGAAAGTGACAGGAGAGTGGGAGAGCGAGAGACCACAGGATGGCTGCAACTCGATCTTTTATATATTCGTAGCCCCAAAAGAGGAGCAAGTCGCAGAGCAAGCCCACTGCTGATCCCACAAAAAGGTACTGAAAGCGTGTGCTTTTTTATTGAAAAACTGTTTAAGAGGGGGTTTCTGGAGGGCCAGCGTGCATACTGTATATATATAAATAAATAAATAAATATTGTATACAGTAAATAAAGTTTCATAATCCATCCATTCTCGTTATATCCTAACACAGGGTCACCTGGAGCCAATCCCAGAGCACAAGGCAAGAACAAATCCCCAGGCAGGGCACACACACACAAAGCACTCACTAGGGACAATTTAGGATTGCCAGTGCACCTAACCTGCATATCTTTGGACTGGGGGAGAACATGCAAACTCCACACAGGGAGGACCCCGGAAGTGAACCCAGGTCACCTAACTGTGAGGCCGCAGCGCTACCACTGCACCACCGTGCTGTCCTAGTCTCTCATAATGAATTATATAAATACCCCCTTCCATTTTGATCTATTGTTGCAACTTCCCTGTATGGACAAACTGTATTTGTTTAAAAGTATCTTTAGATATTGATTATTGTTACCCAGTGTTGTGATGTGAGATTTTGCATATAACTTGATAAATGTTTTGTATGTCTTTATTTATAATTTAGGTAAAGCAATGTAATTTAGTGTTACTTTGGTGAGAGACATTCGTGTTTGCCGCCCAACCCCCCAGGGTGGGGGGGCCCAGTCCCCCCCCCCTTTTGACTGTCTCTTTGTAATTTTACGACAGGATTTGAGGATGTGTCTTAAACCAGTTTGGCGAGTGTTTCTTTGCTAAAGTCTTTCTCTCATCCCCCACATACAGCCAGATTAGCTTATTGGCTGTAGGGGTTGGACAGAAAACCTATAAATTTGCTTGCTCAACCACATTCTCTCTCTTACTAACCAACATATGATGAAAAAGCATCTCTTGCTAACAACTGAAGAAGAACCATCACACCATGAACTGAAGACAACACAATGAAGAGCACAGCTTCAGCCATTTTGAACAGACATGTGGCTAAAAGCTGAGCACCAATGATGCCTTAACTAGCACTAGAATGAACAGAGCCTACGAAAAAACTCGTAATTCCATCCCACCTTAAATCGCATCTTTAATCCCTTCACACCTCTCCGCCAGCGTCCTTTGTCTTCTAAATGTGCTGATAAAGAGAAGCTAGGAGCAGCTGGCTATTCCATCCCCCCACCAATTTAGAACGTGCACGAACTTCTCCCAGCTCATGCCTTGATTGAGTATCTGGGAGTGAAGTGGAGTTTTAGAGTGGAAATAATAGATCATTATTTGGAACACATGCATTTCTTGTCTGTTCTGTTTCTACAGTAATCTGTGTAAACACATTGTTAAAACAGAAACGTTTTTTATATTCTAGTAGTAGATGACAAAATGTAGGCATAAACTATATAATGTATGAAGCCTTAAGTCCAAATATCAAAGAAATATTTTCACAAAAGGTACAAATATAACACAACAATTGCGCTTTTATTAAAAAATATAACTGCAGAAACAAAAAGCTGCCTTAACATGCGAAATTGACACCTGTGTATTGTAACTGCCTCTGTGGTGCAATACTCGTAGAATCAGTTCCCGCCTGGGAATCAGAAGGTCGCGAGTTCGATCCTGCACCATTCTGTTTTGAGAAGTAAACTGCTCTTAGTCTTACTATTTTAGAATAAAAGCATACATTTGATTTCAGTCTGTAACAGCCAGTGCAATTTATGATCCTTGTAAAGGTTAGCCTTTTTTTTTTTTTTTTAATTCACTTTTCATTCTCTCAGTCGCGTTCAGAATCAATCCATACAACCCCATCTGACACGGCTGTTTTCACATAAAGACGCGCTATAGCTCTGCAGTGTACCACAATGCATACTAACGCCGTCCAAAGGGTTCCGACACACACAAATGCTGGTGAAGCTGCCATCTTCGTATCTCACCGTCACTTGATTTTCTTTTTATTCAGTTTTATTGAGTGTTCCTACCAGTCCCCGCAGTCCAGGCTCTGGTAATTCTAGTGCTAGAGACATTTTAAGTAACTACAAGTCTGTTTGCCACCTGAATTACAAATCATCATTTAATCAGGTTGTACGGTTGCCAATATTCAAATGTACTTTGCATTTTGTTATTATTTATGTATATTATCAGTAATACATTATTTTATGTGTAACTTAACTCCTGCTTGTCTTTTTACTACATTTAATTGCCTGACATTATAGATATAGAAGGGAAGGTGGTGATAAGTTATATACAATAATACCTTATAGACAGTGGTAAGTCTGTAAGATTAGGCATTCTAAGGCTACATATTAATAATGCAAAAAGGGAAAGTAGAGCAAAACATATTACTCTACCAAGATAAAACAATTGGCGTAGTCGGCAGGATTTTGGGGTAACCATGTTTTGCACCCTGTTTGCAAATACTGTTGATGTATATGTGTGTGTTTATGTATGTGATTTTTAGGGCACCCAGTGTACAAATGCGGTGGAAGTAAAATATTGTTTGGTTGCTGAATGGAATATAACCAACAAACTGTAGAGACTTCATGTGTGTCACAAGGACTACCGCATGTTTGTTAGTGCTGGTCGTAGTGAGTCCCTAATTAAAGTGCTAGGGAGTGGTGAAAGATGCATGCGTCATTCATACGGCATTTAAGTGGTTAAAGTGCTAGGGAGTGATGGGACATGCATTCGTCATTCATACGGTACTTATTTATTTATGATCTTTGTGTATGTATGTGTATGTTTGCTTACAGGGGCAAAAGTAGGCCAACCCATAACGAATTTGGCAAATTGTATTAGAGTAAATTGTAGACTCAGAAATGCCTAAGTTCATTTTAAAGTCAGCTATCTTCCAGTGGAGTGGCAGAGGGAAGCAGACTAAAGCTAGGAAACCTGTAGTGCAGGTAGAGAAAGCAGAAGCTGAGCTGAGTGTGCCACAAAATGGAAGGGGGCTAGAAGGATTAAAATCAGGAAAACAGAAATCTGGTATAAAGAAGACAGCTGCTGTTATAAGAGGTTTACTATCTTGCATTATTGGTAATAAGGAAGATCAGTATAAGAAAGAAAATAGCAAAGTGACTGAAAGTGAAAGTTGTGGAATGTTGTGTAAAAGTTTTGAAAGATGTAACAGTTGGTGTGATAATTGTGAAGTGCTAGCATGTAGAACACCCACTGCTGAAGTGGAAAGCACAGAAAGCAGGGGGAACAAGGAGAGAAAACCACCCATGGTGAAAGTTAGAGCAATAGTAATGGGATCTTACTGGAACCCTAAAACATGGGTGGGTGACTTACCTGAGACAGATGGGTGCTCAGATAAAGAGTGGGAATGTGAGTGCGAGGAAATGGAGAGAGATGAAAGGAAGGGAAAACAGCAGGGATGTTTTCTTCCATTATTATTCTCTACTGCATCACAATCTCCAGATAATTCTGAGTTCTGTCCAGTACTTAAAAAACATGCTAAACTGATAGATATTTCACCACTGTTAAGAAAGGTAACCAGTGCTGCATTAAAATTTGATTCAGGACAAAGAAATCAGATAGAAGGCAGAGGAGCTGGTGAGTGTGAATGGCAATTGTTGACTAGAGGGAATGAACTCAATAATGGCTTAAGGATACTAAATAAATTGTGGAATTTAAACAAAGAACAATGGAAATTAAGGGAATTCAAGTGTTTGTGTGTGAAAGGTCTAAAAGTACTAGTGCAAGAATGGCTGAGTTGGAAAGAAAGTGCACCAGTTTAGGAGTTGGTTTGAATGGATCAGGACAAGCCAAAAAACAAAGGATTGAGATGGTGCAGCAGGAAGCTCAGCTAGCAAGTCAGAAATGCACAGGGGTGTAAGGGTCCTAACAGCTGTGCTATGGCCAGCAGTAATTAAAAAGCACACACATTTAGGCTCAGTAATTCGAAACCTGACTGACCAGTTGTTTAAAAAGACAGCCTATGAATCTTCCTGCAATAAAATGGAGAAAAGTGAGCTGGTCTTTAGTAAAGAGCACAGGTCAGTTTTAGGAGAGATGCTGGATCTTGCACTTGGATTCTGGAGAGGTTTCAGCCCACACTTTCAAATAGCAGTTACCATACAATAAAAAGGACACACAGGCAATGAAAAAAAATACAGGTAGAAGGGTAGTGCAGGAAGACAGGAAAGGGAAAATAGTCATTTCTGTTTCAATTTTCTGGCCTTTTGCAATAGTATTACTTCTATTGTAATGTTTTATGGACTTTGGGTTGGTGCAGGTAATAAATAGTGAAGGCAATTAGCAGAGTAAAATCCATGCAGGAGATTGGGTTACCATTAGCACATTGGAGCAGAGTGGCAGTGTGGCCGTAGTGGCCAAACTGTTCCAATGGATGCCTGGAAGCAAAGTTTGAATGTTGGCACCAGGTTAACCAATAAGAAGAAGATGAGATGGACAGAAATTGCTTTGTCACCTTCCATTTTGCAGACCTGCCTACATAGCGGAATGAAAAAAAGAAAGAGGAAAAGACGACAAAGACAACAAGCAAAGATTAAAAAAAGACACTTAACTGGGTTTAAGTGAGTAACAAGTCCACAAGTCATGCAATAATAGGACTAGTCACAATAGCTATAGTTTAAAAGGAAAGGTTTGTTCATTACTGCAGCAAATTTATATTCCAAGGGGTGGAAACTGAACAAACCAGTTAGGAATGCCAAAATAAGGGGATTAATTTTGGGTTCATATAGTATAGATTCTGGGTATTAATTAATTAAGTGGGATAATTAATATAATTAATACTGTTATTAAAGAGCGGTATACTGAGCAAATTGGTGAACTTTTCAGGAAAGCAGGTGCAGCTGGTACATTTGCAAGTCTTATGGGTTCTGATGTTTAGGTATAGTCTAATTGGGAAAATACGGAAGCCCTGCTGAGATTGTCGGCTGTGGTAAAGCACAGGACTAGTGGGCCAATTTTGAACCGAGGTGTTTAGCACAACGAGTATGCATATGGTGAGCAAACAACTCTAGGGGTGACCTACAGGGGGAATGATGAGAGTTGCATAGCTTTGATGTCTCATGGTGGTGATGCCAGCCTATACTGGTAAAGGCTGAAGGAAGTCAAGAGTTGCACCATGGGTAGGAAAGCACAAGAGGCAAGTAAATCAACCCCAAATGTGTGAAGAGGGGCCACAGATGTTAGTTTGTGAACAGTTTATGCAGTGGCACATGTGCTCTCACTTGGGAAGAAGTGGTTGTACTGGCACCTGTGGCATGTTACCTTTCAAATTTTGATGTTAATTGTACAGCTGCATATGCTTAAACAGATAGTTTGGGACAAGGGTCTAATTAGCAGTTAGACAGAGAACAAGTATAGATTAAGAATTCACACAACAGACTAAATTGTAGTGGGCTAGTTTAGTGGAAGGTGTGGAGTTGTCTCATTTTGAACCACCAGATCTGATGACATATGAAGACTGCAGAAAGAGTTGATGCAAGCTGGAGCAGATCTAAGTCATCAGGAGCAGATCCACATTCTTCAGATTGTCTTTGATATAAAGAAGATATGTAATGGACAAATGGTCATGGACAACTTTTAACACTGGGAGAGCAAATACTGCAAATCAATGCACAAGTTATGCATCAGACTCTTTAATCAATTTAAAGACATTGTTTATGAAGACATTGTACAAAACATTCATCGGGGTGGAGTGTTGTGATGTGAGATTTTGCATATAACTTGATAAATGTTTTGTATGTCTTTATTTGTAATCTAGGCAAAGCAATGTAATTTAGTGTTACTTTGGTGAGAGGCATTCATGTTTGCCCCCCTGTTTTACGACTGAGTCTATTTGTAATTTTACGACAGGATTTGGCGTAAACCAGTTTGGAGAGTGTTTTTTTTTTTTGCTAAAGTCTTTCTCTCATCCCCCACACAAAGGCAGGTTAGTTTAACATATGGTCTTGGGGAGGGGAGGTTGCAGGTGTTAAGATGTACTATTTCCCCCCATTGGTCTGAGATATGGCTGTTTGGAATTGGCTTGTCTCAGAGGCCTTTAAGTACCATGATGTCCTATTGGCTGTAGGGATTGGACAGAAAACCTATAAATTTGCTTGCTCAACCACATTCTCTCTCTCTCTAACCAACATATGATGAAAGAAGCATCTCTCTTGCTAACTTGTGATGATGTAGAAGTATCTTTCTCTTGCTAACAACTGAAGAAGACCATCATACCATGAACTGAAGACAACACAATGAAGAGCACAGCTTCAGCCATTTTAAACAGACATGTGGCTAAAAGCTGAGCACCAATGATGCCTTAACTAGAGATATTAAGTATCTACAAGTCTGTGTGCCACCTGAATTACAAATCACCATTTAATCAGGTTGTATGGTTGCCAATATTCGAATGTACTTTGCATTTTGTTATTATTTATGAATATTATCAGTAATACATTATTTTATGTGTAACTTAACTCTTGCTTGTCTTTTTACTACATCTAATTGCTTGAGGTTATAGATATAGAAGGGAAGGTGGGGATAAGTTATATGCAGTGGTAAGTCTGTGAGATTAGACATTCTAAGGCTACATATTAATAATACAATAGGGCAAAGTAGAGCAATATATATGTTACTCTACCAAGATAAAACAACCAGTAATGGCACACTGCACAATAACATGCAGTGAATACACTTGACTTGAGCATTAATGGTTTTCCTACTCTTTCTCTGTATGTTTAGCATTTGTTTGCTCAGAGGTTGATGCACTTGCTGCTTCCTGAGCAGCTCTTCTTTTTTCCACCCTGCGGTCCGCTTCTTCTTTTCTTTCATTGGCATCTTTTCACGTTAAAACTGATTAAATCAGCGTTTGTATTGCAATTACATAGTACGTTTTCTTTAATTTTTCACTTAAGCTGGCATTTAAGTCTTCAATCTGCCTCAAGAATGATTTAAGATATGAAGAGGTAGGGGAAGGTGGTAGGGAAGAGAACGGCGCCCATACGCACGTGCCACATGGCTGCCCTGCTGGCCGCTGCCAAGAGTTGATTCTACAATAAAATAAAAATCAAACGAGGAATAACATTGTAGGTCAATCATCACCCTGAAGGTGGATAGTAGACACCACGTAGTATATGTGTACCAAATTTCAGTTCAAACGGTTTGCAAGCTACAGGTGATTTAAAATCCTGGACAGAGAAACAGACAGCCACGGTAGCGTATTATATAAGAAGATAAAATTGCCATTTGTCTTAAGGCATCAGGTTTACAAGACCTAATATAGCCTACCAATGGTCATTTTTTTAAATGGCCATTTTTCAACAAAAGAAAAGAATTTAACATGTGGGAACAATATTACTCAGTAAAAAAAAAAAATATATATATATATAGCAAAATACCTGTGCTTCGCAGCTGTGAAATACTGCCTGAATATTTTTATTAAGAAAAAAGTAAACATTTTCAGACTGAGGTAAAATATATAAAAAATTAATTGTTAAGGATCTCTCTGTATACTACGTTGTCAGTTCGGCCCCCCGGTTGTAATATGACTAAGCTGTGTGCTGAGCTTACTCTTGAGCATGCAACATACAGTTGGCCATGTGAAAAGCAATCCTGCCTCCAATCAATGTCAACCTTTTGTAGTGTTTGTCGCTGAGACTTATTAATTGTCATTGCGAAGCAGAGCCTTACTGGAAATTGAACACGTTTGAATTGAAATGGGAGATTAGATGGTATAACGGGGATACGAGGAATAAAAACTTTGTCACCTGAGGCACTGCCAGTAAAAATAGTTGCTTCAATTAGGTTGTTTTGTAGAGATGTGACCTGAAGTCTCGTGCCGTTACAAAGTTTTGGTGGCTGTAAGTTTCTCAGTAACATTATTGGTGTCCCAACCTTCAAGATGAGATTATGCTCAGGAGTGCCTGGAGGATTTAGAGTGTTGAGAAACTCTACCGGATAATGTACTGCGTCTTCTACTTCTACAACTGAATCAACAGATTGATATGTTTTTGATTGTGAAGGTAGTTCTTGAAGTAAAATGTGGTCTATAGTCGTAGTCATGTCATTTTTTGGTGTCAGGATAGCTCTCTCTCTTAACCATGAGACGTTACTTCGGCGTAGATTTCGTAGATTGGGGTAAACATTTTGAAGAAGGCTTTGTAAGGTATTCACGATGAGACAGAGATTTGTAGGAATATTTATTTTACGGTTTTCTTGTATGAAGGTGCCATCACCTATACTCATCAGAAGAGCAGAGAACTCCTCGGCTTTTTTGTCACGTTTCAAATGAACTCTCATGTTTATTTTTAAAGTAACAACATGGATTTGTGGCCAAAGGTATGAAGATTTCAGAGATGCTTTAACTTCATCAGCGCATGTTCCTCTGGGCACGACTGGTAGGGTTTGGCGGAAGTCTCCAGCCAGCATCACTGTCAAGCCTCCCATAAGTTTGTTGGTGTTTCGGATGTCTTGGAGGGTCCTGTCTAAAGCCTCAATATCTGCTATGTGTGCCATAGTGCATTCATCCCAGACAATAAGTTGACAATGTCGCAGCACTTCAGCCATGTTGCTCTGCTTTGATATGTTACACATGAGGGATTCAGTATGGTTGAGGTTTAGAGGCAGCTTGAAAGATGAATGAGCAGTTCTGCCACCCTCTAGAAAAGTTGCAGCAATGCCAGAAGAAGCCACAGCTATGGCAATGTTACGTTTTGCTCGGATTTTTGCAAGGAGAAGGTTTATTAGGAATGTCTTACCAGTTCCTCCTGGAGCATCAAGGAAAAACATCGTGGTAGTGGCAGACGTAACGTTGCTCATGATTTGCTCATAAACTGACTTTTGGTCACTATTTAGCAACCGCTCGTTATTTTAGACTATATTGGCCAAGTGCGAGGTGGTATAAGATGTCTCTTTCAAATACTCGGGATTTGATGCAAGTTGTGCCAGTTCTGTTAAAGGTGAAGGCAAACCGTAATGATGAAGAGATTGACCTCCAATAGCAATGACATAGTTTTCAAGCAACTGTAGACACTTGTTATAGATCAAATTTAACCACTAGTGGACTTCTGTTCGTATATGATCTCTTTCAGTCTGTCTCCTAACATCTTCTGCTATGCTGTGTTTATGTTTTTCCCATAGGTTTAAGGGGTTTTCTATTTGGCAGAACACCAACATGACAGCAAATAGTTCACGGATCTTTTGAGGTGAGCGAGATAGAGTAGCTTCCTGTAGAGTCTTGTCCCAGTTGATATCATCATGTAATAAACCAAGTGCCCTGCAGGCTGACTTATAGGTCGGATGTAGGACACCATCAACTGTTCTGAGAGATTTGAAAGATATGGGACCTGTGATTTTGTTGAGCAGGAGTCGAAGATGGTAGCATTCAGAGTTATTCGGGTGTACAGTGTAGACCCATCCCAGTACATGATCCTTTTTTACTCCCGAATATCCTGGTACAGGGTTGCCCTGTTTCCTTCGACGAAACATGTTGTTTGCCCACACATAATATGATGGAATTTCATTATAATGAAGTTGTCTAGCAAAATCATCGTGCTTGCAAAGGTCAAAGAACGCTAAAAGGGTCATTTGTGGTGGATTGTGTACTTTATCGGCAAGATTGCCTTCTGTGAAATAAATTCTTTGTTCGTTCTCAAGATGCACAGCAAGATGAACGACCGGAGGGAAACGTTCATGAATGGGAAAACAGAAAATGCGCCAGGCTGCTTCAGAGCTACTAATGTAATGACCAGCTTCGTATCGAGATACTTCGTCATTTTGAGTTTGTATTGTAAATACTGCCTGGTCACTTCCTTTGTTAACATACTTGCAGATGTATTTGATCGATTTTACTGAATTGCAAAATTCGACATTGATGTGAGCATTGAAGAAGCGGGGCAGCACAGGACTATAAGGGACCCATCTGTTGTCGATATGTACTCCTTTGATGTTAATTGTATGACCTCCATCAGCAGGTGCGCGCCGGCGGTACTGAGGGTAACCATCTTCTCCGGTCTGAGTTTGTGAGATGAACGGACGCGGGTACTTCTTAGTGCATATTCTGTTGCTCATGCAGGGCAAGTTGATATTATGAGGTCCACATGGGCCGTGAATCATGTTGGATTTTACAATTTTGTGTAGGGCAGGGTCAGTCTGTGGATCAGGAATTTCTGTACGGATGAGTTGATCGATGAGAACTGGTTTAATCCTACCCTTTAGCCACAATAGAATGTGTGCATGGGGAATACCTCGCTTTTGTCACTCTATGGTGTACATGTAGCAATTTGTACAGCCGAAAATGTTACTCTTCGTGAGCAAGTCTATCATTTTGCGGATCTTGAGATGAAATACACGACTGATAAGGTCGTGGCGATCGTGAGGTTTTTGACGTGGAAGGAGAATTTCAGAGATCTCAAGCCATTTAGGATTGCAAGTAAATGTGATGAATGTCAGGGCGGCCATAACGACGAACATATGTCATTGCGTCTTGTGTACGCTCGTGCATATAGTAAGGTCCTCCAGTGAAGGATGATGGTAATATCACAGCTTAACCATGTTCTGTTAAATCAGTGTTGTTTTTGTCAATAGCATCTTTTAAGTGAACGTAATTTTCAGCCCGTAGTTTTTTTTGATTTAGTCTGATATAATTTAGTCTTTCAGATTAAATTTTTGCGTACATATCAACTAAAAACTGATTTAATAAAGTTCCGAAGAAAAGGATATTATTAGCATGATGTTGTCTGATCATAATGAATATCATTATGAATAGAAGTTTGCTGCAGTGACGGTTTTGTTCATAGGTAAGTTTCTGGCAGGATGAACTTGAGGTATAGACACAGAATAGCCGTCTTCACCATAGCAGAACATGAGAGGATATTGAAGTGCATCATAGGATCTGTGGGTTTCTTTAATGTGTTGCAGTTTATTGTCTCTGGTTTTCAAGACAATATCTCTATTGTTGAAAGTTTGCCCAACGATGACAACACCAACTTGATGAACTGTGGGTTTATTAAATCTGCCTTTGTGTGCATGTAATGGTTTTTTGTCTGCGTGAATGACAACTTTGAAGTGTTTGTCATCATCTGAAATACTGTCAGTTGTGGAGTGGAAGTCTTGGATGTAAGTGTTACAGTCATGGAGCATTTTTTGTAATTGCTTGACCAGGGGCATGTTAAGTCCAGAAAAATTAGCGCAGCGGATTTGTGCTTCCTTTTCATCTTCCCCGACGAAATAAATTTGCAAAAATTTGTGTTCTTCACTTGGCATAGGTAAAAGACTGCCAATCAAGTGATACACTTGTCCCTGAACTTTAAATGAAGGCATAAAATTTCCCTCAACGATTTGGTTAGCACCAAATGATGTCATTTGAAATGCGCTGTTGTACTTTCGAATGTTGTTCAAGAAATGCTCACTTTGAGGATGTTCACCATTTAACAGACCCTGGAGAAGGTGAGGAAGCTTACATAAAGGAGTGAGAGAGACTTTACCACCGTTACAGCACAAACCAGGAGACTCGCATTTCCACTTCTTTGCTTGACAATAGTTACAGTGAACATCCATGGATCCAATGTGTACTGTTTTGTCAGACTCATAATGTATGTTTGGGTCGTACGCAAATCCACAATTGGCTTTTTTGAGCCAAACCTGTTGTTTTCGTATG
>JANRMT010062791.1:34785993-34838506 GCA_026402145.1 Polypterus bichir lapradei
ATGAGTTGGATATACAGAGTATTAGGATTTTAATTACAGTGAAGTTATGAGAAGGCCATGTTAAAGTAATGTGTTTTCAGCAGTTTTTTAAAGTGCTCCACTGTATTAACCTGGCAAATTCCTATTGGCAGGCTATTCTAGATTTTAGGTGCATAACAGCAGAAGGCCGCCTCTCCACTTCTTTTAAGTTTTGTTCTTGGAATTCTAAGGAGACACTCATTTGAGGATCTGAGGTTACGATTTGGAATATAAGGTGTCAGACATTCCGATATATAAGATGGGGCGAGATTATTTAAGGTTTTATAAACCATAAGCAGAATTTTAAAGTCGATCCTGAATGACACAGGTAACCAGTGTAGTGACATCAAAACTGGAGAGATGTGCTCAGATTTTCTTTTTCTAGTTAGGATTCTAGCAGCTGCATTCTTTATTAGTTGCAAATGATTTATGTCTTTTTTAGGTAGTCCTGAGAGGAGTGCGTTACAGTAATCTAGTTGACTGAAAACAAACGTGTGAACTAATTTCTCAGCATCTTTCAGTGATATAAGAGGTCTAACTTCTGCTATGTTTCTTAAGTGAAAAAATGCTGTCCTAGTGATCTGATTAATATGCGATTTAAAATTCAGGTTACAGTCAACAGTTACCCCTAAGCTTTTTACCACCGTCATGACTTTTAATCCTAATGTATCCAGTTTATTTCTAACAGCCTCATTGTATCCATTATTGCCAACCACTAAGATTCCAGTTTTCTCTTTATTTAACTTGAGAAAAGTTACTATTCAACCATTCTGAGATACAGACATTGTGTTAGTGAATCAAGAGAATCGGGGTCATCAGGTGCTATTGATAAGTACAGCTGTGTGTCATCAGCATAGCTGTGGTAGCTCACGTTGTGCCCTGAGATAATCTGACCTAAAGGAACGGAACAGTAATACACCACATGTTTATTGGATAAAATAAAGTATTTTTATTCCTTTCCAAAGCACCTTTCCAACTTTCCTGCCAATAACAAGATACAAATACAATTACAAACACAATGACCCAATGACCCTTCCTCCTTCCATCCTCCAGTTGAGTGTTGCCCACTTCCTCCCAACACTGACTCCAAGAGCTATGGTAGCAGGCTCCTTTTAACATGAACCCGGGAGTACTTCCAGCGATGTTATGAGGCCAGTTGGAAGTACTTCTGGGATACAGGAAAGGCAGGGAGATTCCCCCCCAGCAGCACCCTCTACCATCCCCCAGGGAACCCTGCCCTACAGGACAGCACTTCTGGACTCCAACTCCCATGCTATTTGAAGGACACTGCCTCCTAGAATGGTGAGGGATGAGTTGCCCCCCCTGCTGGTTTCTGACGTCTTTGGCCATCCCAATCAGGATGCGAATCATAAGGCGTCCCAGCCAGCTATTGTGACCACCTATTTCATCTTTCTGTTATGGTATCACAGCCGGGTAAGAAATTGGCCTTTGTCCTGGACGGGATGCCCACTCGTCCTCTGGGGCATCTACATGTGATTGTAATTTTTAGGAATCAGAGAGCTCAAGCTCGGGGCAAATCAGATGGGGACTCATGTTGTAAAATAAGAAGTGTGGACCAGTGTCGTAACAGTAAAAATTTGCACCTGTGGGCATGGATCAGGCAGCATTGTGAGGAAGCACACACAGATCAGGCAGGCAGTGCAGGTCGGTCAATGCACTCTATACTTCAATCCAGTGCACATGTCAATTTACTGCTTTGAACCGTGCTTGATGGAGGAGGGGTCATTTCCACTGTGCATGTCAACTTGGCACTTCAAATCATTATTTCTTCAATCTTCATTTGAACAACACATGGCATCACCAGATTTCAAAAACTTGACAGAATTGTCAGGCGAAATGAATGTTTGTGGATCACCAATATATTTTAAATGATTGTGTCTGATAATACAGTACTTAGTATCAAGAAACAAAACTACAAATTATACATATTACAAATGCCGACTGGTAGAAAGCATAATGCTGCAAAGAACAGCTTCAGTAACCTATGTCATCACAATATTTTCTTCTCATAGTTGTACATATCCCTCCTTTGCCTGTTATTATTAATTTATGAAGATACAGTACATCAAAACTAAAATGACATCTTGTGTCATGTGTATAACAAAATGAAACATTTGACTGATGATTTCAATTGTTGTTATGGCCAATGATTGTGGGTTTAGGGGTTTGAATTATTAAATATTAAATCAATCAGGTGGAATTTGTTCTTATTTTGATTGTCAATTGGGGGAGTACATGCTTATTTAACTGAAAGATTGGTTAGGAATGGTACAGACAGGAGAACTGTCATTTTTATTTAAGGAAATATTTTATTTTTATGCTGTGCTGTGACTAAGATGACTAATCACCTATCCGGATCTTGAAGAATATGTTCATAAGGGAGAGATGTTGCAGTTAAAGTCAGATGCTTTTTTTGGAAAGCAGGTCCTGATGTGTTTATCCTGCTGCTTTTTGTTGCCGCAGCACTTGAGTGG
Source organism: Polypterus bichir lapradei (assembly GCA_026402145.1). Taxonomy (NCBI): domain Eukaryota; kingdom Metazoa; phylum Chordata; class Cladistia; order Polypteriformes; family Polypteridae; genus Polypterus; species Polypterus bichir. The sequence goes on from JANRMT010062791.1 coordinate 34,788,507, forward strand.
ATCTTTCATGCAAACCTCCATAGGAATTGCCAAATTCTCTTTTCACTACAAAGGCATCTACAGTGGATACTGCTGATGTCTATTGTGTTGCTTCTGCTTGAAATTACTTGTAATTAGTTATGCAGCACAAACTTTTTATTCATATTACATTTTACATGTACAGTAGATTACAACTGTGCTCACCTTGGACTGTCCTCTCTGTGCGTAACATGTGTGCTGGTGACGGCATCTGCGCTGTGTCTCTCAGCTTCTCAGACGTGCTCCACATTGACTCCAGCAGAGTGAATTCAGCCTGATCTGCCACAGTGGGCTTGTTATCATCCTTTTCAATGGATTCATAGATGTCAAGTGACAATGAATAGAAGATGGATTGTTCTAAATATGTAAACTGCCTTGTGCAAATGTCATTGTATATTTGATGGCGATTACAAGTGGGAATGATTCTAGAACAGGTCTCTTATTTGATCCTTCCACAGTAAAACTCTCAAAACTATATTGTCAGTTTATGTTATAACTATATCACTCCTGATCATTTTTTTTTATTTTATTTTTATTTAGGTGACTCTTTAATCCAACTTGAACCGGGGTTTGCACTACACGCAGAATACAAAAAGTAACCGCTTTAGTCAGTTGAGTCACAGAACGGCACAATCAGTGCTTGTGACAGATTTGACTGTGACCACGTCTTTTCTTCATTGTAAACTCGTTAATTTTGAGCTCCATAAAATATTATAAGGTATTAATAATTGAAACATCTCATCACTTGATGGAATAATAATATCTATTAATTTAAAGATTTCATCCTCTTTCTCAAATGTGCAGAAACCCAATCTAAATGGATTGTCACTATCTGGAGAGGGAGCTTTACAGTTAGTCCCCATACCCAGGTTAGTAGCCGGCATTTTAAAAAAGAGGATTTTCGTGAGCCAGGGTCTGATACAGGGTGGCGACTGTTGAAAGAGGGGTTTCAGTGGAACCATTTCTATGTTCCACTTTCAAGAACGGGGGTTTGGAATAGGAGAGAACGACCAATGGTGGATGACACACCGGGTGAGGAGGAGGATAATGATAAAATCCTTGAGGACCACGACTATGCTTCGGCTGCCAATCCAGCAGTTATCGACCTAGCACCTGATGAAAACATGTTTCTCAGAGAGGAGATCCCCCAGCTGTGGAAAGAAAATGAGACCCTTACAATAAAGCAGCATCCATTTGTTGGCTCAGATAAAGACTTTCTCTTTTTTACAAGGTACGATGCCAACCAGACTCTTGATATTGTAAGCTTACACACATATTTACCTGTCACTGAATAAAGTTTAATGACTAATTATTGAAATTCTGTTTTTTTTAAAGAAGCGTAATGTAACTACATATTTGTCCCATGTAAGTTCAGTGTAGACACAAGTTTTTAATGCATCCGGATTTTACCTTCATAATTGTGGATGTTGCTTGAAACATACTGTTAGAAGCCCTTTTCCTTTTTTGCTCCTGACGTTTACACAATGTTTGAATAATGCGACCTATGTTGTTTACCGTTAAGTCTGGGCCCATATGGAAGCAATTAAGTGAAAAACACCATAGCTAGTCTGTTCTGATATCAGCGCCGGAAGTAAAGAAGCTGGCAGACACGGACTACAGAAGAGAGTGTGTATATGGCCCACACTATCTATATTCTCGACAGACCTTTGTAAGGTTCACCCGCCATCAACTGACAAGCAACTAGGTGACCCATTCCCCTGTCACACTTCCTTTGCCCTTTTAAAGTGAATTAACTGCACGTGCACTCACCTGCTCACAAGATGGTGCTGGTTCGTGCTCATGTACCCCTCACAACTCCTGCGCACTGCTTTCTATGCCCAATGAAAGGCGCCTCCTCAGCCAGCAACAAAAGTTGGAAAAAAATGCTGTTCTTAAAACCTTACCACACTTCCATATGTTGCTGCTTCCAAACCTGCAACGAGTAAGCACCTCAGAAGAAACGGATGAGCAGTGGCCAATACAACTCCCCAAAAGCCATTCAAGGAGAGGCGTTTACCATGATATCCCAAATCACTTAAGACGCATCACAGCTAGTATTTTATAATATCTCAAGATCAAACAAAATTTGCAAAAGACAGACTTCTAGTTTCTAATGTTTGATGACTATTAAATTTTAAAATACACCATTTCTCCACAGAATTTCCTGATTTACTGAATTGCATTATCTTGAGTTCAGTCTCTATAAATTATTTTACTTTTTGAATCCTTGGTTCATATTAATAATATAACTTCTGACTTTTTCAAATTAGAACACAGGATCAGACAAAGCTGTCCATTATTGCCAATGCTTTTTGTGATTGCTTTTAGGCTCCTAGCTACCAATCTCCAGCATGGGAAAGGTACTATACAAATACAATTTATTATTAGAAGTAGTTGGAGATAAAGGTGATTATAAAGTAAGAGCCTGATTAGAAAGTATTTCTTTATGCTGATATACAGTTTGGAACAATACTCATCATTGCCATTGACAGACAAATCAGATCCCTGAGTTCAAAATCACCGTAGGAAAAGAATGAATTTTAATTTGCCCACCCCCAGTGATGGTAAAATAATACAGGAATGGGGGTTTATGATTACTCAATAAATTAATTAAATCAATTTTACCCTTTGCAACAAAATGCACCCCGCGGGGCACCAAGTTAAATGTAAGCTGAGTGAGGCGTTCTCTGTTTCACTTTCCAGCCGGAAGCCCATAAATATGAAAAGATCTACTCAATTTATGAACAAAGTTCATACATCTGTGAAAGTCTACATTAGCACTTTCACTTTCTCTGTTGTGGTTCAACGTGGCGATGGAAATACTTATATAAATAGCCCTAACACACTTGTTAAAATAAACAAAATAGTACAATGAATTTTTAGCATAAGTACTTGGGGGTCCACATTAATGACAGGTTGGACTGGTCTCATAACACAGAGGAGCTATATAAGAAAGGGCAGTCTCCTTAGGAGATTGCACTGTTTTAATGTGGGAAGTGACATCCTTCACATCATATATAACTCTGTGATGGCCAGTGCAGTTTTCTATAATGTAGTGTGTTGAACTAGTAATATCACTTCAAGAGAGGCTCACCGAGTCAACAAGCTAACTAAAAGGGCAAGCTCGGTTACTGGCTGCATGTACTCTGGACCCCCTGGAGGTAGTAGTAAAAGAGAAAATAAAAACAAAATACTGTCATTATGAATAATGCTGCACTTCCTCTCTTTGACAAACTAACACTGAACACTTTCAGCCAATGAATCATTCAACAGAAGTGTGTCAAGAAACACTACAGGGGCTCCTTTATACTAACAGCAACTGTATGTACATATCAATCAGGTATATTCACATCAATCAGGTCATGTGCAGCCCAAAATATCCAGTGATACTGGAAAGAGGCTGGCCGAACTTAAAAAGTGGAGAGACACAAACCACCCCGTGTAAAACTTTGGGCCTTGTTATAGACGGAGAGTCACCTTCTCAGGTTGTCCTCATGCCACATCAGCAGCCAGCAGCTGAGTGCCACCACAGAGAAACCAAAAAAGGAAACAAAGAAAACCAGAGATTACTAATGATTGTAATTATCGATGAACAATATGATAGTTATGTGCTTGTAAAGTCTATTAGGAGTAGACTAAAATGTTGCTACGAAAAGGGCAAATTAAAAAAAGTGGATTTTTAGTAGTTTTTTAAAGTGATTCATGGTCTCAGCCTGGCGTATCACTGTTGGTTACATATTCCATAGTTTTGGTATATAACTACAAAAGACCGCTTTAATACTTCTTTTATGCTTAGTTCTTGAAACAATAAGCAGACAACTATTAGAATATAAAGGTTATGACTTGGAATCTAAGGGGACAGGCATTCCAAAATATTCGAAGGAGCAAGATTATTTCAGGCTTTATATACTGTGAAATGATGCAAAAGACACCACTAAAAGGTTTGGAACAGCCATCCCATATACATGAAAATTGGTCCAGAAAAAAGGGTAAAATACGAGCAACAGGTCTTTGCAGACTTGAGTCCAAAGCAGAACTGAAGTAACAGATAAAACATGGCGGTTTTAAAGCTGAACAGAGGGAATGATGTCATCAGGACAGGAGCCGGAAGAGACGTCATCCAGCCCAGAGCCGGAAGTGGTGTCATTGTGCCTGGAACCGGAAGTGACGTCATTGGGCCCATCTGCAGTTGGTCTGCAGAGGAAAAAGAAAATATCAGTTCATTCTGCTACCCTGGTCTGGCATGGAATAACTCTCTTTCAAGCCCTTTAGTTGCCTCCCATGCGCACGTGTGTGACAATACCTTTAGCAGTATTTTAAAGTTAATTATAAAGGACACAGGTAACCAGTGTAACAATGCTAAATCCGGAGAGGTGTGCTCAGATTTTCTTTTTCTGCTTAAGATTCTCAACTGATTGCAACCAATTGATCATCTTTCTTAGGTAGACATCTTAATAGTGCATTACAGTAATCTAAGCTTGAATTAATTTCCCACCATCTTGCATTCTTACAAATGTTCCTTAAGTGAAAAAATTCACTCCTAGTAAATTGGTTAATGCACAATTTAAAGTTTAGGACAGAGCCCCTGATTACACCTAAAATTCTTTTGCCTAGACTTATAATGCTAAGGGATCACATTTATTTTTAATACCCTCATTAATTCAATTTTTGATGAACACCAAGATCTCCATTTTTTTTTCTTATTTAGCTTGAGAAAGTTACTACTCCTCCATTCAAAGATACAAGTAATCAGAGAGGCAAGAGCATCAAGGTCACCAGGAACTATAGATACGTTAAGCTGTGTGTCATCTGCATAACTGTGGTAGTTTACCATGTAGTTTTGATATAATCTGGCCTAATGGAAGCATGTAGATTGAAAAAAACAATGGGTCCAATATAAATCCTTGCGGTACAGTGTATACAATTTTATGGACATCTTAACTACAATCACCACAGCTAACAAAGAATTATCTACTTATGAAATTAGACTGAAACCAGCTTAAGACACTACCAGAGAGACCCACTCATTGTCTAGGGTGATTTTTAAGAATACTGGGATCTGCAGTGTGAAATGCTACACTGAGATCTAAAAGAACAAGAACAGTTATGTAACCTGTAATGACCCACAAGTCATTTAGTACTTTAACCAATGTAGTTTCCCTACTATGATTCGTTCTAAATCCTGACTGAAACTTATCAAGGATCAAATGTTTATTCAAGTAATCATTTAACTATTGAAAAACTGTTTTATTCTAGAATTTTACTTAATAAATGCAGTTTAGAAATTGGTTTAAAGTTGTCAAAGACAGAGAGGTCTAGCTTATTTTTCTGCAGTCTTGGAAGACTCCCATATCTAATGACAAGTTAGCTATGTCAGATACACTATCAATAAACACATCAGAGACTTCTTTGAAAAAGCCTGTTGGGACTGATAATTCTATTATACATTAGCTGGCTTTTCCCTGTCTATTAAATTACAATTAATAGTTCTTGGAATCAAAGTAATACTTATGGTTCGAGGTGAATGATGCTCTGTTCCTTTCCTGGGTGACTTTCCCCAGACACATGGAGCAGTTAGTTAGGGTGTGATTGATATTTTTAAAGAAAGGAATACAGGTCCTGCCACTTAATTCCTGGATGCACATAGGCCCACCTTCTTGGTTGACCACTGGTGCAAAATTCTGTCCATCAATGAACTGAACTGAATTGAATTAAATTAAATTTATGGTCATTTTAAAATAATCACAACAAAATTATGAGCACCTCTCCAACTGGGTACAAAATGCAAAAATCACACTACTATTCGTGAAGCACGACCAATGCTACAATACATACTACAAACAAGGAAAAAAACACTAATATTATATGTAATGCAGTTAAAAAGAAGTAAGATTAAAATAACAATGGAACCAGTAGTAATACAGTAAAATAATAACATTTCACTTTGGAGTAGGTGCACCAGAGCAACAACAATATGTATTCCCCATCATGTATTTAAACCACCTTAATATTAATATTTAAACCAACTTATTTTTATTCCGTTTATTTAAGGATATTGGAAAGAAACTGTTTCTGAATTTATCAGTCCGTACTTTCAAAGATCTATAATGCTGACCAGAGGACAACAGTTCAAACAGGTGATGACCAGGATGTGAAGGATCCTTAATGATGTTTGTGACTCTGGTGAGATAGTGAAGGCAGACAATATCTTCCAGGGATCTTCTTGATTTAGGTCCTTTGTTAAGAACTTGGGCGCCCATCTTGTACTTCATTCAGACATCCCTGCTGATGTTACAAGGTCTGGTATTGATCATCTTAGATCAGATAAGGCGCAAAACTGGATTCCCGCGAGTGGTCCCACCCTGGAGATCTTGACTTTATTGCTGGCAATAAGAGTGTCTGTCCCTGGCTTTTAAGCTAGGATCTGCATTCTGACCATAGCAACAGAATGGATAATATCAGTCAGCCCTACAGTGCTCTTCCTAGTGATTTCTCTTCCATGCCAGAGTAAACTTGATCACCTTTTGCTAATTGTCTCAGGATAGTTTAAATACCTAGGAATTTAGATTAAAAACAAACTTAAACGTCTGTTAAAACTTAACGATTTCCATTATATTGTAGAAATTAAGATGTTAGTTGATGGTCATCCCTTCATTTTAGCCCCTGTGATCCTGAACTGTATTTAAGTACCTGTTTTAGTACCACCGTTTCATTAAAGCACCCAGTTATTTGAATTTTGGGATAATATATGTTATGTAACTTTGAATGTAAGAATTTTTTCTGTTGAGAAGGAGTCCATTCTATACATTTAATGTATTTGGCTTTTTAGTACATCTGTGTTATCCTATCACTTTGGTTCAACTTTGTGTCTGGGTAGATTGTTTCTGCACTAGGCAAAGATGCAATTCCTGTCTTCTTTCTTTAATTTACACTGTTTCCAGAGTACATGTTTCCTTGTTGATAGTGAAAAAGTTAACAAAATTCATTTAGTTGAAGTGTTTGTGCATGTGTTGGAAAATTGGAAAATAGAACATGCTGAAATTAGGGCTCAGCCCAGGTGTTTGGAGTAGGGAGGCAGCTAAAATGGTAAGTGAACTTTTTCAGCCACTGTTTCCATAATTATGATATTTACTTTAATATTGATTTGTTGTGGATTAAAAATGCAAAGACTTGTAGTCATAAGAGGTAGGATGTTGTGATCCATTATCCAATTTTTATTAGTTTTTTTGCCGGTTCCTGTGAACTAATTTAATTATGTACACATCTTTTTAGGCATTTTGAAAAAACTGGGATTTTTTTGGTGCTAAGCTGCAGTGCCATCATTGTTTTTTTATATGGGCTCTACCATTTCCCAAGTCTCTTCATCAAGACATGGCTCCTGTTTGCCATGAGATGTAGTCACAGGGGCATCTGACAACATTGATAATAAAAGGTTAAAAGGTTGCCACTGGTGGCCATTTCTCAGCTGGGTTTGTGAATAAATCCTTCTGTTAGTGTGCAAATCTTTTGGAGAATTACTTTGGGGCTTTAGATCTTTGCTTTTGTTACTAGGTACTTGAAATTTTGGTTACAATTTAATCCTGATGACAAATCGGCTTGACTGTTGCTTCTGACTTTGGCTTTCTTTTTGACTAAATTTCACCTCCTTATCCTTATTAAAAATGCTTACCCTCTCACTCCAAGTCAGCACACAGGGATTTCCTTGACAGTTAACAAACTACTTGTATGTAAAAGTGCATACTGCTGCTACTACTACTGCTGCTGTAAAAATACTGCTACAGATTTCTATTCCAATGAATTTCTATTCAAATGCATTCTAAATAGTGTAGCCCAAAGTCAGCACTGTTTGCACTATATATTCTATTTAACTACTGTATATTTAAATAACAAGCATAGATTCATAGAGCTGTGAAGTAGCAATAGAAACCCATGCCACAATTTTTAACAATTTAACAATTTTGTGAACTTTTCAACAAGTCAAAATGTTAAAATAGACAAAAGGGAATCAACTAAAATCATTGCTATAGATTTCATTAATAATACTTCCTGATTATCATGCCAGTGAGTGGTGGCATATGACATGTTAGTCTGACTTGCAAGTTATTAATTGAAAGTTGAATTTGAAATTGATAATGGTTGTCTATTCATCAGCTTTTTAATTAATTTCTTTTAGGTTGAGGTTTGTAATGACCTGGTCACTGTCTTACATGCACTGGTTGTAAGGTGGGTACCATCCATATTTGGGGTGCTAGTATATCACAGGCCTACATATGTAAGCACATACCCACACACACTCATGGTTGTCAGCAAATAGAGATTAAGAGTTAACACGACTGAAGTGTTTAAAGTTATGAAAAGAAAACTACAGTAGATCCCAATTACTACTTTAAAATAAATTACACATGGACAAGGTTGGAAACCTGCTAGAAACAGATTTTGCATAATGTCTTTCTTCATACAAAAAAACCTAGAAACAAGAATAAATTATCAAGTAGTGTGGCAGGGAGAAGGATGAAGGAGCTTGTGGGCAGAATGGCCTGCTCTCATCATAATTTGTCTAATGATGTACAGGTGAAATTTATATAACCTGAATAACTTTAGAATGTGGAAAGAAAGCAAACGTACCTTGTAAAACCCAAGAAGTAGAAGATATCAACAGTCCCCAGACCAGGGCCTCTGGAGCTACAATGTTAATCACTGCATCACTATTGGTTGTTTTAATCTTATAAGTCCATCAGAGTTTTACAATCCCTTGCCGTACATTGATTTTTCAAAAGAACTCAACTAAAGCTGGCATTTGGCCTCATCACTATAGCAACTCATCTTAATGCAAAAGTGATGCAAGTAAAACAGACAACAATACATGGAAGCCAGAAACAAAGCATTTTTATTTTATTGATTATTTTAGTTAATGTTTGCTGAAACTTATGCAGTTTTTTTTTTATTACCAAATGTCAGCTGTGATCAGGTGGAGGCTGAGTGCCTAGGGGTTTTTTTGGGTTGGTTTTGAAGCATACTGTTGTACACGCTATCTTATTTTGGTCTGTTTGATTTATTTTTTATGTTTTGTTTCCAAATAAAAATATTTTTAAAAGATTTTGACTTCTTCAAGAGCATAGAGGTCAATTCTAACTTAGCCCTTCATGTGCGATCTATTATTGGTTATTATTCTAATCATCAAGCAGATACATACTGTATGTGATGAGGCCATGCATGTTTAAACAGGGCAAATCCACCCATTAAGGACTTACTTACTGTTCTTTTTTTACAAAGTCAAATTTTACAAAACTTAGTTCACATCAAATCAATCCCCACCCATGAGAAAGAAAGCTAGGCCAACAGAGTAAAACTTTAATACTAGGAAAAATAAGTAAATAAATACATAAATAAAGAAATAAAAATAATTAAAATAAATAAAGGAAGAGAATCCACTTCCTCAATTGAAATGCTTGTTCTAAAATGTTATCGATTAGATCCTGCCAAGTTTTAAAAAAGTTTTCCACAGATCCTCCACAGTGAGAATTAGATTTTTCCAGTTTCAAATAATGTTTAACATCAGTTACCCACAGACTTAAGAGAGGAGAGTTGGGATTCTTCCAGTTGAGCAAGATAAGTCTACGTGCCAATAGTGTAGTAAAGGCAATCACAGTTTGTTTGTCCTTCTCCACTTTAAGCCCATCTGGAAGAACACCAAACACAGCTGTTAATGGGTTAAGAGGGATTGTGACACCGAGTTTGTCTGAAAGGTACTTAAAGATTTTGGTCCAGAATGATGTTACTTTGGTGCAGGCCCAAAACATGTGAGCCAGTGAGGCTGAAGCTCAATTGCAGCATTCGCAGGTTGGATCTTGCAAAGGAAAAATTTTAGACAATTTTGACTGAGACAGATGTGCTTGATAAATGATTTTAAGTTGAATAATTGTATGCGTTGCACATATGGCACTCGAGTGAATTCTGTGTATCGCTGCCTTCCACTCCTTTTCTGATATGTTGAGTGAGAGATCCTTTTCCCACCGTACTCTGGGATCTTTGAAAGGGAGGGACTTAAAAATGTTTTTATATATTACAGCAATGCTGTCTGAGTCCTCAAGACTAATCAATATTTTTTCCGCAATAGAAATAGGTGGGAGGTGAGGGCAATTGGGCAGGTTTTGTTTAGCAAAGTTTCTAATTTGAAGGTAGTGAAAGAAATATGTTGCTGGAAAGTTACATTTGGAGTGTAATTGTTAGTTGGATGCGAAGACGTTGTCTATGTACAGGTCTCTAAGTGATTTAATCCCAAATGTTCTCCAGACATTAAAAACTTCTCTTCTTTTTCCTCTGCACAGTCTCCTACATTCTGGAAATGCTGCTTGTTTTTTTCTATCATTTGACCAGTTGCATGTTTTTTGATTCTGTCTTTAATTTGAGATTTAATACTTACATTGGGCTACATCCCTGACTATTGTGTGTTTTATACTTTTTGTTACTTGCTTTTGTACATTAGTTTTTGTTTTGCCTTTGCTTCATTGCTTTTTATCAACCATGGTAACAGCTAAGCTATTACTCCACACTTAATGATCCACCTTCATCATGTCTTCCCTGGCACTTGTGTTGCTTACTTTTGTCATCAATTGCACGGGTAAATTCAGTCGTCTGCCAAAAAACCAAGAAGCACAGTGGAGCATCAATGAGCAAGTGGCAATTTAACAAATGGAAACTGCAAGGAACATTTTTTAAAAGGACATCCAACACTATAAAGCAAGTGACTAAGAAAGAATAGAAGATGTAGTTGGGGACAATCGAATATCAGTGCATGTAGAAAACTGACTAAAAGCAAGATAAAAGTGAGAGGTCAGAAGCAGAAAATTTAAGAGCAAAGAAAAATAATAGAAAAACATTATATGGAAAGATTAAAAAATAAGCACAGGTTTGCCTAAACAGTCAGCACATTTAGGGGAGCTTCTGTGTTGCATTAAGGAAAGGAGTATAGCAGCGTTTCTCAATCTTTAAGTATTTGCGACCCAAGTTTTCATAACGTTTTTTTGAAATGAGACCACTAATACCAAATTGTTCTTTTTTAATTAATGATATATCATAGATGCATATTTTATTATACCTACTTAACTTTTATTGACTCTATATTTATTTTTCTAGTATCAGAATGTAATTTAAGTTAATTTGTTTTGGTTTCAATAGATGTATTTTTCATATTTTTGTTCTTGTTTTCTTTTTTTCACATCTTCACACCCCCCTGGGAGGGGGGGGGGCCCGGGGGGGGGGGCACCCCAAAGTTTGAGAACCACTGGAATATAGCAAGAGGCACAGAATTAGAATGGAGTATTGTACAAGCTAACCCTGTAACAAAATAACAAAGAATTGTAGGTACATAATGACAAGTTGGCATTTTATGTAGTGCATAGCAACAGATTATGTAGGGTTATTAAATTTTTAGTCCTTTAACTCAAGAAGAGGAGTTAGGAGATCAACATGGCTATCACTACTTCATGAGAGCCAGGTTATTAGCCAAGATGCTCATACACCACAATAAAATGTTTCTCTTTAAAATCACTTATTATGTAGATGCATGGCTGAAATGTCTGTAGGTCCAATTGAAATGTTTGACGCACCACAAGTAGTAGGCCATACATTAGAAATGCATTTTCTATTAGAATAGACATTTACAATACATTGAAATGGTTCAGGTTAAGAAGGAAGTTAATAGTAAGAATCCAAAGAGAACTATAAAACAAAACATTTGTCATGATCTAGCTTGCTAAAGGGCACCATATCTACCTACTATATAATAAAACTCACTGGTAGGTATGATGAAACAATACATCAGGGGTGCAAAGTTCAATTCCTGATTGCGACCTATTTTTACAAAAAATGAATTAAAATTGAGTCTTTTGTGCAAGAAATCAACATATTAATTAAAGGAATAAACGTATCCTTTACTAGGACAAGTTCAGAAGCCAGGCAGGAGTCTGTTCATTGCATCCTTTACTTCTTCCTCAGCAAATGCTGAAGAGGGAGCATTCATCCCAGCAGTATGTTAGAGAATGATCAAAAAAGTAAGGGCAGAATCAGTTGTATAAACAAATGAATTTACATAACAGTGCTGATTAATACATATATTTACTCTGATTGGTTCATTGGTTTACACTCAAATGACTTATTGACATAAAAGTCTGTTCTACCACACTCTGTAATGTTCAGCTATGCTCTTAAAATCTCTTTGTACATGACAACTGTCCACTCTTGTTGTTTACAGGACATCTACAGATCTCTTAATCATCTCCTTGTACTTTTTGTGTATGACATCATCCTTCTTCTGGTACATCCTTGTCTTTGTTGTTCACATGACAATTATCTAGTTTTCTGATATAGTTTTCTGAACAGGTTTCATTTTTTTAGTAACCTTTTTATTCTTGTAAGACAGATGCTATATTTCAATATGGAAAACATATCAAAATGCTACCTCCAAATTATTCTGTCACAATTTCAATGACAACAAATAACATACCGAGTGATGTTGGGTCACTAAATATTTACAATGTGCAACCAAGAATTGACTTCAAAGATGGGAGGCATTTGTAAGAATACAAATGATGGGGACCTATCTACCATTGGTGATAGTCAGAAAGCAGATAGGAGGCAAGCGAGCTGCCACAAAATGACAGAGTCGTGAAATCAAGATTTGTAGGAACAGAGGACGTGACAGGCAACAGAGGCTGAGGATACCATGCAGAGGCATGAGAAGAATAACGATGTTACATGTAGGACAAGAGAAATCAAAAAAGTTTATATTTATTTGTTTACCTTATTTCACTTAACTGGCTAGTTTATTGAAAAATTATAAGTAGTGCTGCATATACATGAAGGGCAAGTGGAGCACAGCCCCACCTGTTGTTGTGCAGAAAAAGTAATAAGCTCAGTAATTTAATATATTATTAAAATGTCTAATAACTTTTCCTTCTTATGCAGTTGTTTTCCAAATTGTCCATAATATGCTCAATATTATTTCTTATTCTGAACAATATGTTTTTAGTATGTGAAACAGGGCAAGCTTTTTTGGGCTGGTAGTGTTCTAGGTTTTTTTGGTATATGGTTCACTTAGTTTATCATGTGCTCATGTATAACTTGAACCTTACAGTTCTCTACATTAAAATGAGGACTGAGGATTTTTTTTCCCTTTTTCCACTGTTCCATGCAGTGATAGGCAGTGAAGAGTACAAAATATCCAAAATCCATTTCTAGATCAATATCAGGAATGAACTGAGTACAAGACTTTCTGAACATCTTGGTATTCACCCACTATTGTGAAGACTGGTTAACTGTGCAAAATCTTCTGTATACTCCTTCCATTTTATTTAAAACAAGCCAACAGTATGATGCTCTTTTTCAAAGAAGTATAGAGTCCTAGACTGGAATGAGCAGTTCTTTTTTCAGTTGTTTCCCTGCCTCATACTGTCTGACAAACACATGGTCACATGGTAGATGGTGTAGCTATTCATTAGTCCTAGAGAGTCTTGGGTTAATGTGATGCACCATGTGTAGTCTGTTTGTTCTTTTGTCGCTTGTCCTTTTTAACCCCAAAGCCATTGATTCTAAATTTGAGGTGTTGCTCTTTCAGTTTAAGCAGGTCAGAGACAGTATTATTTGCAGGCACTGGGTGATTGCAAGACTCTCAGTTTACTTAATCCTTAAATCTACTACTGTATATATTTATATGCACCTACACCTGAACACCAGCAAAACCAAGGAGCTGGTGGTGGATTTTAGGGGACCCAGGCCCCTCATGGACCTTGTGATCATCAGAGGTGACTGTGTGCAGAGAGTGCAGACCTATAAATACCTGGGAGTGCAGGTGGATGATAAATTGGACTGGACTGCCAACACTGATGCTCTGTACAAGAGAGGACAGAGCCGACTATACTTCCTTAGAAGGCTGGTGTCTTTCAGCATCTGCAATAAGATGCTGCAGATGTTCTATCAGACGGTTGTGGTGAGTGCCCTCTTCTACACGGTGGTGTGCTGGGGAGGCAGCATAAAGAAGAGGGATGCGTCACTCCTGGACAAACTGGTGAGGAAGGCAGGCTCTGTTGTAGTCACGGAGCTGGACAGTTTGACATCTGTGGCAGAGCAATGGGTGCTGAGCAGGCTCCTGTCAATCACGGAGAATCCACTGCATCCACTGAACAGTATCATCTCCAGACAGAGGAGCAGCTTCAACGACAGATTGCTGTCCCTGTCCTGCTCCACTGACAGACTGAGGAGATCGTTCCTCCCCCACACTATGCGACTCTTCAGTTCCACCCGGGGGTGTAAACATTAACACTATACAAGATTATAGACTGTTTTACCTGCCTCGCACTCTTCACCTTGCATTTTTTAACTTGCACTGCACTTTTATTGCTCTTTAATTAATATTGTTTTTATCAGTATGCTGCTGCTGGAGTATGTGAATTTGCCCATGGGGATTAATAAAGTATCTATCTATCTATCTATCTATCTATCTATCTATCTATCTATCTATCTATCTATCTATCTATCTATCTATCTATCTATCTATCTATCTATCTGTCTATCTATCTATCTATCTATCTATCTATCTAGCTATTGTGACAGATAGGGGTCTCTGTTGACACCAGGTAAAATATCAGAAATAATTTTAATTCTTCCAATAAAGTGCACAAAGTACCTTCACCTCCACAATCCACACAAATCTAATATAATAATCACAATAATAATCACTCAGTAAACAATCCCCCACTCCCAGCAGCTTAGTCACCCAACCTCCCAACTCTGGCTCTGTTTGCTGGGATTTCCCATAGTCCTTTTATATTCCTTGACCCGGAAGTGCTTCTGTCCCTCAGTCCATGTGATTTCCTAGCACTTCCGGGTCAGATGAAAACTCCTTTTTCTTCAGCCCGGAAGTACTTCATTTCTTCCGTCCTCGTGACTAGGGAGTACTTCCGGGCTATATGGAAAATACAAATCCCTGTGCCTCCCTGCAGCTTCCCCTGACGGCCCCCGCGGTATCCAGCAGGACTGTGAAGTAAAACTCCAATGTCCATGATGCCCTGCTGGAATTCGGGGCCCCTCCATGTTGTAGGGAGAACTCCATCTAGCGGTGTGGGGGTATTGGTCGGGATAAACTGCTGGCCATATATCACACTATCTATCTATCTATTTGCTGTATTTTGACAGGTGATGACAATTTTAGACTGTATCATAACAATCTGATGTCAAAGGACCACCATCCCATTGATTCATTTTTCAAAACGCAAATGGTGCAGGAACTTGCATATATCTGCCTAATCATCAACAAAAGGGTCAGATAATGTTAGTTTGAGTAATTTAATGTCAGTTTTAGAGAAAAACACACACATAAAAGAAAACTGTGATATGGCTCTGCCAGAACTTTTCATGCCAAAAATGCACTAATTATAATTTGTTTTTGTTGCATTTTTCATTTACCTTTCAATGTATGGATTGTCACTTGTTGCTGTTGTCATTTCTGAGCACCATGTGGTGCCGTTGGCATATAGGGGACCTGGAACTAACAAAGCATTCACATCTTTGACCCAGAAGTTTCAATAGTAGCATTCTGTTTTTTCATTTTATGGTCCTGAATTTCTAAAGTATCTTTTCAACTCTCCTTTTGTTTGCTCATTTTGTTTGATTAGAAAGATTTCAGTATTTATTACTAATACTTTAAAGCAAAAGGAAAGTTTAATCAAATGGGTAGGTAGGTAGGTAAGTAGGTAGGTAGGTAGGTAGGTAATTGTAGAGTTACAGCACTAGACATAAAACTCCTAAATTTGCATATAACAAGAATTATAATAATTTTAAATATGGTAGCAAGGTATGCATATACATATAAAAAGAATTACAGTGGAACCTCGGTTTATGAGTAACTTGGTTTACGAGTGTTTTGCAAGACAAGCTAAATTTTTTAATAAATTTTGACTTGATAAACGAGCGATGTCTTGCAATATGAGTAGTATGGATACACTTTGTCTGCTGAGCGTCATGTGATCACAACTGAGCTGATGGTTCCTCTCTCTTGCGCGCGTCTCTCTCTCATCTCTCTCACTCGCTCGCGCGTGCGCGTCTCTCTCTCTACTTATCTCTCTTGCTCACGCGCACGTCTCTCTCTCTCTCCTTATCTCACTCGCTCACGCGCGCGTCTCTCTCTCTACTTATCTCGCTCGCTCGTACGTGCGAGCGTCTCTCTCACGTCTCTCTCTCTCTTCTCTTGAGGGCAATCATCTCCTATTCTCTGTCTGAGTCTGTGTGCCTCACTCATATAGTCAACATCCGTACGAGCGTATACTGTTTACTACAGCATTGTGACTATGTGTATGTGTGCGCTGTGAAGTGCGAGTCCCCGTCTTGCGCCCCAAAACATGAAGCTGAGTTTCAGTACTTTAACAACACCAGCTTTATTCAGCTTGAAACAGCAACAGCGCGGTTATTTATTGTAGCGGGATCTTTATAATGTTCCTTTTATCACCCATCAACGGCAGGCGCTTATAGCATGCCTGCAATCTTTTTGGATATGCTTATACGGTGAACTGCTACAGCGCTGGGAGACTGCGATTGCTTTGGGACACTCTTCCGTGTGTCGTCCCGTTGGGTGGAATCCCACAAGAGTTTAGAAACTCACTCACACCTGCCATGATTCTTTTTAAAGGTAAAGTGCAGGTTAATTTGTTTTATGTATTTTTACTTTATATTTTGTATTAATCATTTTTATATGAATAGTTTTGGGTTGTGGAACGAATCATCTGAGTTTCCATTATTTCTTATGGGGAAATTCACTTTGATATACGAGTGCTTTGGACTGCGAGCACGTTTCCGGAACGAATTATGCTCACAAACCGAAGTTCCACTGTATATATAAATAAACTGTATCTATTTAATAAGTGTAAAGTGATTAGAATTGCACATGCTTATAAGTTATATATTTTTTCTGTTTTATAGTACAGGATGTTAGTCATTGCAAGTAGCATCATTATCTGTTAGGATGTCTGCTAGACCAGCTACTGTATGTACTAGGGAACAATACCTTTTTGGCTGAAGTGTCACTCATTATAGAGCCTGATGGCTGAAGGTAAAAATAACTTCACAGAATGCAGTTGTCTCAGTCCATTTTAGCCAAAACCTCATAGAGGAGGGGTGAGACTCATTGTCTAGGTTAGTAAGCACCATCTTGAGTGACCTCTGTTATACCACCACTCCAGTGAGACCAGCCTGACTCCCAGTGATATTAAACCAGCCTTTTGAATAGGTTTATTTAGTCTGTTGGCATTACATGCACTAATGCAATTTCCCCAGCACACTACTGCATATTAAAACACTTTGGCCACTAAAGGACATGAAAGAGTGGTCTTGTATATACCATATGACCTCAGCCTCCTCATTAAATATAGGATACTCTGGCCCTTCTTGTATATAGCGCCTGTGTTGGTACTCCACTCAAGCCTGCCGTTCAGATACACTTGAGGTATTTGTATATCCTCATCACCTCATAATCTTTACCATCAATGAGGACTGGGGGCAGAGTGGGTTTGACCTTCCTGGAGTGTACATTTATCTCCTTTGTCTTACTGATGTTTAGCTGATGGTGGTTCTATTTTCACCATTCAAAAATGTCCTTCACTAGTTTCCTGTATTCATTATCTTGCCCACCACTGATACACCCAAGTATGGCTGTACTATCAGAAAATTTCTGCAGATGACATGACACAGTATTGTTTTATTAAAGTCTGAAGTGCACAGAGTAAATGGAATGGAAGCCAGTGTATTTCCCTTTGGAAAACCTGTGCTACTCATGTCAGATACACAATTCTTAATTCACACAAACTCTAGTCTACCAGTTAAGTAGTCCATTATCCAGAACACAATGGTAACATCAACCTTGTCTGAAATCGACTGGTGCAAGGCTGCCATAACAGTGCCTGGCTCATACAACCATGAAATATATTAAACAGGTTTTAAAATGTAATGCTATATTAAAATACCTCTTTGCTGAGAATTTTTAAAATTTCAGTGTTAGTTACCTGTATGGCAGAACATTTATGAGAATTCATACTTTATAAATGCTTTTTATCCCCTCAGAGCACTTGTACCCAGGTTCGATTTTTGAGAGTGAAAGCTAAGACAGCATGACATTGTCCAGTGATATATCAAAACATAGGGATACCAAATTTAAAACTCTCCCTAGAAAAACCAAAACTTGAAACCATTTACTGACTTTAAAGATCATCTGGCCTAAATGGAAAGGTTGAACATAGGTTGAACCTGATGCTGACTATGTTAAACTCAGTGTATAATTTAAAAAGAGGCCTTGCTAATTATGAAATAATATGTAATATTTTAAAATTGCCAGAAATCCAAATGTCTGCACATTAATATAGGTATATTTTTAAATTTGAAAAAGTCATTATGAAAAATGAATGAAGGTAATATGTGAGTATTAGGATAAAGCTTGGTGTTTATTGACAATTTCTGATTACACTCTCACCTCTGTTAAGAACATTTGACTTTGCTATTAAACATTTTTGTCTTGCATTGTTTTGCATTTTAATTTAAAGATCATTAATAAACTAGCCATGTCAACAACATAAAGAGAGGCAGACATAACAGTAATGTGTATTATGTCTTAAAATGTGTTTAGTGTTAAAAGCTACAGTTGCAGGAAAAGTTCAGTTGTTCCTATTAATTCAGTAGGTCTTTGTGTAAAAAGTACACATTGTTTTATTAATGCACTTCATTTATTCCCCTCATCTGTATGCATGAGCAAATTAATAATATATGGATACAGAATGAGTATTCCTGCTGCCTCATTGTCTCATTATTTATTTTAATTTACGTTTGACTGCATTATTACAACCAGTATGACCAATAGGGTATGCTTTCCCAGATCCCTGTTACCCACAATAATGCTAAAAGGTCAGAATGTACAAAAATATGTTTTTTTAAAAAAAACTCAAATACTGGACAAAAGGGGAATAAATATAAAGTAAGCTAAAATAAAAATGAACAAAAGAAAACAAATTCCTAGCTGTCTAAAGGGCCTAGCTATTACTGGACTTGCACCCCTGTTTAAGTGATCGCTCAGATTGCCCAGTTACCCGCTTTACAATACCAAAGCCAAGCAATCACTCCCTTCCTTATCCCCAATTGATCTCCAACTCTGGCCTTCCTCCAATCAGTTAAGCTCTTGTCCTCTTCAGGCACTCAGTGCTATGACTATGGTGTTTTGAACTATACAGAATCCATTTCTGTTATCATTTTGTATTTTTATATTCATTTCAACATTGTTGTCATTTAAAAGAAACATTTTTGTGATGTCATTGCATCGGCATGTTTGGGCTTGTGTGCCATTATAAATTCAGCCACGTGGCCATGGTTTTACTGTCATTAGATGTAGTGCCCTATTGCTGTCAAGTGTTCACAGAACACATGATA
Organism: Polypterus bichir lapradei; assembly: GCA_026402145.1. Taxonomy (NCBI): domain Eukaryota; kingdom Metazoa; phylum Chordata; class Cladistia; order Polypteriformes; family Polypteridae; genus Polypterus; species Polypterus bichir. Next base: position 34,807,986 of record JANRMT010062791.1, read on the forward strand.
CATGACCGCTGCATGTGTGACACCATCACTGAGACACTACAGTAATCGAAAACAAAACTTTGAGCTAAAAGCAAGATTTTCCAGAGATTTAAGAGTATAAATTTTAATTTGATTGAAATAAAAAATCTGACAATATATTGTAAGTCCATTGACATTATAACTGTTATATATTGACAACGGTTAAGAGAAAAACGGAAAGTTTAGGCAAATATAGTCTGGAGAAAACAAACCTCTGTAGGATCCACATTTGGCTGTAACAGATAAACCTATAGTCTTCGGTTAGTCAGAGTCACAGATCAAGTTACCTCGGACTACTGGTCATTCACAAAATACTTGGTATTTTGCATGATAAGTACTATATGCTTCGCAATGTAATAAGGAGATTAAATGATAGCATCCTTGGATTCTAAGGATCCCGGTATCTGAAAACCATTCCTATAGACAGGAGTGACAGCTTAGCAGTAGAGCAGTAGCATAGAGCCATAACAGAATATTGTGCAGAAAAACAGAATAGATGAGGGTTAGTAACAGCTTATAATGTTTGTCATATTTGTATTTTCTGAGCAAATGACAAATAAATTGAAATGCAATATGAATAGTGTTATGTTGCGTGCTACTTATTTCACAAACACACACCAAGTCACACTGACACAGACTTTTTCCGTAAAGGTGCAGAGTATCCAACCACTCACACTTCTTTATTGCATTGCCAAAACTCTCTAGTGTGCACCACATATCAATTGCTTGGTGCCACCTACTGGTTGCTATCGGCATCATGCAACATGTAGTTTAATACAATACATAACATATCTCCTCCCTGCTAAGATTGATTGTCAATAACACAAGGATTTTTTCCATAACACAACATAACACAAAAATGGTCCCTTAATATAGTATAGAGATACACTTCTCTCTCTATCTTTTTTTTTTTTTTCAAATGATAACAAATATATCTCAGAACTCTGAAAAACAACTCGAACAGTCACACACTTTTATGTTCTCTATCTCAGTGGGTGTTCACTCATCACGGTAGCGTAGTGGTGGTTTAGTGATCCTCACAGGATAACGTCTGACAGTCTCTGTTACCAAAGTATGCTCCGTGTGTCGTGATTCAGTGGACTGGGGATTTTCAGTGGTGTAGCTATCTCTGGACCTTGATCATTCTTGTCATGGTGAGATGTACAAGGATGATGTGTGGTGCCACTATCACTCTGGGGTAGTAGCACCGGGGGGTCCACAGGAGGGTTCACTGTAGCCTGCTGAAGCTCTGGATCAGGACGTGTCTGCATCTGGTCCACATGGCGTTTCCATACCCGTTGTTTTCCCACATTTATCTTGTATGACACTGGTCCAGTCTTCTCCATAACAACACCTTGGGTCCACTTCTCCTCCCCCTTCCTATAATCACGCACGATAACAGGCTCTCCTACATCAAACTGTCTGTGCTTGGAGCGTGGTTGGCGGCATTCTTGTTGAGCATCTTGTGACCTGTGCACTACACCAGCAACACTGGGTTTCAGGAAATCCAGCCATGATAGCAGCTTGCGTCCGAGGAACAACATAACTGGTGTCTCCTTTGTTGTTGCATGAGGGGTATTGCAGTATGTTAACAGAAATGTATGCAGGCGTTGTTGCACAAGTGTTGTGCCTCTAGAATATTTTAAGGAATGTTTGAATGTGTGCATGAAACGTTTGGCCAAGCCATTGGTGGCAGGATGGTATGGTGGTGAGCGAATGTGTTTTACTCCATTGGACTTCAAGAATGCACTGAACTCTTCAGAATAGAACTGAGGGCTGTTGTCGCTCACAAGGATGTGTGGAATGCCATATCGACCAAAAAGGCTCCTGAGCACTTGTGTGGTCTTACCAGCTGTGTTGTTGCCCATAATATGCACCTCAGGCATATCCATCACGACCAGGTACATATGTCCTTCAAATAAACCCACAAAGTCCACATGTATCTATTCCCAGGGACTGGAAGGCCATATCCAAGGGTGTAAAGGTGCTAGCCCAGGCTTTTTTTTGCATACTCTGACAAGAGTGGCAGGATTTAGCCTGGAGCTCAATTTGAGAGTCGATGCCAGGCCACCAGGTGTAACTGCGTGCCAAGCTCTTCATTCGCACTGTACCTGGATGTGCTATATGGAGCTCTTTCAGAACATGGGGGCGCAGTTTTGGTGGAACAATCACTGTCACACACAACATGAGGTACCTCAGTTATATTGTGAGATCATGCCGGCGCAGTAGGTAGGGTGCCAGCTCTTCATCTGCATCCTTTGCAGCTGGAAAATGCCCAGTGGTGACCATTTCCACAACACAAGATGAAATGGGGTCACACATGGTGTGCCGCCTGATTTCAGTGTTACTGACTGGTAGGGTGTCCAACTGAGATGTGTAAAATACATCTATTGTGCTTAGTTTCTCTTCATGAGCATGGGGATGTGGTAAGCGTAAAAGTTCGTTAGCATTTGCATGTAATGCACCTTTCCGATATTGAATGGTATAATCATGTGCAGATAGGAGGAATGCCCAACACTGCATTTGGGGTGCAGCCATTGACGGCCTAATTCTCTATGGGCTCAAGATGGAGGTCAACGGGCAATGGTCCATGAGCAGCATGAACTTGTTACCATAGAGGTACTGATGAAACTTGCATACTCCAAAGACTATCGCTAGCGTTTCACTCTCGATCTGAGCATAATTTTGTTCCGCTTTGCTGAGACTTCGTGATGTATAGGCTATCGGTTTTTCTTTGCCATCAGGCATGACGTGTGAGGGCACAGCTCTGACCCCATTAGGTGAAGCGTCGCACGCAGGTCGAGGGGGCAATTCTGTATGGTAATGGGTCAATACCTCCTGCAATACTAGGATTGATTTAGCTTCCTGGAAAGTGGACTCACAGTCTGATGTCCACTGCCATTGTTTCTCCTTATTTAGCAGTTCATTCAGTGGTTTCAGGATAGTGGACAGGTCGGGGATGAAACGTCTGTAGTAGTTTAACATTCCCAGAAAAGAACATAGTTGACTAACTTCTCGTGGTGCTGGGGCTTCCACAATTGTACGCACCTTTTTTGGTGATTTGTGAAGCCCTGCCACATCAAATATGTGACCCAGGTATTCCATGGACTCCTGGAAGAACAAGCACTTCTCTTGCTTGAGATGCAGGCCATACTCATCTAGCCTACCCAGAACTGTATCCAGAGTTTTGAGGTGGGTCTGCTCATCAGGGCCACTAACAAGGATGTTGTCATGGTAACAGTGAGTATGAGAAGCACTTGGTTCATAGCCTTCTGAAATAAGGCGGGTGATGAAGCTACACCAAAGGGTAAGCGATTAAAACTCTCTCACATGGGAGGCATGTGTAAAATTAAATGAACTGTTATTTTCTTCGTCTGTGGGCTACACCTTCCCCATACCCACAGACACAACACAGTCCCAAGCACACAATAAACACAAATAATTGCTCTTTTTTGGCACCACCTCTCCTTCCCAGCAACCGTGTCCTCCTCCACCAAACTCTGGCTCCTGAGTGGTGGTCGCTGGCTTCCTTTATAGTTCACCCTTAAGTTCTCCAGGTGCTTGATCCCTGATTTCTGGCTGCACTTCCGGGTATGATGAATTGGTTGCCCACACGGGCTCAGGAGTCCCAAATACAGTGCCCCTGGCGGTACCAACTCCAATTCCCAGGATGCCTTGCGGGAACCCGAGGCACTGTTCTACCACAGGGAGGCGGCCAACTAGCGTTCAGGGGGAGGTATTGTCCATGGCTGCTTCCCCTGAATATAGTGTGCAGGGGCGTCCCGGCTGGGTAAGGACGCCAAGCGCCTGTCACACAACAGTGTTGGCACTGGAGCCGGAAGTGACATCATCAGTGGTGTCGGAATCAAGTGGGATTTCCCAGGAATGGTCTGCAGGAGACTGAGAGAGACAGTCGGCACACTCTGCCACCCCCTGGTCTGGCGTAGAATTACTATTATTTAGGCCCTTTAGCTGTTTCCCATGTGCATGTCTGTGACAATAGATAACTGGCAGTTTTAAACAGGGTATGCTAGACTAAAGCAGTGAGTCTGTTGCCCAAATTTAAAAGTTACAACTGAAGAGGCATCTCTTACTTTATATATTCAGGCAGAGCATTCTACACCTTTGGGGCCCTGTATCTAATAGCTTGACCTCCCACTTTTGATTTGTTACTCCTTAGAATCTTTAGTAGAAGATAGTAGTCTTGAGATCATAACGTCGGCTCCAGTATGTATATACTGATAAGTTCAGTTGAGTAAGTAGGCTGTATCACTGGACTCATCCTTAAAGACTTACATCGTGACACTGTATATAAGGACACTACTCTTCTACTTGATTTATTTGTTAATTGTATGATGAAGATTATCTTTCTTTAAAAAAAATTAGGTATTTCCTAAAAGATCATCCAAAATGTCTACAAAGGCTATATTTTTATTATCACACCAGGTAATTAACTATTAATGGGAATGTAGCTGTACATACAGTAGATATAAAGTTCTGAAATCATTATTGCTAACATGCCCCAGTGAGGTGGACAATTCATCATTAAGGGCATCTCAGAGTATGCCTTAGTGTTGTGGAAATGTTAGCATCTGTCAGCCATTACATGTTAACAACTAGACCTGTATAGTTTGCAATTTTAACTGTGTTAAGTACCGGTTTGGGGGTCAAGCTGGTGAAGTAAATGAATTTTCACACAGCCAAACTCGTGGCTAGACAAATTTATACTGCTGACCTGGGAAATGCCCTGATTACAGTAGAGTCTGGAGAGACTAAAGCCAAATAAAAATCGACCAGATTAATAATAATTAGCCAAACAAGCCAAATCAATCTAGTTTTCAGTCTGACTAACAGTATCTGGTTCCAAACACTGTCTGCATGTTTTTACCAGCAGCTCTAAGTTAACTATGTATTTTTGACAAGTAAAGTTAGAAAGAATCCTTGGATTGCTGTGAGCAGTGTCAGAATGTGATTCAAGTTCCCCATCCATCTGGACATTTTTTTCTCCAGGTACTTTAGTTTATTTCATATAGAAATTTGTGGCCCTTAATTAGCCAAGTAAGATTGAATGTGAGTACGTCCTGTGATGTCTTATCCATGGTTTATTCTTACCTGGGCACTCAGTTCTAACAGCATAAACTCTGAATGTTCATAAGCCTGGAATGAAAAAGCAGGTGCAGAAAACGAATTGAACTTTTTTCTGAATAATTTAAACTGGCAACAAAATAAATGGCGTGACAATTATGTTTTGAAGAGACCAATTTTATTTCTTCATATTTATAAAGAAAGCAGATGGTTTAAGTCCGGTATTCTTTTAAGACAGTAAAATATCAAATAGTTCACTCATTTCACCAGCATTTTCCTATTTTTTTTCCTAAAATCAACATTCATCACAACTTTTTAGCCGATTTACAATGCTGTTTTTTTCTCCTTCACCTCAAGATCTACTCTATCATTTTTGACTCTCATTAATAATGTAGGGTTTAGGGATGAAGGACAGTAATATTTTGTGTGATGTTGCTGGGGCAGACACATCTGAAATCAATAATGCAAGTACAAAAAAAAAAAAATTAGAGGGATGTTCTGACAAATACTACTGTATATAAGGTCTACCATTACAATGAAAAAGTACCCCTGTCAAACAGTTTTACCAGTTTGAAAAATGGTTCCATTCTTTAGAGATTTATTTGATTATGAATATGTTATATATTATTTTATCAAATAAGTTTAAAATAGTCAGCCCTGGCGTCACTTTACAAATGCTAAAGCTCCCACACAAATGAGGTTTTACCATTGATTAGCTATGTGCAGAATTTATCTTTCAATACCCTTTTGTAGTTTTTTTATTCATAATTTAATTTGTCCAAGCAATTTATCACTTGTTGTGATGTATTTTTAAAGATATATGTTTAAGATTAATTTTTCCCTACAGTATTATTTTATTATTGTTATTGAGGTTCCTGAGCTACAATACTTTTGTTTCCTTATGAAAAAGATTTTGTTAACAGATCATAAATTATCATTTTTGCTTTGCTTTTTTCCTCACCATAACCTATTGCCTGTGGGGGAGGAGTGAAAACTAGATTCATAAAAAAATTTCAATTTCAATGGAAGTCAACATTTTAGGATCCCCTGATACCAAAAACATTGATATCATTGATGAGTGGGTGTCTTGTCTGTGTCTGTGTCTGTATCTGTGTGTCACAATTTCTTGAAGACGGTCTAGAGCTAAAATGGCTGGATGGAAAAATACAAAACTTGAAACTGAAGCCTGTTATTAGATGACGATGTGCTGATTAGTTTTTGAGCCAAATCGTGCAAGAGAAAGAGGCACTCTAGAGGAACCCTGAAATAACGTAATTCTGCAATTAATTATGAATTGTTCTTGTCAATTGCTATTGTAATGACCTATTTTATGATCAGAAAGATCAGCATCAGAGCGGTAAATAATTACTGAAATGTTATAGAATAGTTCAGGTAACTTGGTTCCTAGGGTGCAAAGCTTACTGATGCTCACGTCTGAATTTTTTGTTGTGAAATACCTGCAGTCAGTTTGAATTTAAAACTGCTACTTTTTTGCACTGCCTTGGACTGGCTCCCTGTCCAGGGTCTGTTCCTGCTTTGATCCCTACGCTAACTGGGATAGGCTCCAGCACCCCTGTGGCCCCTGTCCATGACAAAGTGGTGTAGAAACTGAAAATGTTATCTTTCACCCTAAGGTGGGCCCGGGGTTTGTTTCCTGCCTTACGCCCTGTGTTGCCATTTTAGGATTGGCTCCAGCAGTCCCCCGTGACCCTGTAGTTAGGATATAGCGGGTTGGATAATGGATGGATGGATGTTACTTTTCACTGCAATTCCAAGTTCCCCTTCTGTATACAAAAAGGTTTAGTGTGTAAAAAATGTAAAAATAAAATTACATAGGAAAAACAAAACAATGCAAATGATTAGCATCTAAAAATTCATACACTGTGGAAAACAGAGTTTAGCCAAAAAAGTTAACTTACACGCTGCAGGCTTTAAAATGCTATAATTGTAAAATGATCTGCTGATTTATGTTGACTAGCAGCCTAAACCATTGGATTGTATGAGTTTTTTTCTAAAGAAAATTTTTTGATAACTGTGAAATATAAAAAATATCATGTAGCTAAATCTCTAAAGATTAGAATTTATAATTCTAAAGTAGTGTATATAATTCTCAACATATTTCCCTGATAGTCACTTGTTTCTGCATAAAAAGATTGTATTAAATGCTTTGTTTGATTACAACAAAAATTGCAAGATGCTAATGACTTTAGAATAGGTGCTTATTACTGTATAGTTAATTTACTGGTCACTTATGGCTGTGTAGCAAGACCTTAAGAAATGCTTTGTTTGGTGTTATATAACAATTAATTATCTAATAGCAAGCCCTTTGTATTTCTAAAGATTCACAGCATTCTCAGTTTGAAGGTCTACACTGTGGTGAACTGCCAAAGGTTCTGCATTGGATAAAAGAAAAAAAAAAGATGAAACACAACAGGTAATTTTTTGGCTATGTACTGTAATTATTTTTCACAAAATGGATCAAAATTACTGAACTGAAATAAATAAAAACAAACATACAAATCCCAAAGTGCTAGCCTACAATCGCTTGGACAAGCTAGAAAATCAATCTCTTTTCTTTGATGTAAGATGTCTAATCTTGACATAAAATCCTGAGCTGTGACTATTCGCAAGATCGATGGTTTGAATCTCCATTCCATAATGTGTGGCATGATTTGTTCCTCTTCTTGACAGAGAATAGCTGCTCACACAGGTATGTGTTTTCAAACATGCAGAGAAAATGAACAACTTGGAACTGAACTTATGGAATGGACTTTTGAATAAAGGGAGTTAAACTGCTTGTAATAGCAGTGTCAAATGTATGTTTCCGCACACTGGAGTTTGATTAACTTCAGTTGTGAGTGTAATGATCCACATCAACGCCAAATGGACATATGAAAAGATGTCATACAAATGCGGCATATAAGGGTTTGGGAAAGTTACTTCCTTGAGTTCCTTGGCAACTTTTTGGCCACTTGGAAAATGTCCAAAGTACTGTTGCTGCATTTAATTTTTCCACACAGTTTCATTTGAAAGGTGTCTGCTAAATCATATATAGGTGATGACATAATTCCAGGGCGGCAAGGTGGTGCAGTGGTAACACTGCTGCCTTAGAGTAAAGAGACCTTGGTTTGCCTGTTCTCCCTGTGTCTGCATGGGTTTCCTCTGGGTGCTCCGGTTTCCTCCCACAGTCCAAAGACATGAAGGTTAGGTGCATTGGCGATCGTAAATTGTCCCTAGTGTGTGCTTGGGGTGTGGGTGTGTGTGTGTGCCCTGCGGTGGGCTGGCACCCTGCCCAGGATTTGTTCCTGCTTTGCGCCCCGTAATGGCTGGGATTGGCTCCTGCAGACCCCCGTGACCCTATGTTAGGATACAGCGGTTTTGAAAATGACTGACTGACTGACATAATTCCATCCCAGTAATGTATCATTTAACACTGCGAGATAGCATAATACATCACAACATCACATAAAAAAAATTAAGTCACAAAGCCACTTTTCATTGGTTATCCCTTTGCTGTTTCTCTTTACACAGCTCATAAAATCTCCAATGCAATTCATTTGGATTCAGCCAGGAGACCTCTGTTTGGTACAGAACATCTTCAATGTTCAAATTAACTTTATTTAGAAATTATTTAAATTGTTGGTAATTTACATTTTTTGGCTCTAATGAAATTTGCTGTTCCTTTACCAGTTATTTGCCACACTGGGCTTCCTGATGTACGACGCAGTGATAGATATGATCTCACCTAAGCAATTATCATCTTTTATTTAAGCCACCAACTCGCTTCGACCATCATACAAACAGAAAAACAAGGCAATATGATTTATGAATGCATATGTAGAACACTTGGAATATGTTTGTTGTACCATATATATATAGCTTTAATTTCAATACATTGTTCAGCTACAGTATTTGGAGTCCAGCTCATGTATAAAAAGCACATACAGTTCTTAACAGAAAATGAATATTTAAGAAAATGAATATTTAATTAATTCTGTTGCTTTTCTGGAAGCTGCTATTGCTCATTAATAGCAATCTCGTTGACTTGACTAGCCCATGTGTTTCTAGTGAGTCTGATGTTTGCAAAAGCAGGCCTTGTCCTGAATGCAGTGCTCCCACAGAGTGGTCTCCATGATTTAGTTCAGCAATGATAAAACTTGCCTTCACTGCTACTTCATTTTTGCATTTGACCTTTGTAAATATACTCATCTGAGTGTCAAGTTTCATTTTTAACTTTCATATTTTCTTTCCCTTTCCACGGTGCTTATGCCATTATATTTTTCTACATGTTCTGGTAAAGCAGCGTTTCTCAACCTTTAAGTATTTGCGACCCGAGTTTTCATAACAGTTTTAATCGCACCCCCCCCCCACCCAACATTTTTTTGAAATGTAGATGCATATTTTATTATACCTACTTAACTTTTATCGACATTTATCTAACTCTATATTTATTGTTCTAGTATCAGAATGTAGCTTAAGTTAATTTGTTTTGGTTTGAACAGATGTTTTTTTCATATTTTTGATTCTTGTTTTCTTTTTTTCACATCTTCGTGCCCCCCTTTTTGTTACTTCGTGCCCCCGTAGGGGGGCCTGCCCCACAGGTTGAGAACCACTGTGGTAAAGGCACATTATGTTAAACTATTTCTAGAGTGGCCACAGTCTCCACAGATAACACAATGATTTTCCTAGTGTATTCAACATGCAGGTATTTTTTCTCTCTTTCTTGAAAAATGCTTTCTTCTCTCACTGTTCTTCTTTTCTTTGCCATTTTCTCCCTTGCAAAAAAATGCATATATTTACATATTTTACTACTAAGAAGATCATAGTATTTTTTGTGGTACTGGATTCACAGCAATGTCTTAGTAAATATCTCCAATCTACGTAATCAGTTTTACTACTGAGGGAAGGGGATATTCAGTTATTATGCAATTGAAACCAAGGTCTCAACAGAACTGGAGTTCCTGCTCTCACGAGCTTCACACCATCTTCTTCTTCTTTTGGCTGCTCCCGTTAGGGGTTACCACAGCGGATCATCTTCTTCCATAGCTTCCTTTCCTCTGCATCTTGTTCTGTTACACCCATCACCTGCATGTCCTCTCTCACCGCATCCATAAACCTTCTCTTAGGCCTTCCTCTTTTCCTCTTCCCTGGCAGCTCTATCCTTAATATCCTTCTCCCAATATACTCAGCATCTCTTCTCTGCACATGTCCAAACCAATGCAATCTTGCCTCTCTGACTAGGCAAATTCTTCCAAGGGCCAGATTAAAATAATTTACAGGCCAATTGTGACCTGCAGACTAGGAGTATGGCATATGTGGGATAATGTGTATTAGGCATGTAATCTAAGCTCTAGTTATATCATAGTCTTGTATTTATGTAGATTTGGTTGTGATAATGGTTAGTGAATTACAGGGTGACCTTTGAATTTCGAGAGACTCAGGCATGTGGGTGTAATGAGGATTAAATCATGTTTTTTTTTAGTTTAAGACTGGTAGTCTAATCTTAAATGTAATTTGAGTGTATTATAACTTTATTATATAGCTCAAAATGGAAAACCTAGCATTACCTTTGATTGTATGCATTTTAAACAGGAGTTTAGCAAAAGGGTGAAAAAAGTAAAATGAAGGCAAAGGACAGGTAGAACTGATAAGCAGATGAGTAGCTCAATAGCATCATTTTGTAAGAGACAGTGGACAGAGGGCCTGCAGAGACTGAACAAAGTTTTGCTTGAAAGGTAAACATTTTAGAAGACATTGTGGGCAAAGTTTGACATCACTATAGAATAGAGGTCCATTAGATCTGTTGTTCTTTTGAAGCATCATCTATGCCAGGACTAATGGTCTATTTGAACAGAGTGTTGAATAACACAAAACAGATATGCATACTAGATGAGAACCGTGGGAATTATGCAAATGTAAAGCAAATATTTGGAAGAAGTGTTGTTATCTATTAGAATGTTTATGTTTAAGCTCAGATAAATTACCTATTGTGTATACGTTTGTTAGAAGATGTGCAATAGCAGCTTTTGGGAACTCTGTTGTTTAACTTGTATCTCATATTTAGCTTAAAATTACTTCAGGTTGACAGGTAGCAAAAACTAAGGGAAATTGTCAGTTGTCCAATATCTGACTGCTATATCCAACCATCCATCTTCTTCCGCTTATCTGAGGTTGGGTCGCGGGGGCAGCAGCTTGAGCAGAGAGGTCCAGACTTCCCTCTCCCCGGCCACTTCTTCTAGCTCTTCCGGGAGAATCCCAAGACATTCCCAGGGCAGCCAGGAGACATAGTCCCTCCAGCATTTCCTGGGTCTTCCCCGGGGCCTCCTACCAGTTGGACGTGCCCAGAACACCTCACCAGGGAGGCGTCCAGGAGGCATCCTGATCAGATGCCCGAGCCACCTCATCTGACTCCTCTCCATGCAGAGGAGCAGTGGCTCTACTCTGAGCCCCTCCCGGATGACTGAGCTTCTCACCCTGTCTTTAAGGGAAAGCCCAGACACCCTGCAGAGGAAACTCATTTCAGCCAGTTGTATTCGCGATCTCGTTCTTTCAGTCACTACCCATAGCTCATGACCAAAAGTGAGAGTAGGAACATAGATCGACTGGTAAATTGAGAGCTTTGCCTTACAGCTCAGCTCTTTTTTCACCACGAGAGACCGATGCAGAGCACCGATCCGCCTGTCGATCTCACGCTCCATTCTTCCCTCACTCGTGAACAAGACCCCAAGATACTTGAACTCCTCCACTTGGGGCAGGATCTTGCCTTCAACCCTGAGAGGGCACTCCACCCTTTTCCGGCTGAGGACCATGGTCTCGGATTTGGAGGTGCTGATTCCCATCCCAACCACTTCACACTCAGCTGCGAACCGATTCAGAGAGAGCTGAAGATCACGGCCTGATGAAGCAAACAGGACAACATCATCTGCAAAAAGTAGTGACTGCTATAATTTACTAAAAATAGCCATCAAACCACAGTTTAAAAGAAAGCACAGATATGATTGGAATGCAACAAGAAAAGCCTTATTTTATATATGTACATATATATTGTGGAACGAAGCCCTGACACAGACAGACGGACAACGGTTTGTCACCCAGCACAACATTTATTATCTACAATATTTACAAGTCAAGTGCACAACCCAGTGCCTCCAGCACCGATCCCCCAAAGTCCAGGCCTCACTCTCCAATGCCTTCCTTCTGGCCTCCTCCACTCCTCTCTCTCCAGCCTCAAGTCCGCTTTCACCCGACTCTTGACTCCGAATGAAGGGAGGTGGCCCCTTTTATAGTAGCCCGGATGGGCTCCAGCTGTTCCCCGACACTCCTCCGCGGACACTCCCCTGTGTGGCAGAAGTGCCGGCTGCGCACCTGGAAGCCCTCTGGGTGTCCCCAGTCTTCTTCCCCCCAGCACTTCCTGGTGTGGTGGAAGTGCTGAGGACCAGGGCTCTTCAGGCACCAGGGCGCCCCCTGGCGGTGACCACAGGCCCCTACAGGGTTGAGCTTCCAAGCTCTGTACCCGTGGTCCCCAGTGCAACCAGGGCGGTCACCCCCTCGTGGTCTGGAGGAGGCGCAAGCCCTCCTCAGGTCCTCCTGGGCGTCCCGCTGGGTACCACCCCCAGCCGCGTGCCACAATATATACTGTATATATATTTATATAACTCCTTGCTAAACTCTGCAGTACCAGTTGAGATGGGACAAATGCCATTTAAATGTTGCAGATTACAGTTACTTTTAATGTATTGGATTAATGTAAATGTTAAAGGGCATAAAAATGATCTCCCGGTGTATTATGAAATGGTTGAGAGCACCATAAAAATAAGTATTGTAAGTTGTGGCTAGGTGGATTCAGTACAGGCTGATAATATGGGATTGATGAATTTTCAGATCAAGTCCAACAGTGGTACTCCCAGTAACCTAACCATGGTTTTTTCAAATGACATTAGTAGACCTTGGTGTACATGATCTATTAAAAGTAAATAGTCAAGGTGTGTCTGAAATTGTGATTGTGAACACATATATTATTCACTAGCAAAATACCCGTGCTTCGCAGCGGCGAAGTACTGTCTTAAAATTTTTATTAAGAAGAAAAGTAAACATTTTTAAACTGAGGGAAAATATACCAATAATTATTTGTTAAGGATCTCTTTGTATACCACATTGTCATTTTGGCCCTCCGGTTGTAATATGACCAAGCTGTGCGCTGAGCTTACTCCTGAGCATGCAACGTACAGTTGGCCATGTGAAAAGTAATGTTGTTTCAAATCTCACAGCTTGCTGCTGTCACAATCGGTTTGGGTTTCATGGTTTGTTTCAATTATGACAGTATTTGCGGGACTTGTGTTGAAGTGACATTCGGCATCTGTCAAGCATTGTAAACATACAACCAGTTTCATCGATAACTTCACATCCAGCTTTTGAGAGTTTAAACATTCATAAACATCAAATTGTCCACTACTGAAATCATCACCTGTGAATCTAAGATGTTTAAGAGGCATTGGCGGTTGTCCAAAGGTGTAAAATATTTGGCCATTTCGGTACACTTGAAAGTGACAACCAAACAATTCAGCGGCAGCCATCAACTCACATGCAGAACCATAGGTGAAGGGCTTAAGCATTCCACTCTTATAGTGCTCCTGTGTAGTATAATTATCTCCTGTACCGTCATCAGTCCACACCTTGAACCTGTTTCAGTCATTCAATACATAAGACACAATGTTCCTCCGGATATCAAGAGTGAGCCTGATATGGCCGTGCAATATGTAACACAGAGAATGGAAAAGGCAGGTGCCATCTCTGGGCATGGAAACCACTCAGTAAGTCACAGTTCTTTGATCGATGGTGATCACCTCGATAGACATGTTAATAGGGGTATGGTTGGAACGATAAAGGAAATGGGTACCTGAACAATGTAAAGTAAGTCTAAAATACCTACACAATGACTATAATCGTAATAAACGAACAATAAAACAGCAGAGAAGCCGTGGATTAAACAAAAAGTCTGTAGTTATCAGCAGGGAGACGTGAATCCCGTGGCGAAGCAAGGAAGGGAATGTAGAGACCGGAGCAACGGACGGCCCTATATAGGCAGGCAGCCAACAACGTGGGAGACGTTGGGATGGGGGACCCAACGCCGCCTCACATGGTGACCGAGCTGCAGGCTATGGACGTATATATGTACGCAAGTAGGATTCAGTTAGCTCTGGGAACCCGCGTACCAAATTTCTTGAAGATGGGCCCATAAGTAACAAAGACCGTTGGAAAGTTCAATATGGCAGCTGACAGTGGCGTCATACCACCGAAATAAGTACGTACATCGGTTTCGGTTAGCGCAGGGAAGACGCCTACCAAATTTCGTGAAGATGGGGCCATAAATAAAAAAGTTCAACATGGCGGACGTTGTCGACCGTTATGACCGTTACGCGTAGAATTTCGAAACGAAACCTGCTTAACTGTTGTAAGTAAGCTGTAAGGAGTGAGCCTGCCAAATTTCAGCCTTCTACCTACACGGGAAGTTGGAGAATTAGTGATGAGTGATTCAGTGAGTGAGCCAGTGAGGGCTTTGCCTTTTATTAGTACTGTATAGATAATTATTATGGAATATTAAGGATGTTTACTGATGGATCCAATGATAGTATGACAGGAAGTATTGCATCAGTGTTTAGTGTTCCAGAATTACAAGTATATATAAAGAAAAGAATGTCACATTATTTGTCAGTATTTACAACTGAACTGATAGATATTATTTCTGGTCTACAATGGATCGAAGAACTGTGTTCAGAGTAATTATCTGTTCCTATTCCTTTGCTACCCTACAGAGTATTAAAACAGGTAATTCTGCATCAAGGCCAGACTTGCTACTGGAAGTAATTTAGGTATTATTCCGTTTACAGAATATAGGTTTATATGTTAATTTTTTATGGGTTACATCACATAAAGGGGTCAAAGGAAGTGAAATAGTTGACAATTTAGCAAAAAAAGCCACTAAACATCCTTTTATTGAATTAGAAGTAACTTAAAAGTTTTATGAGATTGAAAATCGATGAGATGTGGCAGAAAGAAAAGAGAAGAAAAGGCATATGTACAGAGTACAAAGCAGGGTTGGATGCATGGGAAAAGGGAGCAAAACAAGAAGAGAAAAAATTGTATTAACACACCTCAGGATTGGGCACACTAGATTAAATTATACACAATTCAAGTCAGGGCAGCATCGGTCTGCAGTGTGTATATCATGTAATCAATTAGAGACAGTAGAGCATGTATTATTAGGGTGTATGGTATATAAATTACAATGAGTTCAACATTTTACATCCCTGGGAAGGGGTAAATTAACATTAGAACAATTATTAACTTATGGAGATGAGTGTACATTGATTCATAGGTCCATATTCTGTATTTTAAAAACTGTAAAGTTATTTGAGAGCATTTAATTGAAAAATATAGGTACTTCAAATCATAGTGTTTTTTCCCTTTCTGCATCACACTTCAGTCCAGTTGGTGATGGTAAGGTACCTTAAGTTGGTTTGCCAACCAACATTAAATGAAGAAAAACAAGAGAGAGGCAGATGACAAGCAAATGAAAAGTAAGGATGACATGCAGTTTTTAATATAAGAACACAGCATTGGTATGAGAGAGAGGACATATGCTGTTTTGAAGATGTACCAAAACATGTCTAAGAGTTAGGGGAAGCACCACCTAAAATGCACTCCAATGAAGAAAAGGTGACTAAGTGTTCCGTGTCCCTAAAAAATGTCCCTGTGGTTGTGGAGCCTGTTGAACATGATCTAGAAGAAGATCCAAAGTCAGTTCTTCTTCACTATGAAAATGTTCTATAGTTGTTCTTGAAGATAAAAAGAAAAATGTGTTTGCCAGGTTGCTTTGGGCAGAATTTGAAACAATGCATAATGTGCCTTTAAACAATTAACATATTCAGATTGACAGCTGCCAAATTCTCCTTACATTACAATGCTCTTTATTTGCTTAATAAAGTTACCTCATAATATAACTATTTTTTATTGTTGTTTTACTTTATTCTTTAGGCAGTGGTGTGATTTTCATTAAGTGTGCATAATTTGTTATACAGGTACATTCATTCATTTTATCTACTGTGGTCATTCTTCCTTTTTTTCTCTAGTGTGTTGAAATGGAGCAGAAGGATTGCCTGTTTCAGATTTTTTTCTGTATTTTGTTCCCGTATGTATTAAAAGTAATTCACAGAAATATATTTGCTGAACATTAAAATAAAGAAGACATAACAATATCAGCTTCAAGACAAATGTATACAATTCTTAGCCCATTCATTTACCAAAGATGCCTTGAGTTTTTTTCAGTCAATACTCTAATATATTCAAGATCAGATAATTTGGTGGTTTTCAAGTTTCCTTCACACATGTTAACGACATTCTGTCAACTGGCTCACACATCCCATCAGCTTGTACGGCTTTCTCCAAACGTGTCAGAGTCAATTAACAGCTGATCTTGCACTCTGGTACTTCTTTGGGAAATTGACAGGTCTTGGATCAGTATTCAAGAAATGCTGTTTTATATGAGTTTAGCTTAGCAATTGTGTTCTTAATTAAATAAAAGAAAAACTTTTGGAATAAACAAAGATCACGTTTTACTGCAACATTTTGATTTTGTTCACCATACTGTGTCAGTGTTGACCACCAGATGTAATATTTAATAAACTCTTGCCATTCACTAGACTTGAAACAATTGATTCTGTGCATGTATAACTTGCACTAATGTACTGAAAAACTCACAGAGGAAGATTTAATGGATAAACAGTAACTGAAATTTACTTACAGTATATTCATATCCAGAGTGATAAAGCAGGACAGGCCCCATATCTAGAAAGATGCCAGTATATTCCTGACAATGTATAGGAAGAATATTTTATCAAGAAACTCAAAGGAAGAATGAAAAGGAGTGTAGTGTACACAATACACAAGGTAAATATAATAACAAAGACATACTCCTCTAGGCTATCTAACTGTAGGCAGCAGTGAAGATTAATGATATTCAGTGTGTCACTGCAGTTTATCATTTAAAAAGCTTTAAACTTCTATAAAATAGTTTGTTTATGAAATATTACTCTTTCATTTGCAATATATACATACATTTTATTTCTGATTATTATTCTTATTAATTTGTTACAGCACCTGTTTTTCTTTTTTGTTATGGATTGCTTTCCTCTGTTTTCATTCTTGTCCTGCGAGATACATTTTTTGGAGTCTGCCAGTAAAAACAAGAGGGATCATAGGACCTTAACCAGTTTCTCCATATATATAGTTGATGACCTACTGACTACTCTGTAGGAAAGGATGAAGATTTTGAACTAAATACGTGCTACTAAACTGTATCCACCTGAAAAGAAAAAAAAACATGTGCCTGTCTCAGCTGGTTGAACGCAGGACATGCCACTGTATTTTAAATCATCTGCAGCATCTTTGTTTTGAACCATCTGATCTTGCAGATTTTATACAGAATGAATCTGCAGGAATGAAAGATAATTGCAGCATGGTCAGTATATCAACTGATCATCGATCACCACACCAAGATTATGTACTAACTTGGCAGGTGTTCACGATAATGAGCAGAGCTGAACAGACATGGGGGGTTGAATAGACATGTTTACTGGAATTACAAGGAACTTATTTTGGCCAGGATAAGAAGATAATGGTGCTCGTTCATTGAGGTTGAGATATCAGTGCGACATACCAAGATTCTAGCTGACACCTTGTGGTTCTCTGGTGGGAATGACAGGTATAGTGTATGTGTCATCTGCATTACACCCATATGAGAAACAATGGGACTGTGTGATAGGAACTAGTGAGCTTGTGCACAGAAAGAAGAGGAGAGGACCCAGTACCAATCCTTGGGGTACCCCTGTGCTTATCTAATGCACCTTTCACATCTCTCCTTGCCAGGACAGACAGTAGGATCTGCCTGAGAGGGAGGATTCAAGCCGTCCAAGAGCAGTTCCAGTTATTCCAATGTCAGAGAGGTTGGCAAGGAAGATCTAATGGTTGACTTTGTCAAAGGCAGAGGAGAGATCTAGACTACAGACACAACAACATATGAGGACTCAGGTTTTGGTTACAAAATACATAATGTATTAGACTGGCATGCCCTCTTAATATGCCTGTACAAGGTAGAGCACACTTTAGAAGATATTTTAATAATTTGCACAAAAAAAAATTAAGCATCACATATTGTTCTCCCTGTGTCTGCATGAGTTTCTTCCAGGTACTCCGGTTTCCTCCCACAGCCCAAAGACATGCAGGTTAGGTGCATTGGCGATTCTAAATTGTCCCTAGTGTGTGCTTGGGGTGTGTGTGTGTGTGCCCTGCAGTGGGTTGGCATCCTGCTCAGGGTTTGTTTCCTGCCTTGCGCCCTGTGTTGGCTGGGATTGGCTCCTGCAGACCCCCGTGATCCTGCAGTTGGGATATAGCGGGTTGGATAACAGATGGATGGATGGATGGATGGATGGATGGATGGATGGATATTTAAAAGCTTTGTGTTGAATGTTTGTATAGCCTGGGTCCTGAGTTTCGCACAATGATAGATACGGTTCCATCTTTAATATTTGGGACAAAGGTACAAAGGTAGAAGCAAGCCTAGGTACCTTATGCCTGCACTAATGAAGCAATGAAACACACTTGAGCAATCTTATACACTTGTGACGCCTACTGTCCCAAACGTTATGGTGCCCTGAATTGGGGAATCATGTAGAAAAAGTGGTGTCATTCTACAAAGTGTGACCAAAATGTATGCAAATACCCCTAAATGAAAGTCTGCAATGTGCACTTTAATTATTTTGGTTTATGATATATTGTGGAGCAAAGGAGTAAATCAAAGAAAAATGTATCTTTATCCCAAACATTATGGAGGGAACTGTTTATGTCAATATCCTCTGTGGCGTGTGACCAAAAAGTACAAGCCATGAAATTTATAAGGCATTATTATAAATTTTAAGTCTGAATGGCACAGCTCAATAGACCTAGAAGTTATTAATAAAAATGGAATTAGCAGAAAGAAAAAGAAGTCAATACATTTTACCAATTTAAGTTTTTTTTTCTGCAATGGCCATTCACACTTGTTCAAACACAGCATTAGATAATGTAATGGCAGCATTGATCATATTTATTTCTTAGTCAAGACCTTTAAAATGTATTGATTTTCTCTGAATCTTGCATGAAGTCCTTTAGTTCATCAGTATAATGGTTGACTAGGCTTAACTCCACAGCTTTTGACTTACAGCTCTTTCCTGATTTTTACAATAAGAACAGTTTTTTGTAATCTTTTATTACCCATTAATTTACTGCCATCACCAGACACCATCTACACTGAATATATTTCCTTATGTACATTATACGTCAAACTGTTAAATTGTAGCTTTGCTTTACCATACTACAAAAATCAATTTTAAATGCCTATTGCTATAACATGTCAGATCAGATTAAAGCCACACACGCACTTCTTTATTGTAATTTGTTTGTAAGGATGGAAATAACCCAATCAATATAATATCAGTTAAACAAATAATAAGCTATCTGGTGATGTTTTTAAAGACCACTGTGTATAATTCAGTAGAATGTTACATTTCAGTCACCGCACATATTGTTCTTACAGGCTGCTGAACTTGTCTGAACATAAAGAGTCCGATTTTTTTCAAGAAGTTTCATACAGTAGACATGCAGGAAATCAGATATAATCAGATTGTTAATATCCTTAGGTACAGTCCAAAAAACAAAAAAAAAACAACGAGAGACAAAAGATTGTTGGTGTAGTAGATAGTGTAAATACAGAAAGAATGTACAGACTGGATCAAACCAAAAATATTTTTTATCCTTGTTTATTTTGCATAAACTTAGATGTGTGCCTCTCACTGGTTCACCAGCCCTTCTAACAGGAGTAATCTAGATCTTCCTTGGGTTTTAACTGAACTCAATGGAGGTTTTATTTCTTTACATGAGTTAATTTTGTGATAACATTTTTAGTGATAAGTCAGAAGGTAATTAATATGCCAGAACAGGAAACAGTCAATGCTACTCTTGTCACTCCATTCTCATGTCCTGCCCCATACCACTAGAAACCACAGTGCCAACCATTATCAACTTTATGTATGAACATTACATGAAGCATTATAATTTGTTTATCCTATTAATGTCACATTTCTACTTATATGGAAAATTATAATGAAAATACCAATATATTCTCCATTCCTCCACGCATCCATTTTGTGAATCCCGGCATGCCACTGCATAGAGCCCAAGGCTAGAACTGCAGCATCTGGTTCATTGCTGAGCATACATTTATGGCCATTCATGCAGGGCTACTTTAGAGCCACAAAACAATCTAGGGATGTAGGAGGAAAATTATAAAAAACAAAATATTAGTATATTGCTGTCATTATTAGATTTTTATAAAATTTTAAAATTATATTTTTAATCTATAGTTCTTTATCAAAACAATCTCTGTTTTATAAATATAGTTTACTGTATATTGACTTTATAAGCTTATTGTAATTTTTATACTTCTCTTTCTCCCAAAAGTTTATTTTTCATGGACAGTCCTCTGTTGGTTCAGTCCTTCAAGGCTGGACTTTTACATCTGAAAAAAAATGTTCTCAGCCATCATGTTTTTTTTTTATTATTCTTGACTAAATTGGCCACTTTATTCTGAGTGCAAAACTCTACTTTATTTCTTTCAGCTCAGTATGCTTTCTATTATTATTATTGAGAAAGTTTTACTTTTTATGGTAATAAACAACAACAACAACAACATTTATTTATATAGCACATTTTCATACAAAAAAATGTAGCTCAAAGTGCTTTACATAATGAAGAATAGAAAAATAAGAGACACATTAAGAAAATAAAATAAGTCAACATTAATTAACATAGAATAAGTGTAAGGTCCAATGGCCAGGGGGGACAGAAAAAACAAAAAAAACTCCAGACGGCCGGAGTGAGGGCAGAGATTGATACATTGTCTGTGGGAGTGACAACAAACTCCATGTTTTAACAGCAAGATGTTCCAAGGACAGTTATGGGAGATAAGGTCTTTAATGTCATGCTATAATACTGGTTAATATTATGAAATTGTGTATATTTAGTACAATATTGGTGGGTAACCTACTATTCTAGCATGGGCTGATACTTTTGCTGTTAACCTTGAGAGTGGTGCAGTCATCTATCTTGCAATAGATTCAGGCATCAAATACTCCAACACTCATGGTCTCACTGCTGACACCAAAACATTATTCTGTTACTGGAGCAGATGGAGAAACTGTTACCAGCAAGGGTAGTTGAATTCATGTGTGGAGACAGACTCCTAAATTAATAGAGTGTGTGAATAAAGCACAAGAAACACAAATAAAGAGTTAGGGTTACCCCATATACTTGATTCTGGTAAAAGGAAAAACACAGTCTTTGCAGACAGGAGCTCAAACACTACTGACGATAATGACAAAGATGGTGGACTATATGGCTGGTTGACAGGAAGGGGCGTGTCAATCAAAGCAAGGACTGGAAGTGATGTCAGCTTTAGAATGGTCAGTTAGATGATCTGCAAAGGGAGAAAGAGAGAAAGCATTATAAGACAAGGCCAACCACTGGTTTGGTAGGTAGCAATCACAGTTATTCAAACCCTTTAGTTTTCTCCCATGCACATGTGTGTGACAGGTGTTATAGGTGTATGTAGTGTTACTACCAGTGGTGTTTCCGCATTAAGGAATCAGACCCAGCAGATGTTGCATAAAATAAGTAATAAGTTACTCCAGTATTTAAAGTATTATGAAAATGTTTATAACAACACCCAACTTTGTCTTCTTAAACAGTCTTTTACAACTTTTCATCATATGCTCAATGTATTTTCTGATATAGAACAATATTGCTGTTTATAGTATGTGAAATTGTCTTTGTGACAAGTGCTACAAGACCATTGCTAATTCAAAGGGCTAAATCTATTGGCCCAGCAGTGCTGTAGTTTTATCCCTGGGTGTGTGTGCACAAGTGCAACCTGAACTTTCCAGTTTAGTGATGGGGCTTTAAGGCTACAGGACATCCTTTTAAAAAAAAATTTAATAGCATGTTTTCACTTCCGATTCAGGTTTTTCCCAGCCAAGGCTATGTAGCACCATTCAGTAAAAAGGTATTGGTACTAGACTTGCATCAGGAATGCACTGAGCACAAACATTATTCTGCTCAAAATGCCTGAGGAGGATTGCCTAGCATCATTACATTTGTAAAAGCCATCAAGGATACGTTAAATGTTGTTCCTTCCACTACAAGGGAGAAAATTCAGCAGGATCATGCTCCTATGTCAAAGAAGTGCAGTTATGAAGAAAATATTTTTTTTTCAATTGCTTACCAGTCTCGCAATTGCAAGAAAACAACTGCTTACATGGTAGTTAGCCCTGGTACCAGACAACCCATGTAATTGTGGCTTGTCGTTTTCCATCTCAAAGCCATTTGATCCTAAACTTAAGGCTTTGCTGTTTCAGTTTAGGCAGTTCATATTTAATATGCTTTTTTAACAGTGTGGGGTTATGAGGCTTTCAATTTGGTTGATTAAAACTATATTGCTGTATTTTCTGAGATGATGACAATGTCAGAAAGTATCACTATGATCTGATGACCAGGCACTAGCATCCCATTCTTTGATTGATTCTTTCATGAATTAAATAGTGTGTGAACATTTGCATCTCACTAGTCATTAGCAAAATAGGGACAGATGTTATCAGTTAGGTAAGTTAATGTTAACGCTAAAGAAGTCTGTGATATGGTCCTACCAGAATGTGTATGCCAAAATCATCCCTATTTACTATGTTGGAATCAGTCAAGTTAGTAACCTTGCTCTCTTCAGTTGTACTGCTCTAACCTCACTAACAGATTACATTTTTAGCACTAATAGATGTTGCCCATGCCTAAAATCACCATACTTTGAGAAAGGAACCCTTCTCTTCATATCATTCTATCCAAGATCACCTTAACATTATTAAGGCAAATGTTTGTATCTTTCGTTTGATTAATGTTGTTTGTTCTGGCATTTGAGGCGTTACTGTTTGTGTTTATGATGTCACTGGCAGTACTGTGAGTATATGTTGCCATACTGTGCATGCCTGGTATGCATGTGTATGAAATGCACTGAGGTGCAAACTGCTTAAAATATAGAGAAATTTACCCAAATATATCAAAATGCTACAAGGGTTGGGATAACCTCAAACCCTTGTCATGTAGAAAAGGGTTATAAAGGATCTTCAAAAATGAAGAAGTTTTATTAGAAAATAGAAAAATATGATAAAAATGTTCAACAGAGCAAAAAAGGCAAAATGACTTGCCTAAAAAGACAATTCTCAGCAAACAAGTTCCAATATGCAATCCAGTAGCAGTGATCCTAAAACAGTGGAAATATCCAGGAACCAGAAGGAAAATAACAAGAAATGCCATGCTCACACAAAACTCCAATACAACTCAAATGAACCATTTGCTGGATCTCTTACTCTGACCTTTAGATAAAGGCAGAGAGAGGACCCAGCAAAAGTAATTACAGGGTAGCCCTGCCTCCTGAGGCTCCATTCACATTACAAATGAACTAAAGGCATGTTTAAAAAAATGGTACATAATTACAAAAACAATAGAAAATGCATAAAAATATAAAAATAACAATAAAACACATAAACTCAAAATGATACATACAGTACCACCTTCAACAACATATAACCCAAAGCTCTACAGAGATTTAAAGAGATTTTGCTTTTTCCAAATGTGTGGCACCCAAATGAAGAGTTGAAATATATTCTATAAGTTCCTTGCTAATAGACCTCGTATGTAGTAAAAAAATGTTCAAGTTTATTTTCTTACAGGCTGCTTGGGAACATCTAATTATTTTAATAATCTTGAGGTAATAAAATTCTGTGAGTCTAGCAAAGCCATAAAGGCTATTGCATCACTTTTGTATGAGGTGATATACATGCATGTGAAAAAAAAAATACATCTTATTTTTACAGCACTTTACCCATGCTCAAACTGCTTCACAGAAAATAAGAAAGAAAAACAAGTCATATACAACACTGAATACAAATAATATCTGCATAAATACTAAATAAAGATAAATACAGGATATACCGAGCATTGAAGCAGAATAAGCAACAAAAAACAGGAATTGAATTCAAAAATTACAAATGCTGCAAGAAAACCATGAACAAATACAAGGAGAGGGGTTTCAAAATGGCAAACTCAAAGAATAGTACAGTGACAGGCTGAAGCTGTAAATGGTTAATTAAAAAGACAAGTTAAATAGGGGCGACACGGTGGCACAGTGGTAGCGCTGCTGCCTCGCAGTTAGGACCCAGGTTCGCTTCCCGGGTCCTCCCTGTGTGGAGTTTGCATGATCTCCCCGTGTCTGTGTGGGTTTCCTCCGGGCGCTCCGGTTTCCTCCCATAGTCCAAAGACATGCAGGTTAGGTGGATTAGCGATTCTAAATTGGCCCTAGTGTGTGCTTGGTGTGTGGGTGTGTTTGTGTGTGTCCTGCGGTGGGTTGGCACCCTGCCCAGGATTTGTTCCTGCCTTGTGCCCTGTGTAGGCTGGGATTGGCTCCAGTGGATTCAGTGGGTTGGAAAATGGATGGATGGAAAAGTTAAATATGTCACAGATGTCTGGGGTTCTTACCAGGCTGGGATGCTTGAAATGACCGGAAGGAGGCATTAATAACTTCTGGGTCATAAGGGGACAACTGCCCTGGATTAGGAGAGGACCACGGGAGAAGAAAGAAAAGCCAAGGGGCGATGTAAGCCTCGTGGGACTTGGAAAACTGTCACTTCCGCCACACCAGGCAAGATGGCGGATGGCAAAGAGCTGGAAGGCCGTCATCAGCCACCTGAACCACATCCGGGTGGGAATAAAAGGGCTGCCCTCTTACACTAGAGTTGGGAGTGGAAGCTGGACGAGAGCTGCGCTGGAGGAGAGTGGGGGCCAAGGACATTGAGAGAAGCCCAAAAACAGGACTGATTAGTGCTGAGTACACTGTGTGTGTTTGGGACTGTGTTTATTTAACATGTGACTTTTATAAAGATGTGGTTTCCGACTGGTGGTGTCCGGGCAAATATCACAATGGCGCCCGAACAAGGACCTTCTGCTTGTTCCAAAGCAGGGGACCCAACAAATAAAATTTTTGTGAGCTGCCCAGTACCCCAGTTGGCCCCACACACGTCCTGCATGGAGGCGGTCTGCACACGCACCGCGGACGTTCTGCGAATCACCCTGTGGCCGTCAGAGATTCTCCAGAGTGCCAGCCAAGGCAGAGAGGAAGGGGATTCCCCAGCGTTCATCGTCGCCGGAGAGACTGCGGTAGGCACATGCACTGACACATCCAGAGGAGCATACCTGGAACCGCGCCAGTGGCTAGGGTGTGCCAATCCAGTCAGCGAGGCCGGGATGGCATCGCTAGAGGAAGGGGAGGATCCACCACGTCTTCTGAAGCCGAGGCAGAGTGGCTATAGCAAGTCTCACAGACCCCTCGGGATGGTGAAGATGGTGACAAACCGGAAGTCCCACCCCTGGACAGGCGAGGGATTGGACAGTGTGTGCCATGCTCCCGTTGGTGATTGGTTAATGACGGGACCAGCGAACGTCCATCTTGAGCCACGGGAGGAGCTGGTGGTACCCGGAAGAAAGCACCAGAATGCACAGCCGGTGAGTAGGACTGATTTTAAGGTAAGTCCTCCACTGGCTAATGCTTTATTTCTGCCTGCAGACCAAGACTAATCGGGGAGGATGCTTCGATTAATTCAGATGGTCAAGCAGGTAGAACATGACCTCCGTGTCTGTGTAGACGAGCTGGAGAGGAAGGCGGTCGCGCCACGTCAGACCTTATGTCATGAGGAAGAGAGGAGTGACGCGGGAATCTTTGGCCGGAGGATCGTGGGGGTACAGGTGAGTGAAACCGGTACCGTAAAGGAAGAGGAAGGTGCGAGCGAATCTGTTCCAGGATCACATCGTTCCAGGGACTTAGTAGCTGCATCTCTGACAGTGGAAGGGACACGAAGTTCTGATCGCTTGGAAGGGGTGGAGCCAAAACGCCAGCTGACAAGTGCCGTGGGTCTTAGTGCTCTACCGCCGGAGCCCGCATCAGTCTCACATCATTCTACAGGGGCGCAGACGACAAGGGGTCTTTTCTTTTCCCGTAGGAAGACCCAAGCCGTCAGACTGCCCTAGAGGAATAAGAAGAATCGAAGGGGGAAAGTCTGTTCTTCCTACAAAGGGAGACATGAGCCCATGAGCTCACGTAGCGTGATAGGTCATCCACTGCGCGGGCAGAGGGAAACTCCGAAGTCAGCAAAGGCAATTCCAATATGTAACCTGATGAAGGGGAGTGGACAATACAGGAGTGGGTGCCAAGGTTTTGGCGACCAGGGTGCTGGTCAATGGGGGAGCGTTGGCCCTACTTCAAAGAGAAAAACGGCAGACAGTGGTATCAGGGCAACGACTCCACCCCCTATGTCTCTTTTATTTTTATAGGAACAGGCCCTGGGAGACAACTAATTATGCACGCTTCAGCTAAAATATACACTCGCGGGACTGGCCGCTACAAAGGATTGTTCTTCGCGGGCAATGGGGCATTGTCACAGATGTCTGGGGTTCTTACCTGGCCAGGATGCCTGAAAGGACCGGAAGGAGGGATTAATAGATTCCAGGTCATGAGGGGACAACCGCCCTGGATTAGGAGACGACCACGGGAGAAGAAAGAAAATCTTCTAACCCATTGGGACTTATGGCCACCGCCAGGGGGCGATGTAAGCCTCGTGGGACTTGGAAAACTGTCACTTCCGCCACACCAGACAAGATGGCAGATGAACTTGCCAGGGACGCCCGGAGTGCTTCCGGGGCAAAGGGCAGCACTTCCGCCACACCAGGAAGTGCTGCCGGAAGGCCGTCATCAGCCACCTGGACCACATCCGGGCGGGAATAAAAGGGGCCGTCCTCTTACTCTTGAAGAGCTAGAGTCGGGAGTGGGAGCTGGACGAAGCTCCCCTGGAGGAGAGTGGCAGCCAAGGACATTGAGAGAACCCCGAAAACAGGAGGGATTAGTGCTGAGTACACTGTGTGTGTTTGGGACTGTGTTTATTTATGTTTAATAAATGTGTGACTTTTATAAAGATGTGGTTTCCGACTGGAGGTGTCCGGGTAAATATCACTATATATATATATACATATACAGGTATAGTGAAAAATGTATGCATTTGATTGTTTGTTTCATTATGTTGTCTCAGCATACGAAATATCCTGATTTAGGAAGCAAAATTAAATAGAAGACTATTGTACTACAGTATATACAGTGATAAAGAAAACAGGCAATAAAACTTCAATTGATTAAATCATTTTGTGTTACTTTTTCATGTGTTTGGAAAGTCTGACATCCCCTACTTTAAATTTTAATCTAAATTTTCCTAGCCAAAGGCTGCTATACGTAGTTACTGAAAATGCGGTACATGTTATACCATATATGTTGCAATGAGTGATTATAAGAGATTGTGTAACATTACACCTCAGGTTTTTTTCGCTTCAACATGTATTAAATGATTGGATACTCTTAGGCCCAAATCCACCAATAAGTTTGTAATTCAGATATTTTTGATAGAAGACACTCACATTAAATTTTACATTTAATTTTAATTTTCCTTTCCATACAATACATACTTTCTTTGTTGTGTTTCAGGTTTTTTTAAATGTGACAGTCATCTAGCTGGCAGTCCTTTTTCCTGTTTGAATAATTTTTATACTAGAGAACGTTTTTCTAAATGTTTATGGAAAGCAGAAAACCTGCAGAAGTTCAGACTTTGGCCCCGCTAAAGCTCGTAGAATATGAGTTGACATGCAAATTATAGTTATTTTATATTACAGAGGCTGCCATGTCTTGGTCAAGAAAGGCTTTTACTCTGAAAGCTGTGATATTAGTATTCACAAAACAGAACTGTGAAGTGGAGGCACTGTGGCATGATACTTGGAACATCTTCCTCAGAGCTTCAGAGACCTCAGCTTAATTTCAGTTTCTGTGTAGATATTGCTAAGTCTGTTCAAACTCTCTGTTTTTCTGTGATTTTTCCTGTGGGTGCTCCTGTTTCTTATAGCCCCCTAAAGCATGCTAATTACATTAATTGGTAACTCTGAGTCCTGATTTCAGGTTTATTGCTCTGAAAGAACTCATGGATTTGGTTTGATGTTTCTATGACATTTTGTAAGTTGGAGTTCTTTTCAAAAGGCATGTTAACACGTTGGATTCAGACTAACTGCTACTGAATCAGAAAAGTCACCTTCGTACTGTAACTTACAACTTTGTATGCAAACTGTTGCTCTTCAGGAGAGCTGCAAACAGAACCCCGATATGAACAAAAATGTTAATATTAACCAATAAAAAATATTGCCTTACACACCTGAAGCTAGAGGACCAACATGGCGTGAGTCCAAAGATATCTGACTGCACAACAATTGCGTATAACCAATTGCTCCATGTCTGGCTTCCCATTGATGCATGTGTTATAATGTGCATCTCCTCTGCTATTTGAATAAAGATCCTGTCTCATTAAACTAACAGCTACCCAGGGAACCTGACTCTCCTGTGGTAGAATTTTAGCCTTGCCACATCCATTTCTTTTTCCTGCTCACTGAACCTAAGATTTCAGTTGTTAGGGATGTTGTATTTCTGGCAGGGTTACTGTTGTGGGATGATATAAGGAGATGGGTTGGCGATTATATAAGGAGAGCATCAAGATAAATACTGATCCTAAAATTAAGAACGATAGTTCAAATGAGAGCAGAGTTAACCATATCCTGAACAAGGATGTGTAAGCAAGGCTTGGGGATTGATATTCGATAAGAGACAAGTGGCTGGATGACTTATGTATCATGGTCCAGATGGAGTATCGCCATGACTACTGAAGGCCTGTGTGCTGGAACTGGGGAGTCCTCTACAGCGCATCTTCAACCTGAGCCTGGAACAGGGGATAGTCCCGAGGCTTTGGAGAACATCTTGTATCACCCCAGTCCCAAAGGTACCATGTCCTAGTGAGCTGAACGAATTCCAGCCTGTTGCTCTGACGTCACATATGATGAAGACCATGGAGCGGCTGCTGCTTCACCACCTGAGGCCACAGGTCCGCCACGCCCTCGATCCTCTGCAATTCGCATACCAGGAGAAGGTGGGAGCGGAGGATGCCATCATCTATATGCTACACCGATCCCTCTCCCACTTGGACAGAGGCAGTGGTGCTGTTAGAATTATGTTTTTGGACTTCTCTAGTGCCTTCAACACCATCCAACCTCTGCTTCTTAGGGACAAGCTGACAGAGATGGGAGTAGATTCACACCTGGTGGCATGGATCGTGGACTATCTTACAGACAGACCTCAGTATGTGCGTCTCGGGAACTGCAGGTCTGACATTGTGGTCAGCAACATAGGAGCACCGCAAGGGACTGTGCTTTCTCCAGTCCTGTTCAGCCTATATACATCAGACTTCCAATATGACTCAGAGTCCTGCCACGTGCAAAAGTTCGCTGATGACACTGCTGTTGTGGGCTGCATTAGGAGTGGGCAGGAGGAGGAGTATAGGAAGCTAATCAAAGACTTTGTTAAATGGTGTGACTCAAACCACTTACACCTGAACACCAGCAAGACCAAGGAACTGGTAGTGGATTTTAGGAGGCCCAGACCCCTCATGGACCCCGTGATCATCAGAGGAGACTGTGTGCAGAGGGTGCAAACCTATAAATACTTGGGAGTGCAGCTGGATGATAAATTGGACTGGACTGCCAATACTGATGCACTGTGTAAGAAAGGTCAAAGCCGACTATAATTCCTTAGAAGGTTGGCATCCTTCAACATCTGCAATAAGATGCTGCAGATGTTCTACCAGACGGTTGTGGCGAGTGCCATTTTCTACATGGTGGTGTGCTGGGGAGGCAGCATAAAGAAGAAGGACGCCTCACACCTGGACAAACTTGTTAGGAAGGCAGGCTCTATTGTAGGAATGAAGCTTGACAGTTTAACATCTGTAGCAGAGCGACGGGCGCTAAGCAAACTCCTGTCAATCATGTAGAATCCACTGCATCCACTAAACAGTGTCTCTCCAGGCAGAGGAGTATCTTCAGTAACAGACTGCTGTCACTGTCCTGCTCCAATGACAGACTGAGGAGATCGTTCCTCCCCCACACTATGCGACTCTTCAATTCCACCTGGGGAGGTAAACGCTAACATTATTCAAAGTTATTGTCTATTTTTACATGCATTTTTATTACTCTTTAATTTAATATTGTTTTTTTTGTATCAGTATACTGCTGCTGAATTATGTGAATTTCCCCTTGGGATTAATAAAGTATCTATCTATCTATCTATCTATCTATCTATCTATCTATCTATCTAT